>OZ024802.1:17314587-17637087 GCA_964017045.1 Omphiscola glabra
ATTCACGTGCAGGCTTTGTAGATAATTTATTAATGAATAAAGATAAAAAGATAAAGAACGTAGACCGGATTGCAGTCTTTTAATTTAAACAATTTACTATAGGATATATTTATCAGGTGTACATAAAGGCCCCGCACCGGAAGAGCTACTTCAAGAATTACGTCACAACTTTTTGTACTCGAATTGGACCACGCTTTTAGTGAAATAAAATAAGGAAGAGAATGCAAGGGAAAAAGCGTGTAGGGATGGGTAGACGAGTAGGTGGTAATGTCTTTAGAGAATAAACAGATGAGAGAGAGAGAAAAAAAAAGAAAGATGTAAGAGAGAAGATAAGGATATAGGAGAGAAGAAAAGTTTAAAGGAGAAATAGAAAGTTATAAGGGAGAACAGAAAAATAGAACATAGACAGAAAGATATAAGATAGACAGAAAGATATAAGAGAGAAGAGAGGCTATAAGAGAGACAGAAAGATATAAGAGAGAAGAGAGGCTATGAGAGAGACAGAAAGATATAAGAGAGAAGAGATGCTATAAAAGAGACAGAAAGATATCAGAGAGAAGAGAGGCTATAAGAGAGACAGAAAGATATAAGAGGATGAGAGGCTATAAGAGAGACAGAAAGATATAAGAGAGAAGAGAGGCTATAAGAGAGACAGAAAGATATAAGAGAGAAGAGAGGCTATAAGAGAGACAGAGAGATATAAGAGAGAAGAGAGGCTATAAGAGAGACAGAAAGATATAAGAGAGAAGAGAGGCTATAAGAGAGACAGAGAGATATAAGAGAGAAGAGAGGCTATAAGAGAGACAGAAAGATATAAGAGAGAAGAGAGGCTATAAGAGAGACAGAGATATATAAGAAAGAAGAGAGGCTATGAGAGGGACAGAAAGATATAAGAGAGAAGAGAGGCTATAAGAGAGACAGAAAGATATAAGAGAGAAGAGAGGCTATGAGAGAGACAGAAAGATATAAGAGAGAAGAGAGGCTATGAGAGAGACAGAAAGATATAAGAGAGAAGAGAGGCTATGAGAGAGACAGAAAGATATAAGAGAGAAGAGAGGCTATAAGAGAGACAGAGAGATATAAGAGAGAAGAGAGGCTATAAGAGAGACAGAAAGATATAAGAGAGAAGAGAGGCTATAAGAGAGACAGAGAGATATAAGAGAGAAGAGAGGCTATGAGAGAGACAGAAAGATATAAGAGAGAAGAGAGGCTATAAGAGAGACAGAAAGATATAAGAGAGAAGAGAGGCTATGAGAGAGACAGAAAGATATAAGAGAGAAGAGAGGCTATGAGAGAGACAGAAAGATATAAGAGAGAAGAGAGGCTATGAGAGAGACAGAAAGATATAAGAGAGAAGAGAGGCTATAAGAGAGACAGAAAGATATAAGAGAGAAGAGAGGCTATAAGAGAGACAGAAAGATATAAGAGAGAAGAGAGGCTATGAGAGAGACAGAAAGATATAAGAGAGAAGAGAGGCTATAAGAGAGACAGAGAGATATAAGAGAGAAGAGAGGCTATAAGAGAGACAGAAAGATATAAGAGAGAAGAGAGGCTATGAGAGGGACAGAAAGATATAAGAGAGAAGAGAGGCTATAAGAGAGACAGAAAGATATAAGAGAGAAGAGAGGCTATAAGAGAGACAGAGAGATATAAGAGAGAAGAGAGGCTATGAGAGAGACAGAAAGATATAAGAGAGAAGAGAGGCTATAAGAGAGACAGAAAGATATAAGAGAGAAGAGAGGCTATAAGAGAGACAGAAAGATATAAGAGAGAAGAGAGGCTATAAGAGAGACAGAGAGATATAAGAGAGAAGAGAGGCTATAAGAGAGACAGAAAGATATAAGAGAGAAGAGAGGCTATAAGAGAGACAGAGAGATATAAGAGAGAAGAGAGGCTATAAGAGAGACAGAAAGATATAAGAGAGAAGAGAGGCTATAAGAGAGACAGAGAGATATAAGAAAGAAGAGAGGCTATGAGAGGGACAGAAAGATATAAGAGAGAAGAGAGGCTATAAGAGAGACAGAAAGATATAAGAGAGAAGAGAGGCTATGAGAGAGACAGAAAGATATAAGAGAGAAGAGAGGCTATGAGAGAGACAGAAAGATATAAGAGAGAAGAGAGGCTATGACAGAGACAGAAAGATATAAGAGAGAAGAGAGGCTATAAGAGAGACAGAGAGATATAAGAGAGAAGAGAGGCTATAAGAGAGACAGAAAGATATAAGAGAGAAGAGAGGCTATAAGAGAGACAGAGAGATATAAGAGAGAAGAGAGGCTATGAGAGAGACAGAAAGATATAAGAGAGAAGAGAGGCTATAAGAGAGACAGAAAGATATAAGAGAGAAGAGAGGCTATGAGAGAGACAGAAAGATATAAGAGAGAAGAGAGGCTATGAGAGAGACAGAAAGATATAAGAGAGAAGAGAGGCTATGAGAGAGACAGAAAGATATAAGAGAGAAGAGAGGCTATAAGAGAGACAGAAAGATATAAGAGAGAAGAGAGGCTATAAGAGAGACAGAAAGATATAAGAGAGAAGAGAGGCTATGAGAGAGACAGAAAGATATAAGAGAGAAGAGAGGCTATAAGAGAGACAGAGAGATATAAGAGAGAAGAGAGGCTATAAGAGAGACAGAAAGATATAAGAGAGAAGAGAGGCTATGAGAGGGACAGAAAGATATAAGAGAGAAGAGAGGCTATAAGAGAGACAGAAAGATATAAGAGAGAAGAGAGGCTATAAGAGAGACAGAGAGATATAAGAGAGAAGAGAGGCTATGAGAGAGACAGAAAGATATAAGAGAGAAGAGAGGCTATAAGAGAGACAGAAAGATATAAGAGAGAAGAGAGGCTATAAGAGAGACAGAGAGATATAAGAGAGAAGAGACGTTCTTACACTAAAGAGAGAATGTATGAAAGACATAACGACATATCAGTGGCGTAGCGAGCTTAACTCGCGCCCGGGGCACAATACCTTTTTAGCGCCCCCCTATTCGAAAACCATACAATATTATATGTAAAATATACCATTTAGCGCCCCTTTGTGAGTATCGCCCGGGGCATGATGCCCCCTTTACCCCCCTCGCTACGCCACTGCGACATATAAGGGATTCTTAAGGCGAGGACAGAACATCTGGGATTTAAGATGCCTAGAACTTTCTGATCTTGTTCTGTCGGTGGTGTTGCCCGAAAATATGGAAACAGTGTGGGGGTGGGGTGAAACTAAGTGGTGTAGGAAGAGGGTGAGGAGGGGTAGGTACTTCTATCTTTACATGGAAAAAGGGGGGGGGGGCATTTTCGGTCTACGGCGGAGTTTTTTTTTTTATCTGAGCCACCATTGTCTTAGAGCCACCGTTGTGTTGGAGCCACCGTTGTGTTAGAGCCACCGCTGTGTTGGAGCCACCGTTGTGTTGGAGCCACCGTTGTATCAGAGCTACCATTGTATCAGAGTCGCAATTGTATCAGATCCATAGTTGTTCTGTAAATGTTGTCCCCCCGATGGGGGCGTGTTTTCTGTGACAATAACGTCACTGTTTGTGACAATCTTTACATTTAAAATTCCAAAGTTGCGCCCCCCCACGTGACGTCATCCTTGTTACCACGAATCTTGTGCTGTGCACCCCTGTCTTTTTTTCCCCAATACTTCTTTTACATAAGACAGTATTACCCCACCCACAATGTTTGGACTTCCTTTAAATAGGATGGACCCCCCTCCTTTAGGGGGCCGCAACAGAAAATTAATCACCCGCCCTAGAGATACGATCACAGGCACATCTATGAAATGTCAAGAAAGGTCACATGCATCGGTTGCCAGTGAAAGGGGAGCATAATGTGACAGAAAATGCGCACAATTGGACATATTGTGACAGAAAGGGGGCAACATTTGACATAATATGACAGAAAGGGTGCACAATTGGACATAAAAGGGCAGAAAGTCACATGAATAATATAATTAACCAAACGTCTACTTCTGTGAAAGCCACAACTTGTCCTAAATAAGCCTCGGGTTAGTTCTAAGAATCCTGTCCTAAATAAGCCTCGGGTTAGTTCTAAGAATCATGAGATGAAATAAACCTGGCCGATTTTGAGAAGCAGTTTTCATCTGAGCATTGCTTAGTATAGTAGAACACTTCAACATAATTTTCTGACATCTTCTCACAGTCCAAGCCACATCGTCCCTTATATTCAAATTAAACGCTAAGCTCAACCATCCACTCATGGCTAGATTTAATCGCCTCCCCCCATCATCCCAATTTTTTAAAGAGCTCAACCATTACAGGGGCCCGCTGGGTCCCAACAAATCGATCGATCGTTATTGGCGATAACTCAACTGCTGTTATATTTATATTATTAAATGTAAGTTTGGGGCCATTTGAGCACGCTGGAAGGGCTGTCCGGAACATTCGTTTCTGAAATCTTTGATTGACAATAATAACCTCGGTGAACCAGGCCCTGCATCTACATACTACTAAGTAAACTCATGGACGACCCGTTCTTGCATCTACATACTACTAAGTAAACTCATGGACAACCCGGTCTTGCATCTACATTCTACTAAGTAAACTCATGGATAACCAGGCCCTGCATCTACATACTACTAAGTAAACTCATGGATAACCAGGCCCTGCATCTACATCAGTGATTCCCAAAGTGGTCTATATTGACCCCCAGGGGTCGACGGCAACTTGCAAGGGGTCTATGTTAGCGAGAAAAAAAAATTGGGGGTTCATGAAATGAATATGGGGGTCAACGATGGTGGATCTCATGTAAGCAGGTCGTGACTTCTATTATGGCATTCCATGAATGAAATAATTCACATACACAGATAGTAACTATTTACTTGCATAATATTACCTTATAATATAAAGACATATATCTTCCTACATAATTAATAAAAGTACCTATTAAGTAAAAATTATAAAAATATAAAACTGTTTAAGAATTATTATAAACTAGCAGGTAATATCAGGTAAGCAGGGGGTCCACACAAAACCGAAAGTATTGGAAAGGGGTCTACGAGGCAAGAAAGTTTGGGGACCTCTGATCTACATACTACTAAGTAAACTCATGGACGACCCGGTCTTGCATCCACATACTACTAAGTAAATTCATGGATAACCAGGCCCTGCATCTACATACTACTAAGTAAACTCATGGATTACCAGGCCCTGCATCTATATACAAGTAAGTAAACTCATGGAAGATCCGGTCCTACACCCACTACTAAGTAAACTCATGGAAGATCCGGTCCTACACCCACTACTAAGTAAACTCATGGAAGATCCGGTCCTACACCCACTACTAAGTAAACTCATGGAAGATCCGGTCCTACACCCACTACTAAGTAAACTCATGGAAGATCCGGTCCTACACCCACTACTAAGTAAACTCATGGACGACCCGGTCCTACATCTGCACACTAATAAGTAAACTCACGGCTAGCCAAGCCGTCACGACCATTATGGTGAAGGTTGTTATATTAAAGGCTAACAATGATAAATACAGCACGGGCCGTGGGATCAATAAACACATCTACCACCTTCCCCCTCCCAGACCCCTTGCTCCAAGACCTCACCAATATCCCCCCCCAACCCTGCCCCCAGAAGCTGCGTGCGTTCCTAACCTGGTCCGAGAGAGCTGGACTTTGCCCCATTGTGCCACAACGGTGCCACGACAAGCAAACACTGGGCTCTTGACGGCGTCTGTGGTATTAGCCAAGAGATCCTTGACTTAATCTTACTTCATGAATACTTTCTTGAGACTTTGTGGGTGACATAAAGTGTATGTGTGTGTGGGTATGTGGGGGATGGCAATTTTTGTGATAGTAACTATAACTAGGCAATGGGTTCTTAAATGCAAAATCTGAAAACGACTGACAAACTTCTTCAAAATTGTTCGACAGACTACTTCAACATTGTTCGACAGACTACTTCAATATTGTTCGACAGACTAGTTCAACATGATTCTGTATTGAGATCCAATAGTATAAAAGAACTGCATATTTAAGGGATAAAGAAATATCACTACTTGATCTTCCCTTTCTGTCCATAACCAGAGTCAATCCTTTAGTTCTAGCAACCCATTGGTTCTGTCAACCCATTGGTTCTGTCAACCCATTGGTTCTATCAACCCATTGGTTCTATCAACCCATTGGTTCTGTCAACCCATTGGTTCTATCAACCCATTGGTTCTATCAACCCATTGGTTCTGTCAACCCATTGGTTCTATCAACCCATTGGTTCTATCAACCCATTGGTTCTATCAACCCATTGGTTTTATTAACCCATTGGTTCTATAAACCCATTGGTTTTATTAACCCATTGGTTCTATAAACCCATTGGTTTTATTAACCCATTGCTTCTATCAACATATTGGTTCTATCAACCCATTGGTTCTATCAACCCATTGGTTCTATCAACCCATAGGTTATATCAACCCATTGATTCTATCAACCAATTGGTTCTATCAACCCATTAGTTCTGACAACCCATTGGTTCTATCAACCCATTGGTTCTATCAACCCATTGGTTCCATCAACCTATTGGTTCTACCAACCCATTGGATCTATCAACCCATAGGTTCTATCAACCCATTGGTTCTATCAACCCATTGGTTCTGTCAACCCATAGGTTCTATCAGCCCATTGGTTCTATCAACCCATTGGTTCTATCAACCCATTGGTTCTACCAAACCATTGGTTCTACCAACCCCTTGGTTCTATCAACCCATTAATTCTATCAACCCATTGGTTCTATCAACCCATTGGTTCCATCAACAACAGACACAACAATCCTCAGCATATACGCACTGCAAGCAACGATGCAACTATGGCCCCCCTCGCTTAATTTAATCAAGTTAACCTTCACTATTATCTTTTTAATTCACCCACTAATTTCAACACACTTCCTGGCTATGGAGAAAATGCATTTAAGAAAAGAAAATTTCTCACGAAATATCCCTCTAACAGAAGACAACGAGCAGCCCGAAATTTAAATAAGCCAATGCTACGCTTGAGTGAGAAGAAGGCCGCCATTAAAGGAACAGTGACACTGACCAGCTGTGAGGGCAAAGTTTGAAATGAAGCACGCCACGCAACGTTTTAATACGCTGGAAGGGCTGTCCGGAACATTCGTTTCTGAAATCTTTGATTGACAATAATAACCTCGGTGAATTTCGTCCGGTGAGTGACGCTGCTTTATCTCTACTGTGTGAATACACAAAGGACACAAACCATTTGAATGAGTAAGATGTCTGTTTTAGCTCTTTAAAAACAGAATGTAAGTTGAAAATGTTTTAAGTTAAAAATGTTATAAGCTGAAAATGTTATAGGCTGAAAATGTCATAGTTGAAAATGTTTTAAGTTGAAAATGTTATGAGTTGAAAATGTTATAAGTTGAAAATGTTATAGGTTTGAAAATGTCATCAGTTGAAAATTTTTTAAGTGGAAAATGTTATAAATTGAAAATGTTTTAAGTTGAAAATGTTTTAAGTTGAAAATGCATAAGTTGAATTCTATTCATAGATTTAAATGCTTATCGTTTTTTCCCCAAGTATCTTGTATGAAGGATCACGAATCATGAGTGGGTGAAACATGTTTGAAAACTAATAGCTGATTAGCCGAACCCTACGTGGCTAAAGTATATCTAAACTGAGTCAATCCAAAAATGCTGGTGGTCTAGAGTTCAATCCTCATCAAAGCTTAGACAAGCAAAAAACTTATCCAGCACCCCGAGTGGATGGGACTCGCTAAGCTTTGGACAGCACCTCCTCAAAGAGAAGGCAAACTCTGAATTCAAACCTGGAGAGGGAGTGCAGTAGGCGGTATGACATTGACACAATGAAAATTACGGCAACTCCTGCGATCCCAATGGTGCCAAGCTGTATCATCCACGTGATGTTCCCTTATGTTATCCAGGTGCGTGGAGATGGGCGACTTGCTGTCTAGGGAACCAGTTTATGCTCCTGAAGAAAAATTCCAGGCCTTGTGATTTCGTCCTGAAGTCTTGTGACTGGCGTACAACGTATATATATATTTGGTTTGGTTTTGGGAATTGCATTCAATATGTTCAAATCTCAAGTTTTGTGGGAATAGAACAAAGAACAAAGCTCAAATATTTTAATACTCGGCTTAGATATACTGATTCTCACTTTCCCCATTTTGCGTAGTGATATTTCAAGAGGGAAGCATAGTAGAAAAAAGATTAAAAAGTTGGAATAGCTTCCTTTTGTAGTTAGGTCACGGCGGCCATGACAGACACGAATCGAAATAAGTTTGGTTTAGAAAGATATTTAGGTCCCTATTTTATATACACATATATATTCTCCATCTCAAGAGTCCCTAATGACCAGTCTTGTAGCTAATGAACAGACAATTGGAAAGTTTTAACGGCCCCCCCCCCCCCCCCGACATCAAATTAAACATGGCTGACGGCCAAGCGGCTACATTCTGATATCGACCGGCCGGTAGGGCTGATAAAATTGGACGAAATCAACACGTGGACAGACCTGGCCAGTAGAGCTGATAAAATTGGACGAACTCAACACGTGGACAGACCTGGCCGGTAGGGCTGATAAAATTGGACGAAATCAACACGTGGACAGACCCGGCCGGCAGGGCTGATAAAATTGGACGAAATCAACACGTGGACAGACCCGGCCGGCAGGGCTGATAAAATTGGACGAACTCAACACGTGGACAGACCTGGCCGGTAGGGCTGATAAAATTGGACGAAATCAACACGTGGACAGAACCGGCCGGCAGGGCTGATAAAATTGGACGAACTCAACAAGTGGACAGACCTGGCCGGTAGGGCTGATAAAATTGGACGAAATCAACACGTGGACAGACCTGGCCGACAGAGCTGATACAATTGGACGAAATCAACACGTGGAAAGACGATGTGTGTGTGTGTGTGTCCTATGTATTTCATTAGCGGACTTCAACATCCAATTTCGTTGTTTGGGGATAGCACGTGAGAGTCGGGTGTTCGTTGTTTATTATTATTATTATTTGTTTTCTTATATAGCGTGGTACCCCAGCCTAGGGCCAGGCTCACCGCGCTGTACATAAAAATATTAAAAAAGAGACATAAGGGTGATATTAACATAAAATACATATATATAATAAAGAACAGATGTATAGAGACAAAACAAAATCTAATGCATATTCACCTCATCCACACCAGAACTTTTACATGACAAGCCATGGACGGCGGCCAGCAGCAACGTTTATCGGTCAGATGTGGGGAATCAGTCGGGGTAGTAGAGTTTAAAGAGATGTGTTTTGAGTGCAGTTTTGAAGGCTGTGATAGTTGATATATTGCGGATGTGTAGTGGAAGAGAATTCCATTGTTTGGGGGCACAGTAAGAGAAAGATCTTTCACCGTATGTTTTTGTGCGAGTCTTGGGGACAGAAAGAATACGCCCGTCTGCGGAGGAGCGAAGCTGTCGAAGGGGTAAATAGACAGAGAGAAGTTCGGTTAGATAGGAAGGGCAGGAATTCGAGAAAAAGTTGTGGCAGAGAACAGAGAGTTTATAGCCACATACATATTTCAAACGGTTTAAAAGTATCTTTCACGCGTAGTGGTAGACACCTACAGAGTGGCGTTTCAAACCTGTCGGAAGGAAACATTTTTTCAATGGCACGCTGTAAAAATAGAATGACTAAAATAAAAGGCGTCTTATAAGCTAGTCTTATGTGTTGGTGGTGCGCTGAATGAAGTAGAAATCTTAATTTGGCAGGATATGACAAAAATATTGCCGATCCCTTGGGCTTAGAAATACACGAACTGAAAAAAAGACATTTTCCCACGGGAGAGATTCGGTTGGAGGAAAAAAATCGTGAATGCCATATGCCCCACAAGGTTCAGCATGAGACGAAGAATACTGGAACATGCCGAGATAATGTCTCGTGAAGTACACACCAGCCAGCGTTAACACCTTGCCAAACAGAAGAACGATCGATTTTAATTTTAAATGACACTGTGACAAGATTGACAGCGGTTCACTTTTAAAAGGCGCCATCAATACAGGAAATGTTTGTTCGGAAAACAAAATCTATCATGGATTACACCAGTGGTTCTCAACATTTCTTTTCTACGCTCCGTGAAAGATTGAATGAATGAAAGGAGGAAAAATCTTCTTGTATAACATGCACTTTTCAGCTTTAAAACTTGATTCAAGTCTTTTTTTTCTAAACACAATCTTTTAAAAGGTTATATTAATTTGTGTTATTTGTGATGCCGCCTATACAAGTCAACCCCTACAGCGGTTCTCATCATGTTGGTGCACACTCGTGAACTTATCTTAAGAGACCCAGCCTGTCGGATTGACCCCCTTCAATCCGGCAATTATTTTATGGAGTTTTTGTCTTTTTCATTACAGAATTGTGTGTGTGTCGTTCAATGCTTAAACATGGATTGGCACGCGGCTGATTGAAGGAATTGATGCGGCACTTTGAAGGAATTGATGCGTCACTTTGAAGGAATTGATGCGGCACTTTGAAGGAATGGATGCGACACTTTGAAGGAATGGGTGCGGCACTTATAAGAAATGGATGCGGCAATAAGAAGGAATGGATGCGACACTTTGAAGGAATGGGTGCGGCACTTTGAAGGAATGGGTGCGGCACTTTGAAGGAATGGGTGCGGCACTTTGAAGGAATGGATGCGGCAATAAGAAGGAATGGGTGCGGCACTTATAAGAAATTGATGCGACACTTTGAAGGAATGGATGCGACACTTTGAAGGAATGGATGCGGGAATTTGATGGAATGGATGCGACACTTTGAAGGAATGGATGCGGCACTTTGAAGGAATGGATGCGACACTTTGAATGAATGGATGCGGCAATAAGAAGGAATGGATGCGACACTTTGAAGGAATGGGTGCGGTGATAAGAAGGAATGGATGCGACACTTTGAAGGAATGGGTGCGGCACTTTGAAGGAATGGATGCGGCAATTAGAAGGAATGGATGCGGCAATAAGAAGGAATGGGTGCGGCACTTATAAGAAATTGATGCGACACTTTGAAGGAATGAATGCGACACTTATAAGAAATGGATGCGGCAATAATAAGGAATGGATGCGACACTTTGAAGGAATGAATGCGGCACTTATAAGAAATTGATGCGGCAATAATAAGGAATGGATGCGGTACTTTGAAGGAATGAATGCGACACTTTGAAGGAATGGGTGCGGCACTTATAAGTAATTGATGCGGCAATAATAAGGAATGGGTGCGGCACTTATAAGAATTGGATGCGGCAATAATAAGGAATGGGTGCGGCACTTATAAGAATTGGATGCGACATTTGTAAGAAATTGATGCGGCAATAATAAGGAATGGGTGCGGCACTTATAAGAATTGGATGCGGCAATAATAAGGAATGGGTGCGGCACTTATAAGAATTGGATGCGACACTTATAAGAAATTGATGCGGCAATAATAAGGAATGGATGCGACACTTTGAAGGAATGAATGCGACACTTTGAAGGAATGGGTGCGGCACTTATAAGAAATTGATGCGGCAATAATAAGGAATGGATGCGACACTTATAAGAAATGGATGCGGCAATAATAAGGAATGGGTGCGGCACTTATAAGAATTGGATGCGGCAATAATAAGGAATGGATGCGGCAATAATAAGGAATGGATGCGACACTTTTTGAAGGAATGAATGCGGTACTTATAAGAAATGGATGCGGCAATAATAAGGAATGGATGCGGCAATAATAAGGAATGGATGCGACACTTTTTGATGGAATGGATGCGGTACTTATAAGAAATGGATGCGGCAATAATAAGGAATGGATGCGGCACTTTGAAGGAATGGGTGCGACACTTGAAGGAATGGGTGCGACACTTGAAGGAATGGTGCGGCACTTATAAGGAATGGATGCGACACTTTATTTATTATTTTGTAATGAGATGCGAGCTCAAACATTTTTTTCCTAGCTGATAAATGTCATAATAATGGCTTATCTCTCCCGTCTGGTTTTCAAACCTTGACTCGTTGAAAGAGATGAAGTCTTAAGTTGAGTCTGTTGGGCAACCCTTGACTTGTTGAAAGAGATGAAGTCGTAAGGTCAGTCTGTTGGGCAACCCTTGACTCGTTGAAAGAGATGAAGTCTTAAGGTCAGTCTATTGGGCAACCTTTGACTCGTTGAAAGAGATGAAGTCGTAAGGTCAGTCTATTGGGCAACCCTTGACTCGTTGAAAGAGATGAAGTCTTAAGGTCAGTCTGTTGGGAAACCCTTGACTCGTTGAAAGAGATGAAGTCTTAAGGTCAGTCTATTGGGCAACCCTTGACTCGTTGAAAGAGATGAAGTCGTAAGGTCAGTCTGTTGGGCAACCCTTGACTCGTTGAAAGAGATGAAGTCTTAAGGTCAGTCTGTTGGGCAACCCTTGACTCGTTGAAAGAGATGAAGTCTTAAGGTCAGTCTGTTGGGCAACCCTTGACTCGTTGAAAGATATGAAGTCTTAAGGTCAGTCTATTGGGCAACCCTTGACTCGTTGAAAGAGATGAATTCTTAGGGTCGGTCTGTTGGGAAACCCTTGACTTGTTGAAAGAGATGAAGTCTTAAAGTCAGTCTATTGGACTACAACTGAAGCCCTATCCGACATAATCCTTTCAAGTCAACCCAGCAACATTCCTCCAACATTCTTCCACGATTTCTCTAACTTTTCTCAAACATTGTTCCAACATTGCCCTAACATTTCTATAACTTTTCTCAAACACGGCTCCACATTCCCCTTAACATTTTTCTAACATTCCTGCACATTTTCTTTAAAATATTTCTATAAAACGTTGCTCCACAATTACCGTGAATATTTTTGTTAACGGCTCACAAGCAAGCATAATCTCTCACGGTGCCACTGCCCCCTCCCACGCCACCCTCACCCGCCACATTCCTCCAGTTTCCATCAAACCCAAGTATTGATCCACAGACGGTTGAGTTGTGCTGTAATGCCCCCCCCCCCCTACAATAATGGCCGTCTTGCTATCGACCCGTGGCGATCTGCTCTGGAATTTCTTATTCGGGTACACGGAATGCGACTCAGATGTGTTCATCGAAGACCTGGAAAACCGGAAGAAATCTATTTGCGATTTCTCCAAAGGATCAACGAATCCTGTATCAACTTTATCGGTTGGATGACATTTAAAGAAGAAATTTTCCATTGTTGATCTTAAATATCGCTTTGAACGACCATACGTAATGCAATGTATGTCAGCAGATATTTAGTTCACAAACTTGTTCAAAAGGGAAAGATAAGGCAAAAATGACCTGGGTTTTGGGGGGTGAGGTGTGGGGCTTTTAAAAATTTTATTATGAGATTTTAAGAAACAATTCAGAATAATTATAAGCTTTCAAGGGAAGTAAATGGAATAATAGAGGAATAATATTATATAAAGTTTCTTCCCTGGACCGAGGTAACTTAAAGTTCTTTTAAAACGAGACAAGAAGGGGAAGTACAAAATGACGTCTAGTGTAAAAAGTGGTTTATATATTTAAAAACAACTCCAGACATCCATAATATTTTCGAATGCGTCTAAAATTACACTGAAGTTCTTAAATGAGCTAAAATCTTGAGTTCACCCAGGTCATTTAAGGGAGGGTTTGGGGGGGGGGGGGGGGGAACCTTTCAAAACACAGGTCAATGTCCGCGCTCTAGAACTAAATAGAAACATTTATTGCTATTAGGTAACCAGGAAAATATAAAGATATCTTAATAACGCTCACGATAGTTACAAAATAGTCAAAAATAGGATTTCGAATATATTTTTTTTACGAAACGACATCAGATTCAAGTTTAAGCGAAAGAAATGAATATCAGACAGAAAAAAAAACCCAGCAGAAAACGGAGCGCGTGAGTAGCTTTTTCCGAGATGTGGATTTCGGAAAGGGGGAAGGGGCGCTTGGCCAATGGGGCGCCCTATAAAAACATGGAAGGAAAGGACGGGCTCGCGGGTCACAGCGTCAGCCGGACATCTTGTCGGGGGCCCGTAAATTCAGAACCACCGGATTGCGGTTGACAAACCTCGTCGGCTTTATGCGTTGTCAAATTTCATCATCGGCCTGGATACCGCCCCAACACGGCCGACGTCTCCCCCATAGCGTTGAGGGGCTGGCTGGGTAGGCTGCAAGGGAACTGGTTGGAACTATTGATTCGCTGGCCTAGAAATAATTCTAAGATATGAAACAGAAAATTAAGTGGTTTTTTTCTTTTTTCGAAATGCCACAACAAAGGTATCTGTGAATACAGAAATACATTTGCCTCGTGCAGAGAGAAAGAAAGGGAGAGAGAGATAGAGAGGGAGAGAGAGGGAGGGAGAGAGAGGGAGAGAGAGGGAGAGAGAGGGAGGGAGAGAGAGGGAGAGAGAGAGAGAGAGAGAGAGCGGCAAACGGGCGACTTTCTTCAACCACACACAGACAACATTGGTTAACTTGGACAATTCGCATTACATTTTGGCGCAAGAATTCGCCATCTTTGTGAACATACGAGACACGTGGTTCGATCTTCTTTGAGAGTCACACGTTGAGAACCCTTTTGGTGCTAAGAAATTTACTTACAGAATAGACAATTTCTTATGTGTGGGGAAAACAAAGTTTTCTTTATATTTAAGAAACAAAAACTCATTTAAACGGTGGTGGTTTTTGGGGTGTCTTTTTATTAGAATTAAAACTAGTTATTACAACTAGGCGATGCTGGGCTTAGTGCAGAAGACCGAGAGGAATGGAGGATAGTTTTCATGTCATCTGTGGCGCCCCAACAGTCCAAGGACCAGTGGCGTAGCGAGCTTAACTCGCGCCCGGGGCACAATACCTTTTTAGCGCCCCCCAATACCTTTTTAGCGCCCCCCCCTATTCGAAAACCATACAATATTATAGTAAAATATACCATTTGGCGCCCCTTTTTGAGTAGCGCCCGGGGCATGATGCCCCCCTTGCCCCCCCCCCTCACAACGCCACTGCCAAGGACCAAGGGACATGATGATGCTGATTTATTAGAATTAAAGAAAATAAAAGTGGATGCTAGAAACGTTAATTAAATGATTAAAAAAAGAATGCTAAAAATATGACTTCATAAATTTAAAAAAAAAATGAATATATGACAGATGTGTAGTTTTATTTAGTTCAGATCTTGTGCATTAAAGGGAAATAAAATTGATAGAATAGACCTTTAGGTTGTAATGTTGATTTAAAGTTTTTGTGAACATTTACACAAACGCACGAACACACACACACACACACACACACACACACACACACACACACACACACACACACACACACACACACACACACACACACACACACACACACACACACCTGCACACACACACACACACACACACACACACCTGCATATTCTTATACATACGAAAGTATTCTTTTGTTTATATTCTCACATGCATGTCTTCACACACACACAGATGCACAACCAGACACACAACAAACCACACATTCGCCCCTCACATACACAATCTTACCCTTAAGCACATATACACCCACACCCACCCAACAACCCACCCACCCACCCCCACACACACAACACACACACACATGTACTTTCCGTCACGGAAACACTCTTACATTTACACAACCTAGTACTCTGACACTAAATCTTACCCTGACATACACTCTTACCCTGGCACAAACTCTTACTCTGGCACAAACTCTTACCCTGACACAAACTCTTACTCTCACACAAACTCCTACTCTGGCACAAACTCTTACCCTGACACAAACTCTTACTCTCACACAAACTCCTACTCTGACACAAACTCTTACTCTTACACAAACTCTTACTGTGACACACACTCTTACCCTGACATACTCTTATCCTGACACAAACTCTTACCCTGACACACATTCTTACTCTGACACAAACTCATACTCAGATTAAAAAAAAACAAAACTCTTCGACGGATGCAAAAACACGCACAGCAAAACCCCAAACCCGCTCACCCCACACAACCACACAACCACACATAAATTACCTTGTTCAACACGAGTTTCGATTTAAGAAGATGTAAACATTGAACCACGTGGGTACACGATAAGCCATCCATTTAAGGGTGATAACACATTAGGTCCGGGTTTCGCCGGATTTCAAGACTGACGAACGAGACTGGATCGGTATAAAAAAAAATGCAATAACAAAGTGAACACAGCTACATTTGCTCAGGCGTCATCGGTGAAAGTCGGTAACGCGTCGGTCGAATTTGTTTTTTTCGTCAGAACTGTCCGAAGCTAATTTTAAAAACAATTAAAATGGCGGCATGTAATTTTTTACAGATTGTTTGTACAAAAATGTCACCTTAAAATATAGAATAGCCTTTCATTTGTGTATTATTCCTTTGGATCCATCATAAGTAATTTAAATATATACAAATTGTAGCATTTTATCAATTAAAATGGTAGAAATTGATAAACTAATATCTCAAGTGGATGATCGCTCTCCACTATGGGACATAGCAACCATATTAGAGCGATGTTCGACGGAATTGTCCGAAGCTAAATAAAAAAAAAAAAAAGCAAATGACGTCATTGCAGGTCTTCTTTGCATCAACCGTGTGTAGGATTCATTCGGATCCAATAAAAGTAATTTAAGATAAATACAAATTATAGAACTGAATAAAATAAAATGGTAGAAATAGACAAGCTAATATCCCTAGTTCATGACCGCACGCCACTATGGGACATAACAACGAAAAATTACCACAATAGGGACAGTGGCGTAGCGAGCTTAACTCGCGCCCGGGGCACAATACCTTTTTAGCGCCCCCCAATACCTTTTTAGCGCCCCCCTATTCGAAAACCATACAATATTATAGTAAAATATACCATTTGGCGCCCCTTTGTGAGTAGCGTCCGGGGCATGATGCCCCCCCCCCTCACTACGCCACTAAATAGGGATAATGGTAGTAAACTTTAGCACAAAATAGCAGAAGAGCTCAATACTACAAGCGAGTGGCGGGAGTGGGCATATGATTTTATTTTATTTCTATTTTTAAGTTAGTTCGATCGATATGGATAAAGGCTGCACCTATTGGTACCCGGGTACCAGAAGTGAGAGTTATTATTAAAAATATTATTGTTGGGTTTGTAAGGTCAAATGAGGTATGAAATGAAAGATAATTGAATGTACTATACGTTTGTAAACTTAATTCTTCATTTTAACTAAAATACACTACAACAAATGACATCTGAATAGCATTGAGCCTAATGGTACCCGGGTGCGAATGGCGGCGCTGCGTGTCTGGGTCAATGTTTATTTTTTATTGCAAGAAGATTAGGTAAATAAAAACAAATTGTTTTGAACAAACTTGATCATATAATAGCTAAATATAATTATAATTAGAAATAGCAATTAAGAAATGAAAATTAGATATAACAAGTATGCATTTATTTTGAAGTTTGCATATCCTGTTACTGTTAGACCTGCAAAACAGTAACATTGGAAAATAAGTTCAAAGTTCAATGAAATGTCAATCACTTGAATTTAGGATATATTTTTGTTACACAATAATGAATCAAATATAATTTTAACATAATAAATACAGTTATTAAATATAGTTCCATGTAGAATATTTATGCTTTTACCAAATTTCTAAATTATATTTAATCTAAATTTTAAAAGGAAACTAAATTAAAGTGTTTATAAACAAATATTAAATTAGCATGGATAATGCCATTGATTCTGTAGCACACGTTAATGCTATCACTAAATTATTATGGAAAAAGATCAACGTGAATCAATTCATAATCAATTCATAAAATATATTTTACATTTTCATGGGACGTAATAGTCTATTTTATTGTACCAGTAGTGGATGTCAATTGCTCCTTAAACTTAAATGTTAAAATAATGTTTAAAGCAATCACGGATATTATATGCATCATTCCCTTCTCAATTATATTCGTTGTGATCTTCCCGTTGATGATCTTGTAGCGTTACCAGCTGTTGTATTTGAAGCTAGTAACATGTCCAACTGATCTTCAGAAATGACTAGTTTGTCCACATTTTTAGGATCAACTTGAATTCTGTTTGAAGAATCTCCATTGTGCAACAAGTAAGCCCAATGCACACTCAACTGTTCTTCTGGCCCGACTATGTCTGTACTTGTAAACTTCAATTTCTCGTGATACAGTATCACCACTGGTTGTGTATGGTCGCATCAGATGTTTCTTCAGAGGATAACCTTGGTCACCAAAAAAAACATATGGAAGATTTGTATTTATTGATCCCAGGTATCTGTCTTGGTTAAGGAAAGGGGAAAGACCCCGTTCCTATGTGGTTGTATAGATTTGATTCAACGAAAGTACCACTGTCACTCTGCTGCACTATGCCCCACAGTCAACAATTAATAATTTAATTTATACTTTTCAATAACAAAGCATACCACTGTATGTAGGTAGTCAAAAGTTTAATGGTTCATTCTGAAAATAGTAATTTTAATAATGGATTCTTCATCAAATAAAACATATGTTCAGCTATTTCAGTTTTTTTAATACAACAAACTGATTAAAAATCTATCTTTAGTTTAATACTCGTCAGCGGAAAGACAGCAGGATCAAGGCCGTTGTTATGATAAACAATAAAAATTCGGATGCGATCGGCTGCAATGTATTCTCAATTTCTACAATGTCCGATGTACAGTTCTACCGAGCGACCGGTCTCGTCGTCAGTCTTAAAATCCGGTGAAATCCGGACCTAGTGTGTTATCACCCTTAGACAAAAAAAAAAACAACAAAAAAAAAAAAAAAAAAAGATAACGAAAATTAAAGAAGCGCTTATATAAACATAAAATCACACAATTACACATAAAATCCCACCATTAAACATAAAATACCACCATTACACATAAAATACCACCATTACACATAAAATCCCGCCATTAAACATAAAATACCACCATTACACATAAAATCCCGCCATTAAAATAAAATACCACAATTACACATAAAATCCCACCATTAAACATAAAATACCACCATTACACATAAAATCCCGCCATTAAACATAAAATACCACCATTACACATAAAATCCCGCCATTAAACATAAAATACCACCATTACACATAAAATCCCGCCATTAAACATAAAATACCACCATTACACATAAAATCCCGCCATTAAACATAAAATACCACCATTACACATAAAATCCCACCATTAAACCTCTCGAGTGGGAATTACACGAATGAACGTTGTTACATTAAAATCAACGCACTGATCAGGGAAATACTTCAGTGCATAATGCAGTCTCGCGTAGGATGACACTTGTGTATCTTAGTAACGTGTAACGGTCTTCATTTCCATCTATAGTCTCCATTTCTTTACTCACCCTTCCAGTTTACTATCAGTTTACAATTTCCTCTCACACTATCGAAAGCTTCCAGCTGTAAAGAATCTTTTTATTGTTGCATTTATTATTTTTGTTGTGTTCGCCAAAGAAGACATTTTGTCGACTCGTTCTTTTTTGTTTCGTTTGTTGTTTAATTTTGCTGTATTTTTTAAAAGTTTTTTTTAAATTAACCAATTTTCCTTATTTCCTTAATAATAAAAAAAAATTGTACATCTTCTTGAAACTTAAAGATTAAAACCACCCACGGCAGTTACAAATATCCCGTGCCATCATTTATTAATTGCAAAGCCTACGTTAACCAGACAAGGGATATTGTTTAGTTACAATTATGGGTAATTATTGATTTTACTTCTGTAATACTTGATGCAGCATTTTCAGCATGAAAGCGAGTAGGGCATTCTAAAAATTGGGAATCAGCTTTTAAAAAATGTCACGGTGTGTTCCATGTAAAGTTGAAAAAAATCATGATAGGTACATACTTGAGGCACTGACAATCGAAATGGCATATGAGTAGCATTATATATATATCAGAGCGGTGAGGTAGGATATTTAGATGCAGGATATATCTACAGTTTCCAACCTACAGATAACAGCCTACAGATATACCAACCTTCAGATACCAACCTAAAGATATACCAACCTTCAGATATACCAACCTACAGATATACCAAACTACAGATATATCAACCTACAGATATACCAACCTACAGATATACCAACCTACAGATATACCAACCTACATATATATCAATCTACAGATATATCAACCTACAGATATACCAACCTGCAGATAAAAACCAAAGCACGCCGATATAAACCCACATGCTCACCACTCACACTCCGTACCACTAAATCCCGTTCCTAAACCCGCTTTCCATCTACGGCAACGTTCATGTCAGCATGACCTAATATACCACCCACGCTTCCCCACCCCCCTTTAATTGGAATCTAAGACTTCGACCTCCCGCCTTAGAACACCGGCAACAAGAGACACACGATCCCGTCAGACACAAACGGCGTATGCGGAACACGGTGCTCACCCCATACGCGACATGATACCGTTAACTCAACCTTCCTTACTCGCCCCCCCCCCTCCTCCTCATCCTCCCATTCCGCCCCCTTTACCCCTTGCCCCTAGTCTCAGCGCTATTCCCAAATCAAGACTTATTGATGATGAGGAATTGATTCCTGAGCCACACGGCTTCACCGTGAGTGACAGCCAAATTAAAGCCCGGGGCCATACGAATGGCTGCGGCGACGAGTCGAGAACTTCTCGGAATAAGAGAAAAAGAAGAAAAAAAATTCTAAAATCTATAAAAAGTCAGCGTCCTTGCCCGGTGGTGAAAATGTATTTGAGGGCGGTGGGTGGTGGGTGGTGTGGGGTGTGTGTCGGTGTTTAGTGAGTGGGGATATTGTCTTCTCTCTTTGGAAGTGAAAGGGGGGGGGGGGGGGCTATTGGTGCAGTATAACGATTCAGCATAAAAAGTTGCGACGATTATAAAACATTGTTTGTATTATACTGATACTTAAAGCAAGGGTTCTCAACCGATGTGTCGTGACTCTCTGGTCAGTCACCAAAAAAAAAAAAAAAAACATTTGGCGGAGATGCCTAAGCTTACACCTCAAGAATTTACGGGACTTGCGTCATACATTTTATAAAGCGTTTAGATATAAAATAATCCGATGCGACTGTGCGGGAATGACCCATTTACTTTTTAGATATAATAAATGGACACCGCTCGTACACACGATAGGTTGGATCTGTCAGTGGCGGAGATGGACGAGCTTATCGCAAAAAAGTCTCATCGGACACCCCGAGGTGCTGAAACAGACATCACACACAGTGGCTAGCCAGGGAGGGATTCGGGGGTGCGGACCGCACCGGGTGACACCAACCCTATCTACGCCTCTGATTACACAGATAACTTCAAAAACAAATGAATTCAACAAGCCATGAGTGGAAAAAAAGGGGGGGGGGGTTTGTGGAACAAGGACTGAATCAACATTTAAAACCCATAATGGAATTTGCAACTCGCCGCGATCATTAACTCTTTTGGAAAATATCGCTTTTGTTCTATTAGCAGGGTGCTAAGTGGCCAAATTTGGCAGCGTCTCCGGCAAAGCATTACGGCGATGGCTGCTGAGATAAATGGGTATGGGGGTTTGGTTGGGGGGGGGGGAATTATTGTTTGAGCCTTGAAATGGAAGGAAGGGGGAGGGAGAAGAAAAAAAGCCGAAGAGTTTTCTGAGTGGGCAATGTGCCTCATTTTAATTTTATCCCCACACATATATATATATTTTTTTAAAATTAAAGAACCTCAATCCAGATCCATCGTGGATTCCTGTGTGGTAAAGTGACGAGGTGCTCCAACCACGTGATCAACTGAATTATGGATGATTTTCAGCTGATAAACCAACGCAAGGAGACATTGTGCAAAAATATTTCTTTTTTAAAGTCTATGCGAGTAAGAACTGTGGTTTAAATAGGAAACCGCAAGTTAATGTAGAGCAACTACGGGAATAATCAAGAGTCGTAAGTTATTTCGAAAAGGGTTTACTGCCACAATGGATTATTCTGACCAAAAATAAACACATAGTTATGAGTCAGATTACCTTGTGTATATTAATGTGAGAACAACCATGTGTTTAGATGGTTATCATTTAACATAATTAATTCAAGGTTTTCTTCAGATTAAAGATGTAAGAACTTTACTTAAGACAATGGAGACGCTAAGGGCCGCCTCTGAATAACTTCCATAGAACGCAGGGTACATGTAAACTAAGCAGCAGGGTACATGTAAACGAAGCAGCAAGGTTCATGTAAACTGAGCAGCAAGGTCCATGTAAACGAAGCAGCAAGGTACATGTAAACGAAGCAGCAAGGTACATGTAAACTGAGCAGCAAGGTCCATGTAAACCAAGCAGCAAGGTCCATGTAAACGAAGCAGCAAGGTCCATGAAAACGAAGCAGCAAGGTACATGTAAACTGAGCAGCAAGGTCCATGTAAACCAAGCAGCAAGGTCCATGTAAACGTAGCAGCAAGGTACATGGAAACCAAGCAGCAAGGTCCACGGAAACCAAGCAGCAAGGTACATGTAAACTGAGCAGCAAGGTACATGTAAACTGAGCATCAAGGTCCATGGAAACTGAGCAGCAAGGTCCATGGAAACTAAGCAGCAAGGTCCATGTAAACTGAGCATCAAGGTCCATGGAAACTAAGCAGCAAGGTCCATGGAAACTAAGCAAGGTACATGTAAACTGAGCAGCAAGGTCCATGGAAACTAAGCAGCAAGTTCCATGGAAACTAAGCAGCAAGGTCCATGGAAACTAAGCAGCAAGGTACATGTAAACTGAGCATCAAGATCCATGGAAACTAAGCAGCAAGGTCCATGGAAACTAAGCAGCAAGGTACATGTAAACTGAGCATCAAGGTCCATGGAAACTGAGCAGCAAGGTCCATGGAAACTAAGCAGCAAGGTCCATGTAAACTGAGCATCAAGGTCCATGGAAACTAAGCAGCAAGGTCCATGGAAACTAAGCAAGGTACATGTAAACTGATCAGCAAGGTCCATGGAAACTAAGCAGCAAGTTCCATGGAAACTAAGCAGCAAGGTCCATGGAAACTAAGCAGCAAGGTACATGTAAACTGAGCATCAAGGTCCATGGAAACTAAGCAGCAAGGTCCATGGAAACTAAGCAGCAAGGTCCATGGAAACCAAGCAGCAAGGTCCATGGAAACCAAGCAGCAATGTCCATGGAAACTAAGCAGCAAGGTCCATGTAAACTGAGCAGCAAGGTCCATGTAAACTGAGCATCAAGGTCCATGGACACTAAGCAGCAAGATTCATGTAAACTGAGCATCAAGGTCCATGGAAACTAAGCAGCAAGATCCATGTAAACTAAGCAGCAAGGTACATGTAAACTGAGCATCAAGGTCCATGTAAACTAAGCAGTAAGGTCCATGGAAACTAAGAAGCAAGTTCCATGAAAACTTAGCAGTAGATGTGACAATTAAAAGAGGAGATATATTGATAAGTCCTTATTTAATTGAGGGAAAAAAATGGCTTTTCCCCCAAAGACTTAAATAATGTGGACGTGTTTAAAAATAACCTGCCCCTATGGACATTTCCCAGATACTCTCAAGTCCTAATGGTTAGCTTTATAATAAGGACTAGAATATCTGATAGAATTGGAAGGGAGGGATGCCGGCAGAAAGAAAAACGTTGCCCCCCCGGACACGACTTAATGAGTCTACATGAACTAACAAGTACGTCTAGAACGCCCAAGTCTCAGTGATGACTACAGTTGGTAGCACAAGTCCGTTTCAAAGAAATTTCGTCGGCGGAAAATTGATCGAACGGAACTTTGATCGAACGGAACTTTGAGCGAACGGAACTTTGATCGAACGGAACTTTGATCGAACGGAACTTTGATCGAACGGAACTTTGATCGAACGGAACTTTGATCGAACGGAACTTTGATCGAACGGAAATTTAGTTCGAATCTTATTTTCAGTTCACACGAGCGAATTTTGCGTCAAATTCATTTTTGAACGCATTACTTTGTTTTACTATGGCAGTGGTTCTCAACCTTCCTAATACCGCGACCCTTTAATATAGTTCCACATGTTGTGGCGACCACAGCAACAAAATTATTTTTGTTTCTACTTCATAACTATAGAGTATATGTGTTTTCAGATGGTCTTAGGTGATCTCTGGGTAAGGGTCGCGCGACCCCCCAAAGGGGTCACGGCCCAAATGTTTAGAACCGCTGTACTATAAAGCGTAGTACGTTCAAAACGAAATTCGACTAAATTTTAACCCTATAAACCTGGCTTTGCAATGGGCGATTTTGCGAGGAACCTATTCAATGAAGCTCTACGTGATACTAAATTAGCAATGATACATTTGTAAATATGACACAAACTTAACAACTTTTACTTGAAGAACTATTTGAAGAGATATGATGTTGTAAAACTTTTTCTTTATTTTGATGCTAAATCCCACCCTTTGCATAACAGATACCTAAGATGAGCTCCTAAGATGAGCTCCTAATATGAGCTCCTAAGATGAGCTCCTAAGATGAGCTCATAAGATGAGCTCCTAAGATGAGCTCCTAAGATGAGCTCCTAAGATGAGCTCGGTCATGGCGAATTCTGTCTCTGAAAGTTAAGACACAAAGATTTATCAATTCCTTTGTTCCCCAGTCTGTACAAATTTTCCAGGTCACTCCTCCATTGGTTACCAAATCTAAATGATCACTAATTAAGTCAGTATTGTCAGTATTGTCACTAAAGGAGTTCACTCGATGGATGAGTTCTACACTAGAGAAATACGTTAGATGTCTTTAAATTGCTCCAATTGTGAAATGTCGTCTTGGATAAAATAGCTATTTATTTGTGCGTGCTGGGAATGAAAATGTACATTGTAGTAAACACATTTCAATTAAAGGCAAGGGGTGGCTAGTATAGAAATGGTTGGGGGGGGGGGGGAGCTAGGGTTATATAAGGCAAGGGGTGGGTAGTATAGAGGTGGTGGGGGAAGCTGTGGTTATATAAGGCAAGGGGTGGGTAGTATAGAGGTGGTGGGGGAAGCTGTGGTTATATAAGGCAAGGGGTGGGTAGTATAGAGGTGGTGGGGGAAGCTGTGGTTATATAAGGCAAGGGGTGGGTAGTATAGAGGTGATGGGGGAAGCTGTGGTTATATAAGGCAAGGGGTGGGTAGTATAGAGGTGGTGGGGGAAGCTGTGGTTATATAAGGCAAAGGGTGCAGGTTAGTATGGAGAAAAAACTCTCCAGTTTGTTGAAAATGCCGCCCCTCCAAATAAAGAAAAAAATAATTCCATTTGGGCTGATTTCACCACCCATTCCCCCTTTCCTACGCCAAACTGCGCCCCGGAAAGGACGACAGCAACACATGCGATCTATGGTGCCATTTTATGACTGATATTTAGTTTGAATGTTTACAAATTCATTTCGTATGTATGACGTCGGCTTTCTTTCAAGTTCACCCAAAACTAGAACCATAAAAATGAAATATGTAAACAAATAAAAGAAACAGGCCACGTTTTACTGATACCTTATGGAATATTCAGACGAAATTACTGTCACAGTATACACAAGCCCACATATATTCAGTTCACATCCGTTGGCTAATGTGCTTCTGTGGTCCCCTTATTGGGAGTCACTTCCATTTGTTTATGATAGATTTAGGGTTCGGGTTAGGGTGAGCGACAGAGGGACCAGTAGCGTGCAATTACCCATCCGTTCTTTTCAGACGTGTCCTCCCCTCCCCTGGGATTCCATTTGCATTTTCTCCTAAGTATTTACTTAGTGATCATCACTACCCCCCACTAACCTCCACCCGAAGAGCTCCCCCCCCCCCCCCAACCATAACCGAACGATTTCATTTTCCACTTTCACTGTAGCTGGATTCATTATTAGATAAAGATCCTTGTGTGGTAATCGTGGGTGCTATGATCATACCTTTAGCATCCTCTTGGTCAACTACTGGTCTAGCCTAGCTTGTATTATAGTTCTGTATCTCTAGCCTGTCTGGTATCTACAATGTTATAGACTAGCCTGTCTTGTATCTACAATGTTATAGACTAGCCTGTCTTGTATCTACATTATTATAGACTAGCCTGTCTTGTATCTACAATGTTATAGACTAGCATGTCTTGTATCTATATTATTATAGACTAGCCTGTCTTGTATCTACAATGTTATAGACTAGCCTCTCTTGTATCTACATTATTATAGACTAGCCTGTCTTGTATCTACAATGTTATAGACTAGCATGTCTTGTATCTACAATGTTATAGACTAGCCTGTCTTGTATCTACATTATTATAGACTAGCCTGTCTTGTATCTACATTATTATAGACTAGCCTGTCTTGTATCTACAATGTTATAGACTAGCATGTCTTGTATCTATATTATTATAGACTAGCCTGTCTTGTATCTACAATGTTATAGACTAGCCTCTCTTGTATCTACATTATTATAGACTAGCCTGTCTTGTATCTACAATGTTATAGACTAGCCTGTCTTGTATCTACAATGTTATAGACTAGCCTGTCTTGTATCTACAATGTTATAGACTAGCATGTCTTGTATCTATATTATTATAGACTGGCCTGTCTTGTATCTACAATTATATAGACTAGCATGTCTTGTATCTATATTATTATAGACTAGCCTGTCTTGTATCTACAATGTTATAGACTAGCAAGTCTTGTATCTATATTATTATAGACTGGCCTGTCTTGTATCTACAATGTTATAGACTAGCCTGTCTTGTATCTACAATGTTATAGACTAGCCTGTCTTGAATCTACAATATTATAGACTAGCCTGTCTTGTATCTACAATGTTATAGACTAGCCTCTCTTGTATCTACATTATTATAGACTAGCCTGTCTTGTATATACAATACTATAGACTAGCCTGTCTTGTATCTACACTGCTATAGATTAACCTGTATTGTATCTACAATGCCATATACTAGTCAGTCTTGTATCTACAATACTAGAGACTAGCCTGTCTTGTATCAACAATACTATAGACTAACCTGTCTTGTATCTACAATACTATAATCTAGCCCAGACGTGGGAACATTTTTTTGCACTGAGGGCCGCATGGAATTATTATTATTATTTAATTTATTTTTTTTGAGGATCGCATGATAATTCTCAAGAAATCCAGAGTTCTAGACAAGAAATAGAACACACTGGTAACAAATTTAACATAAAATTATAGAGAGATGGTAACAATTAGTTCAAGGCAATAAATTTAACTCATTGTAATAGTTTAGAAGAAACAAATGCCAGACTGTCACATATGCTTTGAGGGGGGCGGGCATAAATCGAGGGGGACACGAGAGGAAAGGGGGAAGGGGTTAGAAAGGGGTAAGCCCCCCCCTTGCCTGATTTTTTGGGGGTAAATTCAAAATGCAAGGCTCCATTGCCGCGTACACCTAGATGTCCCTTCTTTGTTGGGGGTTCACGTCTTCAATTTCTCTCTTTTAAAAATGTTGGTGCACTCCTTATTATCTCAAGTTTTATCTGAATATTATTAATAGCTCAAATTATGTTCGCAACGGTATACCATTCAAAACAAAGAAAGCTGATCAACATTTTTAATTTCTTTTCCAGCGCACATGTCGAGCCGCTGAGGTTGCGATTATTCTGACACAATGTGATATCTCCGCTGTTGACTGTGGGAGAGAGCGGCTAGAAGTAATGAGGCAACTATTTTTAGAAGTTATAATAAAACCCATATGATATCACTAGATTTGTTGGCTTTGTACAGCATTATGACATCACTTGATTTGTTGGCTTTGTACAGCATTATGACATCACTAGATTTGTTGGCTTCGTACAGCATTATGACATCACTAGATTTGTTGGCTTCGTACAGCATTACGACATCACTAGATTTGTTGGCTTCGTACAGCATTATGACATCACTAGATTTGTTGGCTTCGTACAGCATTACGACATCACTAGATTTGTTGGCTTCGTACAGCATTATGACATCACTAGATTTGTTGGCTTCTTACAGCATTATGACATCACTAGATTTGTTGGCTTCGTACAGCATTATGACATCACTAGATTTGTTGGCTTTGTACAGCATTATGACATCACTAGATTTGTTGGCTTCGTACAGCATTATGACATCACTAGATTTGTTGGCTTCGTACAGCATTATGACGTCACTAGATTTGTTGGCTTCGTACAGCATTATGACGTCACTAGATTTGTTGGCTTCGCACAGCATGCTGGGTGCATATTAATATCCATAATTAAAGTGAGCTCGATAAATCACTCCCAGTTCACTTTACTTCACTAAAATAATAAAAAATAACAAAATAACAAAATTACAATGATATAACTTTTAAATTTGTATGTGATAGCTAATGTGACAGTTTGATAATTGCGTTCTGACGATTTTTGATTTTTCAAGGTTTCAAAAGAAAATCATTTCAAAATGTGTTTATTTTATGAAATATAAATCAACATCACAGAAGTGTCTTGCGGGGTAACATTACATGTATCGGCGGGCCACATATGGCCCCCGGGCCGCAGTTTTGCCCAGCACTGATCTAGCCTGTCTTGTATGTACAATCTCTTATTTCCAACATGTCTGGTACGCTTTTAATTGAATCTCAGTGTGGAGCCGTGGCGCATTTTTAAAATGTCCGGAAACATTAGAATTGATCCTGATTTGTGGGGATTGAAGCACATAGACATTGGCGTGTATAGCAGATGTGTGGTGATTGAAGCACATAGACATTGGCGTGTATAGCAGATGTGTGGTGATTGAAGCACATAGAGATTGGCGTGTATAGCAGATATGTGGTGATTGAAGCACATAGACACTGGCGTGTATAGCAGATGTGTGGTGATTGAAGCACATAGACATTGGCGTGTATAGCAGATCTGTGGGGATTGAAGCACATAGACATGGGCATGTATAGCAGATCTGTGGTGATTGAAGCACATAGACACTGGCGTGTATAGCAGATGTGTGGTGATTGAAGCACATAGACATTGGCGTGTATAGCAGATGTGTGGTGATTGAAGCACATAGACATTGGCGTGTATCGCAGATCTGTGGTGATTGAAGCACATAGACACTGGCGTGTATAGCAGATGTGTGGTGATTGAAGCACATAGACATGGGCGTGTATAGCAGATGTGTGGTGATTGAAGCACATAGACATTGGCGTGTATAGCAGATGTGTGGTGATTGAAGCACATAGACATTGGCGTGTATAGCAGATCTGTGGTGATTGAAGCACATAGACACTGGCGTGTATAGCAGATGTGTGGTGATTGAAGCACATAGGCATTGGCGTGTATAGCAGATTTGTGGTGATTGAAGCACATATGCATTGGCGTGTATAGCAGATTTGTTGTGATTGAAGCACATATGCATTGGCGTGTATAGCAGATTTGTTGTGATTGAAGCACATAGACATTAGCGTGTATAGCAGATTTGTGGTGATTGTAGCACATAGACATGGGTGTGTATAGCAGATGTGTGGTGATTGAAGCACATAGACATTGGCGTGTATAGCAGATGTGTGGTGATTGAAGCACATAGAGATTGGCGTGTATAGCAGATGTGTGTTGATTGAAACACATAGGCATTGGCGTGTATAGCAGATTTGTTGTGATTGAAGCACATATGCATTGGCGTGTATAGCAGATTTGTTGTGATTGAAGCACATAGGCATTAGCGTGTATAGCAGATTTGTGGTGATTGTAGCACATAGACATGGGCGTGTATAGCAGATGTGTGGTGATTGAAGCACATAGAGATTGGCGTGTATAGCAGATGTGTGGTGATTGAAGCACATAGACATTGGCGTGTATAGCAGATCTGTGGTGATTGAAGCACATAGACACTGGCGTGTATAGCAGATGTGTGGTGATTGAAGCACATAGGCATTGGCGTGTATAGCAGATTTGTGGTGATTGAAGCACATATGCATTGGCGTGTATAGCAGATTTGTTGTGATTGAAGCACATATGCATTGGCGTGTATAGCAGATTTGTTGTGATTGAAGCACATAGACAATAGCGTGTATAGCAGATCTGTGGGGATTGAAGTACATAGAAACTGTCGTGTATAGCAGATTTGTGGTGATTGAAGCACATACACATTGGCGTGTATAGCAGATTTGTGGTGATTGAAGCAAAAAATAATTGTTTATACATTCCCCCCCCCCCTTTCCCCCCCCCCCCCCCCCCTTTTCATTATATTGTTGAATTCACCTGAAGCTGAATCAGTTGAATCAATGTTTACGGAGTTTTGCAGGAAATTAGAAATTTCTAATAACCACCACCCGACTATACCACCACCCCCCCATAAACACAAACCTACACTTTTCTCCTTCAACAACCAGTGTTTGAAACACGTCATTTGGTGGTGAGCGGACAGAGCGAATGTGCGAGGGACAGTGCGAGGGACAGTGCGAGGGACAGTGCGAGGACAGTGCGAGGGACAGTGCGAGGGGGAAACGACAGTGTGCTAGGCAGTGACGACCTTTGTTGTGGTCGCCGGGAGTAATGAGTGAGTCGAGTGTGTGAGTGAGTCATCCATTGTGAGGAGAATGAAAGACGGGGGGTAAAGAGACCAGGGACCGCTCATTGAATTTCTGATAATGACACTTCCCCCCCCCCCCCCTTTTCCTCCCCGCTTTTTCTTTTCTTTCTTTAAGTCGTACTTGATTCGTGAACAAAAGCAGAAATAATATAATAATCCAGATTTTTTATGAAGCAAGCTGAAAGGAAGTAAAAATATTTGGCAGTGTGTTGCCATATTCTAGCTTCCAGTCTTTCAGTATACACCACGTTGGAAGGAAAAAAAGGAAGGGGTGGGGTGTTGGGGTGGTGGGACAAACATATGTAGAAATAAGCAATGTGGACTCACATGTCTTTTGTGAATTTAATTAAGTGCTTTCAACGAAAATACATCAGATCTAGGCCATTCTCCTTAAGTATTGAGGATATACTGAATTAAAGCGGTTGATTGTAATGACTGAGTGCAATGATTGTTTGTAATGATTAATGGTAATGGATTGAAAGTTTCACAGCTAACATCCAATAGTACTTAATTAAAACATCAAGAGTACAAAAAACCCACAACGTTATAGGATGATTGGTAACATTCAAGGTATATTGTAATGAAATGGACCTCTATACAGAACATTGTTACTCACCAGTCTGTCCCTTGCCCAGGGTTTTCTCCAGTCTGTAAGGTCCAACATAGAGATCATCTTTGTGTGCATGAGACATTTTAGACTCCTGCAGGGGGCTCATGTGTTGGTGAACACAGAACCGCTGGTTTGTATTTCAACTACAGCTCCCACACACAGCCAGAGCAGCCAGGGTTGTGATCGTCATGTGTTGGTAACCACAGAACCGCTGGTCTTCTCCTAAAGCTGACTAACCGCTGGATCAGCCATCGTGGTGACGTAGCGTAAGGTACTGTGGTTACAATTGGAATACCAACTCACTACTATTCTTTGGAATAACAACTCACTACTATTCTTTGGAATAACAACTCACTACTATTCTTTGGAATACCAACTCACTACTATTCTTTGGAATAACAACTCACTACTATTCTTAACACGCTCACAATAGCACTAGTAAAGAAACTGATTTTTCGCCCCTCTCCAAATAGGAAAAACAACGCTTCATGGACTTAATCAGCTGACGATCTGTGTCTCATTATTTCGTTGTTGTGCCTTGAAGTTGGTCTCAGGTTTATTCCCATAATGAATTAGAGAGTGCAAACTTGAATTCCCGAAAATTGAAAAAGAAAAATGTCCCTTTTTTTTTTTTTTTTTTTTTTTTTTTTTTTTTTTTTTTTTTTTTTTTTTTTTTTTTTTTTTTTTTTTTTTGAAATTAAAAAAAAAAAAAATAATTAAACAAAACAACACAATTTTAACAATTAAAACTCGGCTAACACATTACACAAATTCAAGTTCAATCATGTCAAGAAAAGATAAGCACAGCCTAATGGATCACCGACTGAGTTATGTTCCCTTAGCGATGATTCCTGAATCAGGAATTACGAGGGTAAAAAAAAAAATACATAAGCGCCGAATTTCCGAATGGTAAACAAGTGCCAGCCGCACGCGGCCGCAAGGAGCACACGTCTGAGCTAAATAGAAGCCCACGTCTAGATCCCCGTCTGCTCACTGTTTGTAAACATTCCAGGGGCGAGGGAAAAATAACCGAGAAGAGATGAAAGAGGGTGCGGGTGAGGGGGGGGGGTCCGACGTCCAAACCAGCCCCAACGACTTTGATGGACACCTAAGAGAGACCAGCATGAGCAGCAACACCCCACTAACTGACTTACTGCAACAGTGTAACTGAGACTTGATTAAATATACAACTGTTAACAACCGAGTACGTTCTAAAACATGGGTTTCATACGAGTGCACCGATGAGTGCAGTGATCAGCGCACTGATGAGCTCCGAAGAGGACGTGCGGTGTAACAGTGTGTGGTATAATTCATTATGCAGGATAAACGATGGTTGTGACCGCGACCAAAGGGTGAATAAGGTAAACAACATTGTATATTGCTAAAAGGTTCTAAGACACAAGCGCTTATGCCGTGGTGTGGTGCTACCGGGCTACACGACCACGACAGGCTATCTACCTAAGACAAACGCATGTAGGCAGTTGTATGGTGCTACCAGGCTACCAGAACTCGACGGGCTATCTACGACACACGCATCTATGCTGTAGTACGGTGCTACAGCGGGGCTACCAGACCATGACGGGCTAATTACCTAAGAAACACGCATCTATGCTGTTATACGGTGCTACGCGGGGCTACCAGACCACGACGGGCTGTCTACCTAAGACACACGCATTTTTTGCAGTTTTTTTCTCGCGCTACCGGGATACCAGGAACTAACTTTGCCATCACAAGCAATGAGGACGCATCTAGTGGGCCAGATTGTATCTTAACGTTTTCAAAATAGTGCAGGTCGTCAAAAACTGTTCTGTCATCTTATTTTGGTGGCGGACTCCCCCCCTCCTCCCCCCTTTTTTCAGTCGGTGACGTTAAAAGCGACACCCCTTTAGAAACAGATGTATCTAAGTTTTTTTCGGTAAGCTTATTTTCTTTCATACCAGGATGACCTCATTCTATAGAAGGCGTCACAACGGGCTTAGAGCAGACGTGGCACCTCGCTGCACGGGAGAGCGGGTTATGGGTGGAGTGGGAGGAGGAAACCAGAGAAGCCAGGAGAAATGAGAGGGAGTGAGTGAAGAATGAGTAGGGAAAACCGATTGCCTAGGGCAATTGTGAGGCTCCACACACTGATCAATATCTGGTGACTGTCATAGCTTCGGTGTGGCGCTGGGATGACGTTGTGTGTGTGTGTGTGTGCACGCGCAGGCGTGTGTCTGTGTGAGTGTGTGTGTGCTGTAGTTGTGTGATAGGTGTGAAAGTGACGTGGTTCACGTATGCATGAAGCACAGCCACTGGTGACAATTGTTTGTTGAACGGCACCACTGCCGTTGACGTCACACACCTCCTTCACACAGACACTGCGACAGACACACACACGCCACGCAGACACAGGCAGAGGCACACACGCAAACACACATACGCGCAAATTCTAATGGCGGTACGGTCGGAGGTCAGAGTCAAAAGTTTAAGAGCTTTTTAACAACCAATCTCTCAAAATCTATAGTAAACATCACATAAATAGCGAATATTGTTGAATTAACTCAAAACAAACCACATCTTCGCCATTTTATCAGCATTAGAAGAGGCAAAAAGTATCAGTGAACGAAGCCTTCATTTGCTTCGAATTCGTAGAAATTAAAAGAAAATTATTGTAATGTGAAAAAGGGGGGGGGGGGGGGGTCGAAAATTATTTGAGAACCAAAGTTTCAAAAATTAGATTTATTGGTGTCTATTTCTAATACCTACCCTATAAATTACTCTGTCATTTGTGTTTTACGAAAAAACGTCCCGTACGAGCCCCGCCCCCCCCCCCCCCCCAAATGTTGCAACATTCATTTGCTTAGTTCACGGCCGCCAAAAGACGATGTTTCCATGCCAATTGTTCAGACGCTGCTTATTTGTTTTACCAGGTTTATTGAGACAAGTGAGTGTTCACGCGATGACGGATGTACAAAAAACACAATATCCAACATATGCTTGGCTTAGCTGCCACCTCGACCTGGAGGCTTCATTTTGCGGACAGCAAACAATTAGAGCGGAATTGAACGTAAGTTGACCTATTTTCAGTACCGCTGTGATTCGCCAAACCACCGCCGCATTGCAACTGAGACCATCTCCCTGTCCGTTGATATTTGAGGATTTAAGGGCAGTTTATGACAATGCCACGAATGATTATTTCCGAAACAAGCTTGCTCAACACAAGTAACTCTATCTCTCCATGTGAGAAGCTAGCTGGGGAGGTAAGGAGCTAGGAGAGGAGATGATAAGCTAGTTGGGGAGATGAGAAGCTAGTTGGGGAGATGGGGAGCTAACTGGGGAGATGAGGAGCTATCGTGGAGATGATAAGCTAGTTGGGGATATAAGAAGCTAGTTTGAGAGATTGGGAGCTAGTTGGGGAGATGAGAAGCTATAGCTAGTCGGGGAGATGATGAGCTAGTCGGGGAGATGAGGCACTATTCGGGGAGATGATGAGGTAGTCGGGAGATGATGAGCTAGTCGGGGAGATGAGAAGCTAGTAGCGGAGATGAGAAGCTAGTAGCGGAGATGAGAAGCTAGTCGGAGTCAGATGAGAAGCTAGTCGGGGTCAGATGAGAAGCTAGTCGCGGTCAGATGAGAAGCTAGTCGGGGTAAGATGAGAAGCTAGTCGGGGTCAGATGAGAAGGTAGTCGGGGTCAGATGAGAAGCTAGTCGGGGTCAAATGAGAAGTTCGGGAGATAAGGAGCAGCTAGTTGTGAGGCAAGGACGGTCCAAGCTTGTATTTATTCTTATATTAATACGAAGCTAAAGAAACACCGCCTACTAAAGGCAAATAACAGTGTGGAACATTAATAACTGTGACATCTGTCAAAAAGTAAATTTAAAAAGAACCACAATAAATCAAACAAAGAAATCAAACCAAACCAAAACAAAACATAATAAAAACCTATATCTTAGTATGAGATAATCTGGATCTTAGTGAAAACATCCAAACAAAGTCCGTGTGGATCATTCTAGCAAGTCAGGAATAAACATACACAAGGTTGGGGGGGGGGGGGGGAGAGGGATGTTAGTGCATCAAGGGAACTGTCGGTAAGACGGGTGGGATATTCAATGCATTCAATGACGACTGCGGGGAGGGGGGCGCATTAGGTAATATAAGACGCTGGGGCGCTGTCAGTTGCTATTTTAGGAATGGAAGCTGACGACATCACAAAGACATGCTGACGTAATCCTACTCCCGAGGTTGGGGGAGGGGGAGGGGGATAATTAGGTCAGGTCAGGTCTAGACGACATGAGCATCTGCCCTGTTCGAGAGCTGTGGGACAAAGGATATCGAACAATAACAACGGCATGAGGCGACCCGGTGTTTGGAACACTGGGCAAAGTTGGGATTCGTTAAAATGTTGACACAGTTGTGAAAGTTGACACAGTTGTGAAAGTTGACACAGTTGTGAAAGTTGACACAGTTCTGAAAGTTGACACAGTTCTGAAAGTTGACACAGTTCTGAAAGTTGACACAGTTCTGAAAGTTGACACAGTTCTGAAAGTTGACACAGAAAACTTGACATATTTTTGAAAGTTGACCCACTTTTGAAAGTTGACACGTTTGTGAAATTTGATACTATATTGAGAGCCGACCCCCATTTAAAAGTTGACACACTTATGAAAGTTGACGCACTTATTACAACTGACACTCTTAACTGTACAGACTTATGAAATCTGATCCACTTTCCTAAAAAAAATAATAATTAAAAATGACCCATTTATGTATTTTGACACATTTTTCTAAAATGGGACACACGTAGACTGACCGTTTGATTATGTTGAAATAACCGTGTCAACTGAGCCAAGAAAGTGACTCATAATAGTTATATCAGAAAATAAGATGATTTTGTTTCCATAAGAAATATGAATCTAACCATGATGAGGGATCTGCGCTCTTTGTAAGATTAGCATTGCAGAACATGAGAGTTTGTCTAGCGTGTGTGTGTATTAGATATGAAACAAATATCATCCGAATTTTACGAATGTCTCACCACAAAAACCGCCATAGGACATGCTGTGCGCCCCCCCCCCCCGATCGCCCAACACCCCCCTGCTCGACCAACACCCCCCTCCCCCGGCCAGTCTGGCTGTGTGATTGTTATGGATTCATCTTCGTTGTTCTCATGAATTCGTCAATGAATTCTCTCATTTAAAGTTAGGACAGAGAGTTATAGCAATACTTTTTTGTTCCCCAGTCGGTAGGAGGTTACGGGCGTGCTTCCCCCCAAGCGGTTATCCAAACTAAATGATGACTAATTAAGTCAATATTGTCACGAACGGCAAAGGAGTTCATTGATGGCCGAGTTCATTCTTGTGTTTCAATTGTTATCACTGTGTAAAATGTTCTCTTGGTTAAATACTATCTTTTTATGTGCTAAAAATGGATATGTACAATGTCTTCAAAAACATTTCCATTTATTTTGATCAATAAAAGAATCTTATCTTATCTTATCTTATAAAGGTTCACGTCTGGATGTAAAATTCGTGTTATTACTGAGACCCTATGTTATTGATTATTACTGAGACCCTATGTTATTGGTTATTACTGAGACTCTATGTTATTGGTTATTAATGAGACCCTATGTTATTGATTATTACTGAGACCCTATGTTATTGATTATTACTGAGACCCTATGTTATTGATTATTACTGAGACCTTATGTTATTGATTATTACTGAGACCCTACGTTATTGATTATTACTGAGACCCTATGTTATTGATTATTACTGAGACCCTATGTTATTGGTTATTACTAAGACCCTATGATTGATTATTACTGAGACCCTATGTTATTGATTATTACACACACCTAACTGGGATAACGGTTAGAAAAAGCGTTCTTTTCGTTTTTACAAACCAAAAATAAATTTAAAAAATGCAAACAAACATTTACAAATAACCTAAGAAAAAAACATTATCAACAGCGCGGTTGTTAAGGTAAGTCTTGATAACTTAAGGAAGCACAAGATTTTATCAGTAGATGAGCACCAGAGCCCAGAAACGCATCCAACACAACACGGATCCAGTGAACACCTAACGAAAATCACGATAACATCTCCATAGAAATGTCCCCCACTGCAGGTCCCAGGTTCGATACTCAAAGCCCAGAGTTGAACTAATGGTGCATCAAGAGACGGGAAGTTGGTGACGTAGAAATGTATGCCCGTTATGAATAAAAAAATACATGTAAATAAAATTCAAGCACGTTTTTGAACACGTAAAAAAAACCAAAATGTAAAATTTCCTCAACACGCACCACAATTCTATGAAACATAAACACGATATTTCCAATACACCACCGTTGATCACATTGGAAAAGACAACACCACCCCAACACACGGTCCATCAGCCGCTGAACTCACACACACTCATGACTCGACTCTATGGCTACGCGCGATCGAGCGTATTTTCTTGTCCTGACACGAGCGCGGATCGCAGCCAGCCTCTGGTACCAACCGACACGGCATCGAGACCAGCGGCTCTGTATCCTTTACCTTGGTGCCTCCGAGGTGAACAAAAAAAGTGGAGGCGGACAGAGTCACAGGAATGAATATATTATATATGAGTTTGTACATTGGGAATGATAAACCTTTTAAATTTATGAGTTATTGTTAATTTTAATCTTAATTTTTTTTTAAATGACAGAAACAGAATAAAGAAAACGGAGGAATTGTGTGCTGGATGGGTGTGGGTGGGGGGTGCAAAAGAATGGCTTCAAAATGCAAATCCGGCAATCGAGGAAAGTATCGGTCTGGAATCGTTTGATGAATCATCTAGATGAAAAACCTGGCATCGAGGCGAGTTTCCAGCAGGAATCTCAAGTAGGGATAGGGGGGAAAGGACATAGGCATCGGTATCGCCGGTCGATAATGTAACGCCAAGGGAGGCAACGCCTTGCCAGTTCGTAGCTGGCCGTAACAAATCGATTTTTAGAACCCGGTTGGCATTAATTAAATCCAACCAAAAAAAAATTTATATAAAAAAAATTAATTTAAAACAAACAAAGAAAAACAAACACTTAACCAGTAATATATATATTTAAACTCATAGTCTCATCTCGTCAAGTCATTTCTCGTGTCGTCGCTTCACTTAGTCGCCATTTATAAACGACGTCATGGGATTCTTCTTACCCCCACCCGTTTTCCTCCATCGGCACAAATTTGTAGCGAAAATTAGACGCCATCGTCAAATATCCTAGAAAATTCGTGACCACTCCCCCCCCCCACCAACTCCATAATAGACGCGTAAAGTTATTATTTGATGTCCCTGACAATCATAACTTTATGTTATAATGTTGTTACACATGAATCGAGGGGGGGGGGGAAATGAAAGTTGGGACACAATAATAAACATGATATCTTAAGTGTTATACTTAGAAGAAATATACAGTAGTATTGCTTAATTCTTATTTCCAGCCTCTTTGCGGTGGCGATCGCAAAAATAAATTTAAAAATTGATAGCCACCGTGACCTAATTGATAGCCACCGTGACCTAATTGATAGCCACCGTGACCTAATTGATAGCCACCGTGACCTAATTGATAGCCAACGTGACCTAATTGATAGCCAACGTGACCTAATTGATAGCCAACGTGACCTAATTGATAGCCAACGTGACCTAATTGATAGCCACCGTGACCTAATTGATAGCCACCGTGACCTAATCACCGCATCAGTCTCTTACAGATAAGCAAAGATACTTCCTTGAATTTGGCACTGAAGCCACTTTTCGCCATCTATGAAGCCTCTCTGCGCCACCTATGAAGCCACTTTGCGCCACCTATGAAGCTACTTTGTGCCACCTATGAAGCCACTCTGCGCCACCTATGAAGCCACTTTGAGCCACATATGAAGCCACTTTCCGCCACCTATGGGGCCACTTTGCGCCACCTATGAAGCCATTTTGCGCCACCTAACTGTTCCGCTAACATTGTTCCATGAATCTCTCGTGTTTAATGAATCTCTCGTGTTTAATGAATCTCTCGTGTTTAATGAATCTCTCGTGTTTAATGAATCTCTCGTGTTTATCCGTGAAGAATCGGAGAGCAAGAGATATTTAATGATTGGTGTTTACAATTTCGAACATGATGGACATGACGGCGAATTGTTTCCCCGCCAGCCACGACCTCTGTAACGCGGAGTCGGTTAATTGCGAAAGGGAGAGAATCGAGATTTGCAAGCCGACAGGATGGTTAATGCGCCAAGTCTTGCCTCCCTTTGCATTAGTGTGACAGGCAAGAAGAATCTCGCACACTCACATACCAACACGATGTGTGGCGAAGTACAAGGGTTCCCTGTATATTTTCTCACTTAACGCATATTTCTTAACGTTGGATACAATTGGCTGTTACAATCATTAGTGAATTTGGAGATAGCAAACGTGCTTTTTCCCCGATATGGAAAAGGGGAAATTTATATGTTCCGGGGGGGGGGGGGAGGAAGGCACACGACGACGCAGTGATCCAAATGTTACAGATATATGCTATCCCTAATCCTAATCATACCAAAAACTTTTTCACAGCAATGCAGTTGAGCAAATAAATCCTATCCTAGTCGGGTTACAGATCCAATGTTCCTGGGACGGTCTCTGATTAAGATATTTCACTGATTTGTTATTATTCAAAAACAAAAACACAATGGATGGCTAGATCACGTGACGAATGCCAGCTTGCAGTAGGAGAAGTGTTTATAGAAACTACATCTACACGGGTGTGAGTTCTGCCAGATTTTTAATAAGGTCCTAACATGGAAATATTGACATTTTTAGGGCAGTATAAGGTTTCACTTTAAAATGACATCACGACGTACCCCCCCTCTCTCTCTCTCTCTCTCTGTCTGTGTCTCTGTCTCTCTGTCTCTGTCTGTCTGTCTCTCTCTCTCTGCCTGTCTCTCTCTCTATCTTTCGCTCTGTCTCTGTCTGTCTGTCTCTCTCTGTCTGGCTCTCTGTCTGTCTCTCTGTCTCTCTCTCTCTCGCTCTGTCTGTCTGTCTGTCTCTCTCTCTATCTCTCTCTCTCTGTCCGTCTCTCTGTCTCTATGTCTCTCTCTCTCTGTCTGTCTGTCTCTCTCTCTCTCTGTCTGTCTGTCTGTCTCTCTCTCTCTGTCTCTCTCTCTGTCTGTCTGTCTCTCTCTCTCTATCTCTGTCTCTCTCTCTGTCCGTCTCTCTTTCTCTCTCTCTCTCCCTCTCTCTCTCTCTCTCTGTCTGTCTCTCTGTCTCTCTCTCTCTGTCTGTCTGTCTGTCTCTCTCTCTCTCTCTCTTTGTTTGGATTAATAAGACGCACACACTTTGTGTAAATAGAACAAACATGTTAAGCTTTAAGTTATGATACATTTATATCCTACCTATAACCAACAGTGAAATAAAATGAACAAGAGTTGACACGAAAGTCCCTAACGAAAACAAAGATCAGAAATACGGAAATAAGGGCTGAAAGTACAATATATTAAAACCAAACTGAAAAAAAACAAAAACAACAAACATTACAGCGATGTAACGGTGTGAATTTGGTTAACATTTTGTCTCTCCGCCCTGCCCCACCTTTCCCCCCAACAGATGATTTTCCCCCCCCCCCCCCCTCGACACAAGACTGAGCATTAAAAAAAAAATATTTAAACAATTTAAAAGAAAATAATTCAAGACTTGCAGGAGTTGTTTCTTGTTAGTCATAATATAAGTCATACGGATGTCGTCAGTTTTACAGTTTTTCTGACATTTTAAGAAGTCTCATTTATGGTCACATTATCATTTTATACCCGGAATTTTAAGATCTTTCACAGTCATTCGGTTTAATAAATTATTTTGCAATTATGGCTTCTCTATACTGTGCAATGAAATGTTTGAAATGGCCGATATTAGAATACTATTGAAAATGCTGTTCTCATCCTTATTTAATAAGGCGACATTTTAAGTTTAACCGTAACCAAACGCTAAATGACATACATACATTATTTACAAGATGCAGCAAGGTCTGTGATAAGCTTTGCCTCGTCTCGATCCTCGCCTTGAATCTACGAGCCAACCGGCTCATCAATTTATTTCATCGTATGACGTACACTGCAAAAGACTCCACTGGAGAGGTACCCTTGGGTATTTCCTACCATGTCTACCGATTCCCAATTACTTTCGTGACTGAGAACCTCTGCATATCCCTCCAACAATCGCTACCTATCCCCAAGCGAATTCAAAGGCTAAGAACCTCTGTGTAAACAATCGCTATTTTATCCAAAGGAGACAGCCATGAAAGGCTGGCAGTCACCAGGGTAGACCACACGTTGGAACTATACCACAGAACCCAACCACACGACCACAGCCTCACTCTTGACTTAGAATGTACTGTGAATTAGTCCAACCTTGCGTCCTCATTACATCTGTACTACGTCTGCGGTACATTGTACTCTGTGTACCAGATAACTAATTCCTTGCAATGTACGGGGTGGTGTAGTGTGTGGTAAGATAGGGGGGGGGGTCCTTATTGTAAGAAAGTGACTTTGTGTTTGTTTGTTTGTTTGATTGTTGCCAGCAGTGTATTCCATCAGGTGCTCAGGTGCGGAAGTAAGTGCTATGTAGCAAGAAGATTTGGGGGCTCGACGGAGGATTTAATTTGGGGCGTCTGAACGCAAATCCGTCGTCACAAGTACAATATCTGACGTCAGAAATACAATATCGGACGTCACAAGTACAATATGTGACGTCAGAAGTACAATATCGGACGTCAGAAGTGCATAATCGGACGTCAAAAGTACAAAATGGGACACCACAAGTACAAAATCGGACGTCACAAGTACAATATCTGACGTCACACATACAATATCGGAAGTCAGAAGTACAATATCGGACGTCACAAGTACAATATGTAAGGGAGAAGTACAATATCGGACGATACAAGGGCAAAATCGGACGTCACAAGCACAATATCGGAAGTAGCAAGTACAATATCGGACGTCGCAAGTACAATATCGAACGTCACAAGTAAAATATGTAACGTCAGAAGTACAATATCGGACGATACAAGGGCAAAATCGGACGTCAGAAGTACAAAATCGGACGTTACAAGTGCAAAATCGAACGTCACAAGTACAATATCGGACGTCACAAGTACAATATCGGAAGTCGCAAGTACAATATCGGACGTCACAAGTACAATATCGGACGTCGCAAGTACAATATCGAACGTCACAAGTAAAATATGTAACGTCAGAAGTACAATATCGGACGATACAAGGGCAAAATCGGACGTCAGAAGTACAAAATCGGACGTTACAAGTGCAAAATCGGACGTCACAAGTACAATGTCGGACGTCACAAGTACAATATCGGACGTCACAAGTAAAAATAGTGAGGTGTTGTCTACATCAAAATTGATTGTATAATTTCCCTAAATCTGCAGGAAGATTGACAATATGTAACAAGTAAGAACTAATCTATTTCCAACGTGGGCTCCACTTCTAACGTATGACTTTCACTTGCACAGTAAAAAAAATACAAATTGAAATCTGCAAATTAATAATGTACATATATATATTTAGTCCAACCTCTATAGGGGACTGCAACTTCCCTTGTCACCCAGAGTTATCGTTCATACCGGGGAGTACAAAGAACGTACAAAGATGGCTGCTCACATCAACAAAGATGGCTGCTCACATGGCGAAAACAGCATTTGAGACCTGGCGAGTTGAGGAAATTAAGAAATAATTACGGGAATTGCATCAGCCGGTATCTGGAAATAAAGCAGAACTTGTAGATCGGGCACGCGGCTGTGTAGCGTTGCAAATTTGTGGGGGGAAAAAACGTATGTATCTGAGACAATTTGTCTAATTTCTAGGCGAAAAAGATTAACAAGGGCAAAAACCCCTGCCTTTTCAGGAAGTTGCAGTTCCCTATAGGAAATTGCAATCTGGAAGGCGCTAGAAAACTAAAGTTAATATCTGGAAAAAAAAAAAAAAAAAAAAAAAACCAAGCGAAAAAAACATGTAAGGAAAGTATGTCTTCTGTTTATTCTGTTGAAAAGTCTAAGTCAATTGTAGCAGGTCATCACTTATACTTCCCTTACACTACAATGTTTTTTTTTATATATTTGTGTCTCTTGATTTCTTTTATTCAGGAATATTGTATATACATCTAATTCCTAGCGAAGAGTCGTTCCATTTCCTAAGTGCATCTACATTTACTTGCCATTTTGTCGTTTTGCTCCCCCCGCCCCCCCCCCCCAACCAACCTCCGTTTGTTATAACTTGTTTTAGGTAAGTAGACTCTGAACACGTTAACAGCAGAACTGTTTACCCTCAAACTCTTAAAATCGTACAATAGTATCTCAAAATCATTCAATACATTAATCCTAATAGTAAAAAATAAACATACAGTGTATATAATGTACACACCTCAAAATCGTACATTGTACGCCAAAATCGTAAGAGTAAACAGGTCTGTTAACAGTAAAAAAAATATATATCACAGCGATTATAGCCTTGCACAGTACACATGTTTGATTTACATAGACGTTAAAGAAAATGATTTTATTACAAACCCCCCCCCCTCCCCCCCCCCTCCCCCCGTATATTTCAGTGATGACAATGTTCAGATTTATTAGAATTGTTCTTTGGGAAATATTTAAGAAAAAAAAAAAAAGAAAGATTTCAGCAAAAAGGAAAGTTTCAAAACCGTGTTAAGCTTACAATTAAAGTGTGTTTGGGGGAGGGGGAGGGGCGTTGTTTGGGAAGGAATAAGGGATTGGGTTAGGATAAGGGGGTCGCGTTGGGGTGGGGGGTTTGGGTTATGAATGTATGTTAAATTTGAAATCGATTTCTATTAAAAGGAAAAAAAGATATTCTAAAATTGTACATATATTATTTCATTTACAGACAATCTCATTCAAATACATGCATAAAAAGGGAACTGATCCTACACCACTGTTAATCTGTGTAAGTAACACATAAAAATACAATTAACCCCAGATCGCAGAAGAACCTGTCCACCAAACCTCATCATTTCAGCCCCAGCTTCTCTGCTGCCAACTCCCCAAGCTTCGCTCGGGACAAATTCGGCAGATGGTCCTCGAAGAACAGAACGTAGTCCACAACGAAAAGTCCGTTGCCCCCGTCCGTCATGGTACTCTTGAGATACTCTTTGACGTCGGCCCCCGAGAGGTCGCTGTCTGGCTGCTTCACGAGACAGACGCAGACGTTCTGGATGTTGACGTCATCTGGTACGGGCACGGCCATGACCTCAAGAACTTCCGGGTGCGCGCTGATAGGCTTCTCTATCCAGGCCGGGTAGATCAAGACAATGCCTAGAAATAGGCAAGGTTGACCAGAATGCATTGGATAAACAAATTTCATTTCAAAAGAAGATCTTTGAATCGATGCTGGCGGTAAAGATCAAAGGTGTCAGAATAGCACCCCCCCCCCCCCCCCAACCCAATCACTATACACAATTATGAATTAGTATTAAGATTATTATGCTAAAGTAACAAACAAATGTGGAGCTTAATAATTAATTTTAGAAAATGTTATGTCAGCTGTTTCGTTTTTAAATACGTGTGCTTATAATTAAACTATGGCTTCCGTCCTTGATTCAAAGACTGACCCTCTTTACGGCCGTGACTGAAAGACTGATCCCCTTTACGGTCGTGGCTGAAAGACTGCCCCCCTTTACGGTCCTGACTGAAAGACGGACCCCCTTTACGGCCGTGACTGAAAGTCTGAGTGACTTTAAGGTCCTGAGTGCCTTTAAGGTCGTGACTGAAAGGCTGAGTGCAATTAACGTCGTGACTGAAAGGCTGAGTGCCTTTAAGGTCGTGACTGAAAGGCTGAGTGCCTTTAAGGTCGTGACTGAAAGACTGAGTGCCTTTAAGGTCGTGACTGAAAGGCTGAGTGCAATTAACGTCGTGACTGAAAGGCTGAGTGTCTTTAAGGTCGTGACTGAAAGGCTGAGTGCCTTTAAGGTCGTGACTGAAAGACTGAGTGCCTTCAAGGTCGTGACTGAAACACTGACCCCCTTTACGGCCGTGACTGTAAGGCTGAGTCCCTTTAAGGTCGTGACTGAATCACTGCCTTACTTTCCATCAAAATAAATCAATAGTTCCACAGCCAACGAATCTGTAGGCCTACATAACAAATTGTTCTAAACAGGAATGCGGAAGGAAATGCTTGAACATTTCTATCAGTCGCTTGCTATAATGGCAGACGACTCATAAGGACCATGACCATCAGCCGAGTTCATAAATTCTTGCAAGTGTAGACGCCCAGGGAATAGTTCATGGATCGGCCGTAAAAGGGGCTTCCCCGAGGCCTAAACAATAAACTTCGTCTAAAGACAAATAGGCACCAGATTAAGATATACATATATATTATATATAAAGGCATTGTGGCTAAGGTTTTAGTCAAATTTGAGGCTTTTAAATCATTTTTATTTGAGTAGTTCAACAAACATAAGTTATGATTATGCTCTTAAAGAAGCAAGAGAAAAAAAATTAATTAAAAGAGAATAATAATCTAATTCCCTTTCAAGAAAATGTTATTTAAATATACTTACCTCTGGAAATGACGTCACCTCTTCTTCCAAACACGAAGAGGCGCCCTTCATCACTGTTTAAAAAAGAAAAACGAAACATCAATAATACCTTAGATATACATAAACACGTAACAGTCAATCTACTGTTGTAAGTTAAAAGCAAAACGGTTATGGAACTTTAAGAACTTTTGTGTTTTATGAAATGCATTACAAGAAATAAAAAGAAACCCATCGCTTTCAAAGCTGCGGAGTTCTTTGACGATGAGATACTTTGAGTATCTTGTTCCATATCTCATTTCACGACGAACATATCTATATTATATTTTAAATCCAAGTTTTTTCTTTTTTTCCCTAGCAATACGTGAAATTAAAAACACGTTTTATTAGCATTAAGGTGTAGAGTGCAACTTTATCCAAACACACCATTTTATAAGCTTTATAGATTCGTAGCACTCTGGTATCGGGTAGCACTCTGGTATCGGGTAGCACTCTGGTTTCGGGTAGCACTCTGGTATCGGGTAGCACTCTGGTATCGGATACTTTGTTACTGTCAAGACTTATCCGTTACCTTACAAGTTTTTATTTATTTTTTCAAACTTTAAATTCGACAATTAATATTAATGTTTTTGCGGACCAACAACATGAGGCTCCTGCGTGGAGGCCGGTCAGCGATGACCACTCTGGGAAACAATGTTATTAAATTTCTTATCAACATTGAGATCGTTATGGAATTGACCAACCAACCTCAGGTACCCAGCATCGTCTGAAAGAAACCAGCCGTCTTTGGTCAGCACAGATTCGGTCATGGCCGGCTCCCCAAGGTAGCGAGTGAACAGGGCCGGTGACTGGATGGCGATGCGACCACTGACACCAGGGGGGACAACTTCTAAATTATCATCAAGGATTCTGATCTGAGGGTGGCGATAAAAAGACATTAAAATGAAGATTGGGCTTTCATTTTCCGGCGATACCATTTCTTGGACAAGGAATACAAGAATATGCAAAAAACGTTTTCACTATTTCGATTTCAAATGTGCCAGGATGAGACCACTTTGATCACTGACCACTTTGATTACTGACCACTTTGATCACTGACCACTTTGATCACTGAACACTTTGATCACTGACCACTTTGATCACTGACCACTTTGATCACTGACCACTTTGATTACTGACCACTTTGATTACTGACCACTTTGATTACTGACCACTTTTATTGCTGAAAGCGTGCTAATGTTAACATGATTATTTTAAGAATTTAATTGAAGGAATAAAACCTATATGACGAAGTGGTTTACCTGATAACTTGTCGCTAATTGGGCAAATGTTAATCATCTACTAATATGTCAGTAGTTTCATAATGGATATGCCATGTCATGTCTAAAAGCAAGTTGCTGTGTCTGGGATCTTAACGCCCCCTGCTTCTTTGGGATCTTAACACACCCTGCTTCTTTGGGACCTTAACACACCCTGCTTCTTTGAGATCTTAACACACCCTGCTTCTTTGGGATCTTCACCCCCCCCCCCCACACACACACACGTTTTGCTTTATTTGGTAAATAACACCCCACAGCTCTTCGTGAACTTCCCAAATAAAATAATAACCACTACAATCTTTACTCAGCAGCCAGTGGACCACGAACCCTTTCTGCGCCAACGACCCATTACAAGTAGTGAAACTCTTTCATTGACTCAATACAAGACTTATTTCACGTGGTCGTTGCTTGTTGTCAACCTACTTTGACGCCATCAAATGGAAGCCCCGCGTCGAACGCCGTGTAAGAACCGCTGGTGTTGACCTCGGCGACGCTTACAAACAAAGCCTCAGTGCAGAAGTACACCATGTGCAACGTGTTGCAGAACTCTTTGATCCTGTGGGAGGAAAAAGTTTGTTTACGTCATCACCATGGCCGGTAGCTTTAAGGTATAATTACAATTTTTGTTGGTTTAATGTTAGGATCAAGAAACATACTGTTCTTTCCGGGTGCATCTCTTCTATTTTAATGTAAAGACAGAAAGTGTCACCCAGCTTTAAATGGTATCTTATCTTCAGATAACCACTCTTAAAGCCAATGATGTCACTAATTGAGTGAATTTCCATGGCCATTGGACGGCTGATGTTTGCGTCTGAGAAATACTTGAGATGTCTTATGTTTAAAGTGTTCTAGTTTTAAAATGTTTGTCTTTGTAAGAATATTTAGGGTTGAGGTAAACATGCATATGTACATTGCAATAGGAAAAAAAAATTCAATAATATAATCTTATCTTAAAAATGTAAAATAAAAAAATATTACACTAAATGTCCTATTTTTTACGCATATTTGTATCTAGAGTACACTTTGCTAAGGGTGACTGGAATATATGTGAAGTAAGTGTACATTTTTCAAGGGGTTTCACGAATATATGTGTATCTAATGTACATTTTGCTGTGGAGGGGGGGACACGAACATATTTGTAACTAGAGTCAATTTTTATAGGGGTGACACGTAGATATTTGTATCTAGTGTACATTTTGCCAGGGATGACACGTATAGGCTGGCACAGCATTAAAAAAAAATTATTTGAGAGTGATACATAAAGGCAGTGTAGTCTCAACGTCACACCAAGTTACCTTTAAAAAAAAAAAACTTTCATTGGTAGACGGCGTGACCTCACTCCCGCTACCAACTGACCACTTCACTGTCCTGATCCAGATCAGCGGTTCTCAACCCGTGGGTGGCGACCCCTTTGGGGGTCAAACGCAGCGGTCGCCTAAGACCATCGGAAAACACATATTGATGTTGATTTAAGGTCGCGGCATCAGGAAGATTGAGAACCACTGATCTAGCTAAAGTGAGCTTTGTTTCCGTACATTTACTCGCATGAGAATTCATTGGTGAAAAGACGCACAGTTGAAGTTTGCACATTTTATAACATTTAGAAGCTTTGATGAGGCTGTGGTTCTAACACGGAAAAGGGGTGTGGGGGGGGGGGGGCGCTTGCCATTGTGTGTAATCAGCACCAAAAAACATTAAACCGACACCTCAAAAAAACATAATCGACACCACACGCAAGAAAATCTAAATCCGGTTTGAAATATCTGACACCACAACCAAACATAATCGACTCCTCAAACAAGACATTCAATACCAACATTCTAACTAACTGACTCCACAACCAAACATAATCGACATCAGTATTACTTGGTTACCGGAAATTTGTTTGAAAGAAATTTCGCCGACGGAAAATTGATCGCCGGAATTTTGATCGAACGGAAGTTTGGTCGATGTTTTTTCCAGTCCACACGATCAAATTTTGAGTCAAATTTCTTTATGAACGCGTTATTTTGTTTTACTATATTGTATAGTGCGTTCAAATTTCCGTTCGATCAAACTTCCATAGATCAATTTTACGTCGACGAAATTTCTTTCAAACAAATTTTCGTATACGCTATTTATTACTTATGAAACGTTGCCGTTGTCACGGGCTGCCCCCCCGTGACAGCCACATCCACGTATTTGGTGGGCAGTCCCCGCCTCTTCTCTATGATGTAGTTCATCTCTGGCAGGGTGGCAAACACTCGGTTCAGACACTCGGCCTTTTTGATCTTCATGGTCAACTGCAGGTCACAGAGAAAGAGTTTCTATTTTATTGGATAATTTGACACTGTCATTATTCTTCAAGGACCCGTCAACATGTCAGATGACATTATGGTCCCCCGTCGTATATCTGGAGCAAACCTTTAAAAAGTGGGTGTCAGAGCCGTTCTTGGGATTTTGGGGGCCCTAGGTATGGAGCGTAGTTTAAGGGGGACCCGAAAGGGGTCCGGGGCGGAACTGCCCCGGAGCTTAGGAGAAACCACTGCGTCACCTCCATTCTGTCTTCGCCACTGTTTCCTCTTTGCTCGCGTGTAACAACTGACCATATTGATAATTTCACAACTAGAGAAAATTTGTTCTTCTGAACTTTATATGGACTAGCAAGATGTAAGCTAAAAAAAAAGTGTCCGGTGGGTCCCCCTTGGGAATGCGGCATTAGGCGGACGCCTAGTTTGCATATGCCTAAAAACGGCCCTGGCTTCATCCGCGGGCACACATATCTGAGTTAAACAAATCTTGAAGTTGCCCATTGAAATGAACTAAGTTTCACTAAGTAGACCTAGCGATTGGGAATAGGTTGATAGTGGAAGTTGGGGGAAGAGGGTGTAAAAAAAAAGAAGAAAATTTGGGGCTTGGGGGATTCGATAGGGAAAGGGTAAGAGAGGGTAGAGCCAGTAGGGATAGGGTAAGAGAGGGTAGAGCCAGTAGGGATAGGGTAAGAGAGGGTAAAGCCAGTAGGGATAGGGTAAGAGAGGGTAGAGCCAGTAGGGATAGGGTAAGAGAGGGTAGAGCCAAAGACATGAAGAGAGAAGGTTCGTGGGGTTGCTAGAGGGGGTGAGTTTTAGGGTGGGTTGCGTGTGATGGGGATAGGAAAAGGGGCAAATGGCGTAACTAACGATAGCAAAGACGATAAAAGGTAATGTGACATGCGAGCCGCTGTTTAAAAAAAAAAGTTCACGCGACTGGTCGAGGTCCAGGTAAAGATGCCTTTTAGCAATCAGGGCTGTGAAGATTTTAGGATACGAAAATATAGGTATATGGGGATATGTGATATCAGGATATGATATTGGGACGTGAGGATAATGGGATATGACGAAATGTGATATTATGGTATGAGACGACATGAGATAGTAGGTACGGGATATGATGCAATTAGGATATAAGGATTTTGTATTTGAAGATATGAGGAAACCAATACAAAAATATGCCCCCCAGCCTCCCTTTTTTTTTCTTCTTTTTTTTTTTTGAATATTGGAAACCAACACTCAGATCTCTTATGTAACAATAGCATACTCCCTTAGGGCACTCTATGAGTACCTTACCTCGAAGAGTCCAGACTTTAACGGTTGCCAGAGATCTGGGAGGAGTCTGGTGAAGCCCGTCAAATTCTCGTAGGGAAAACTCGCAGCCATGAACCATGGGAAACAAAACAAACTGTTCGGGAAGACATAATATGTTCATTTCTGAAGCTTCAGTACGTGAAAGTTTAAAAACATGGCGACTGGCGACGTAGGAACAAGAAAGGACTGATTGAAATACAAAACAAACAAAAAAAGGTTCACAATGGCGCCACTGTCCTTTAAGGTGGCGATGGGATTCAAGTAACCTAGCAACCGGTTCGACGTCCAAATACTGTTTGAAATATAAACATTAACTTATATACATAAAGTTAATTTTATTATTTCATGCACTTAATACTTAACTTGGGACAAAATTGATAAATTATGATCAAACTGACGTGACGTGTGTGTGGCGAAAAGTACGTCGTCTAGAGGATGAGGTCCCTTCTGTAGCCACAGACAATAGTTTCAGAGTCTAAAGACTCTGGTTATTCAGCTCCTGGAAAGCTGGTGCTTGTAACGTTTCCTGGCTCCTATAAAGCCGATAGTTTATAAGGGAAAACACGTAACGTCGTCTAAGAGATATCAATATAGTTTTTATTTCTGGTTATGATATAAGTGTTCAAACACATCACTTTCTACTCGATAGCCATGTAAAGTGACTCAAAATTCAATGAATACACAAAACAGCATTATAAAGTTATACTAAGTCCTCACTCCGAAAACACTCTGTCGCATCCACACTCAATAATAATCGTTCTCTCTAATAATAATAATATGTCTCTCCTTTTATACCATTATTGACCATGCACTCGTGATAAAAAGAAAAATGTTCACATTCATTCACCACTCTAATGTTTCCCCGACTCACAACAAACACTTTCTCCCCTGGGGGTCCCCCCCCCCCCCTGCCCAGACGGTCATACTGGTGGGAAAATACAGCCAATACCACGAGCACTCCCTTTCCGTCCCCCAAACATACACACACAAAAGTAAACACACAATCTGACCGTGACAGTGTGTAATGTATGCTGTAATGTAGACGACGTGTTTACGTCATCTTTCTCCGTGTATGAACTCTAGCTGAAACCAAGCTCGGAACCGCATTTAAAGGTGTGGCTGGCTAAAAATAGTCTCTCGTGACCTTGTTTACAACTAAATAAATAAAATTAATAGTCTGTTTCCTTAGAATTATGTAGAATTATCTGGAGAACTCTGGAAAGGAAACCATTGTGTAATCTGGAAAGATCAGTAGCACATACAGTAAATGCGTGTGGAGAGAAGTGTGTGGTACGATTTTACAAGCCAATTATTATTTTGTAAGTTGATAGCTTTAATTGACTTCTTTTTGATTTTGCAATTTATTATTAACTTAATAAAAATGTATTAATTGTATTTGGCCCTGGCTTGAGTATCGTATTCTTTGTTATAGTATTTAACTTATGGTATCGTCTTTTGTTGTGTACTGTTTTAAAACGAGCCATAAACTTTAATAAGAGATTAATTTCTCCACACGAATTACAGTACGTAACAAATGCAAATATTTGATTTCTACACTAGGTGGCTGCACGGATACACTCCTTAGAGAGAACCCTTATTACAGGTGACCTGCTTAGAGAGTACCATTATTACAGGTGACCGACTTAGAGAGTACCATTATTACAGGTGACCGGCTTAGAGAGTACCATTATTACAGGTGACCAGCTTAGAGAAAACCCTTATTACAGGTGACCTCCTTAGAGAGAACAATTATGACATGTACCAATTAAAAAACTGGATGCCAAACGACCACGAACCGGTTGAATACCCCCCCTAGTCATTAAGTAACTTTTATGAAATTAGTTTAAACGGGGCACCATAAAGCCACTTTGAAAAATGGGACCCCGAAGGATCTTGGTATAATAGGACTAACATGTGTGCATACATTACGCTTTTCTCTTGGTGTAAGATGATGTCCCTTGGATGTGGTACTCACTTTTTATGTAGATGGGGTAACCTATTTAAGATGGTGTGGGCCTGGAAAGTCACCGCGCCGTGTGTCAGCTCGCAGAGTTTGATCCGCGCTACGTCATCTGGGACGAAGCTGAGGCCAACAAAGGCGGGATCGCTTGGCTCGAGATCCTTGTCCTGGTATTCTTCTCTGGCGTTATGGAGCATGTCCAGGAATCCAACTCTGTCGCTGTCTGTGTAGACAGAAGTTTTGGTCAAAATTGAAAAAAAGTGTGGGGCCATTGAGGTGGCTGACAGTGCCAAAGAGCTGCTTGTACCGTACTTTAATATTCGGTATAAGGACGAAGATGGCTCTATGGCACATACGGTACGAGTAGAACAGAGATGGATCAATGGCACATACGGTACAAGTAGAACAGAGATGGTACAATGTCACAAAAAAGTAGAACAGATATTGGCACAGTATCACATACAGTACAAGTAGAACAGCGATGGCTCGATGGCACATACAGTACAAGAGTACAGTGGCACGGTGTCACGTACAGTACAAGAGTACAGTGTCCATACATTACAAGAGTGCAGTGGCACAGAGTCACAGTGTCACATACAGTACAAGAGTACTGTGGCACAGTGTCACATACAGTACAAGAGTAAAGTGGCACAGTGTCACATACAGTACAAGAATACAGTGGCACTGTGGCACATTGTCACATACAGTACAAGAGTACAGTGGCACAGAGTAACAGCAAAATGATTGCGGTTCAGGGATTGGCCACACACAAAAATCTGAGTGTCGATGTCAAAATACTTTTCTAAAATATTCGATATTTTTAAAATAACACATTGAATTGATTTTTCAAAATAATACTTTTTCTAACTACAACCACGTGATAATTATTCAATTGTTAATTATTGTTAACGAAAATAGCAGAGCTGTGAATATTAACATACGCCTGCACAAGCACACATATATAAAATTGAAAAATAATTAATTAATCTTTCATAATCAAAAACAATTTAACATATTGCCTTATTTCAATTTTCTTTTTCCTTATAATCTCTAGCCTCCATTATCGATAAACATTTGTAAAAATAAAACAATGGTGTTATCGTGTGATAATCCAAATATGTGTGTAAAATAAGGCGTACCCCTATTGGTGAACAGCAGAGTGGTCAGTGACGGCATGTCTTTCATAGTCACCGCCGCCGTGTTGGTGTTGCCCGGCGTCTTCATGGCATTCTCGCTAAAGATGGACCACATCTCACTGCCCTCGTCGCCGGACAGTATCAGGAACCTGGCTCTCGACAAGTTGACGGTCTGATGCGGCCAGAAATCACGTGACGTCAGGTAAGTTACATTTGAAAACATGTTTGCTGGTCGTCATAAATATTTATCATATCGGAACGGTGTTGTGAAAAAAATGGGGAGGGGCGGGTATTTTAGAAAATAACATGAATTTTAAAAAATATTATTTCAATTCTCAAATCTCATGTTCTTTACAAGCTGCAAATTCAACTCTTTGATTATTTCTTTAGTACAATCGTTGGATACATACAAACAAAACAGTGATGTTGTTTAGAATAAACGCCTTCATAGCCTGACAAATATTTTCTTTAAAAAAAAAAAACATTTGTTCCCTCTGATTATAATGACGATGGCAGCTGTCTTTACTTCTTTCCTCTTTCGTTAAAAAAAAATAAAAAAAATAAAAAATAAAATAAAATAACAGAGCAATCCCCAACAGAGCAATCCCCAACAGAGCAATCCCCAACAGAGCAATCCCCAACAGAGCAATCCCCAACAGAGCAATCCCCAACAGAGCAATCCCCAACAGAGCAATCCCCAACAGAGCAATCCCCAACAGAGCAATCCCCAACAGAGCAATCCCCAACAGAGTTCTTGCAAAAACAGATAAACTAATCCCATCATTATATGTGAAAATATTTTATAATGGATGAACCTTAACTAACTTAAATAATATTTTTTTACCTTGTCTTACCCTCAATCTACCCCCCCCCCACACACTTTTTACCTCCATTCCTACACTTTCACTAAACGCCAAATGTAAAAGGTATGAGAAAATTTATGACATATTCATGTGTTACTAATTATTTTCATGTTTTCAAAATAGATTAGATAATCAACAACTCCATAGTTCCCAGGTGACCGGTCCCATGAGCCGCCGTCGGCAATCAGAGGATAAATGTCTCCCCCAAATGGAAAACATGCCGGCATGCCTTATACGAGTCTAAGCATGAACTCCGTAATACCTCTTTGATGACGTGCGAGCCCGCCACGAGTTTCTCCATAGAGATATGCACAGCACCAGCGAGGATCACGCCGAAGCTCGCCACGTGGTATTCAATGCTCAGGGGTGTCGTCACCACCACGTGATCGTGCCGTTGGACGCCGGCCTTCCTTAAAATGTGAGCATACCTGGCAGTAGAGGGTAGAACGGATTATTGTGGGCTAATCGAACACGTTGTTTAATGGTGGTGTCATCAGTAGAAATTTGATCGATCAAGTGTGCAAATTAAAAGTCTCAAAACAATAAGCTAAACTTACCGCGAAGACAGGATCCAGAGTTCATTGAAGGTCAGGGATTTTCTTGTCATATTTTCGTCATACGACACAACGGCTTCCTTGTCCGGCGTCAGACGACAGACGTCACTGAACATGTTCACAAATGTTGTCTCCATAGCGTTGTTGTGCCAAACAATCGCCAGCAGTCAGAAATTAGCCGTCCCGTCAACAGTCGCCAGCAGTCAGAAATTAGCCGTCCCGTCAACAGTCGCCAGCAGTCAGAAATTAGCCGTCCCGTCAACAGTCGCCAGCAGTCAGAAATTAGCCGTCCCGTCAACAGTCGCCAGCAGTCAGAAATTAGTCGTCCCGTCAACGGTCGCCAGCAGTCAGAAATTAGTCGTCCCGTCAACAGTCCCCAGCAGTCAGAAATTAGTCGTCCCGTCAACGTTTCAGTTATAGAATATCTCGAGTCTGTGATCTAGAAGGATTTTCAGGGTTTAAAAAAAATAATAAAATTCCCTATAGGTTTGCATTTATCGTAAAAGAGACATACACTAATCGTGACTACTCATTAATGAATGCTTGCTGGCGAGTTTGAGATGAAGTGACCCTTGCTGGCAAGGATCCTGCCACTTGTTTAAATCTATGTGTTGTTAAAAGTATCTGAAGATGTTAATCAGTATTTGCTAATGGAGTTTGTAACACATTTTTTTTTTTATAAAACCAGCGGCGTGTCCATTTAAAAAAAATGCAATTAAGTACATTGTGTGTACTCCGTACAAACAAAAATCCAAGAATCTGTTCATAATTACAACTTACCATCAAGAACTCAACATATATTCATACCACAAAAATTATTCCACGAAAGTCTTGCTGCACACTCATTTTGAGGAACAGCGAAAAAACTCAGGAAAGACTGAAAAAATATGTATAATGAATGAAACAAAATAACAAATTTCCATTTTTTTAAAAATCTATACGATTATCTTATTTAATCTTATCTTATCTTACAGAGCCCTGGGATATAATAGATTTTGGAAAATGAGACTGTCTTGTATAAACAACATAAATGATAACCCCGAAATAAAGGAATAACGTTTCTTTGTTATTTTTTAACTGAATATTTTTTTGTCAAAAGATCTATTTTACCCTATTTCAAAACACGATGCTGCCTCGAAGATATTTAGTTAATAATAATATTTAGGAAATAGCTACACAGCATTCAGTTGGTCTCTTCCATTTCAATACAATTTTCCGTTGTTTTTCTTTTATTTTTTTTTGTTTAAAGATAGCAAAGTTTTGCAACAGTTGGAGCAGGGGTAGACAAACCTTTGTAGCTGTTAGCCAGATTCAAGATGTAAAAGAGCCATTAATGGTGAAAGCGGGGTGGGGGTGTGTGTGGGGGTGGGGAGGGGTTACCTGATTCATGTCTATCCACAAAAAAATTGGGATTTCATAAGAAGAGGGAAACAAACCCCTTCTAGCAGTGACAAGCCCATCTAGCAGTGAAAACCCAATATAGCAGTGACAACCCCTCTAGCAGTGACAACCTCATCTAGCAGTGACAATCCATCTAGAAGTGACAAACCATGTAGCAGTGACAACCCATCTAGCACGATCATTTTTTTTCGGTTGTCTTTTCCGTTTTTATGACTATTTTAATGATTATTATCATAATTTTTTAAGGTAGCGCGAGCCATTCAAGACGGAGGTGCGAGCCAAATTGAATCGCGAGCCATTCAAGACGGAGGTGCGAGCCAAATTGAATCGCGAGCCATAGTTTGCCCCATCCCTAATTTAGAGCGCTGCAGTAAAACACACATAATTATTATGCGATCTGCATTGCTTTCATAATGAGATTTGAGTACAAAGGGGTTAAAGTGAAGCAGAGTATACATTTTTAATTTTTAACATTAAATTACATTATCTGAAAAATTATATATTTCTGCCAAATAATGAACAGTCTTAAGTAAAAATAACCTACACGCTCACTTCAATGTTTGTTGATAAGTCAATCATACACGGCAATAACAGTATCTTGTGGCTTTAAACAAAAATTGTAGCATCTATTTAAACTACACCTATGACTTAAATTTAATTTTAAAAAATCAATGATTTCAGTTTAAAGTTCAGCAAACAAAAACACAGATATATGATTTCCCTATTTAGTTTGAAGTTTCTTCTGACTGCCAATTTCCGTATATCTAACACAAGGTGTCAGCAGATCGAATTACCGGACTTGTACGACAGGTGGCGGGTGAAGTCAAACGCGGCGTCACATGGGCCTAAGTGAATCTAATCTGATCGCGTTCTGCGCTGAAAACATTTTGACCAGAGAGTATAGGATACACTATTCCTACTCTCCGTAACAGGATAGATTTGTTGTTTTTTCCGCGTAGAAAGTTTGATAACCCAGGGGCGGGCACCCATTTTTGTGCAGAGGACCGTTGAAAATTACTGTATTATTATTTTTTTAAATCTGGGGGGGAGGGGTGATTGCATGGTCATTGTTACGTACTGCTATCAGTATGGAGAAATTAATCTCTTATTTAAGTGTACGGCGCGTTCTAAAACAGTACACACCATAAGAGGATACTATATGTTAAATAAAATAACAAATAATGCGATACCCAACCAGGGCTAATTACAATTAATACATTTTATTAAGTTAATAATCAATTACAAAATCAAAAGGAAATAAAATTAAAGCTATTGATTTACAGTCTAATGATTGGTCTGTACCGGTACAGTGTTGAAGACACGATGTTGTAAAAAGGTACAATGATGAAAAGGAATCTACACACACACACACACAGCTAAAGTTAATAAACAAAATCTCGTGATAAATGATAGCACACACAGCACACATAGAAGAAAACGATATAGGGTGGTGAAAACTTACTGGATCACAAAAGGACAACTGGACAAGGCTGTTGACCAAATGGACAGCTGTGTCACGGTCAGTTCGTGTGTTTACCTTTTCTGTATATTTTTGGGGGAAAAAGGGGGGGGGGCGGAAACCCAGGTGAGGAAGTGAGTGTTGTGAGTTGGGGAAAAATGATAGGGGTGAACGAATGTTAGCTATTTTGTTGATATCACGAGTGCATGGTCTGTGAGGGTATAGGAGAGAGAGAAATTAGTATTAGAGGGAGAGAGAGATTATTATTGAGAGTGGATTTCGATCAGAATGTGTTTTGAGTGATGTTGGACATAGTGCAAATTAGTAATTATTTTGTGTAAGCAATCTATTGGAGTTTTTGGTCATTCTACCAGATTTTTCCAGTATACTGTGGTAAATAAACTGATAGTATGACACGATACAGTGTTGGACCGCCTTGTGTTTCTTTTTAAACTATCGGCTCTGTAGGAGCCAGGAGACTTTATAAGTATCAGCTCTCCAGGAGCTGACGAGCCGGAGTTTTTGACTCTGAAAACAAATGTCTGTGGCTAGAGAAGGGACCTAATCTCCTATACGAACGTACCTTTCGTCACAAGCTGGACAAGGCTGTTGACCAAATGGACAGCTGGACAAGGCTGTTGACCAAATGGACAGCTGGACAAGGCTGTTGACCAAATGTTAGCTCTCGAGGATGTTGGAAACATTTAACGAAAAAAAAAAATTCAATTCCAAAAACACGACCAACAAACAAAGCCCCCAAACTGACGTCATGTTTGTGTTCAATCCTTTTGTATTTCAAATAAATGGGTTTTCCTTTTTTTAAAACGTCAACATGTCTTGGTACCTGACTTGCATGTGATTAAAAGTCATTTCATCAAAACTGTTTTATTCAATAGATTATACAGTTTACATAGAAACACGACATCTGACCCCCACTCGCTGGGCTTGTTACGAAAGGGGAAGACACATTACACCATGGAAGACACATTACGTCATGGAAGACACATTACAACATGGAAGACACATTACACCATGGAAGACACATTACACCATGGAAGAAACATTATACCATGGAAGACACATTACATCATGGAAGAGACATTACACCACGGAAGACAGATTACATCATGGAAGAGACATTACACCATGAAAGACACATTACGTCATGGAATACACATTACTTCATGGAAGACACATTACACTATGGAAGACACATTAAACCATGGAAGACACATTACGTCATGGAAGACACATTACACCATGGCAGACACATTACGTCATGGAAGACACATTACACCATGGAAGACACATTACACCATGGAAGACACATTACATCACGGAAGAGACATTACACCACGGAAGAGACATTACACCATGGAAGAGACATTACACCATGGAAGACACATTACACCAGGGGTGGGCAAACTTTTTTTGCGGAGGGCCACATTAACAACTTTTAAGCTATTGGGGGGAGGGGCGCTTGTATATAGGGGGGCCGCTTGTATATAGGGGGGCCGCTTGTATATAGGGGGCCGCTTGTATACAGGGGCCGCTTGTATATAGGGGGGGCCGCTTGTATATAGGGGGGCTGCTTGTATATAATGTCCAATTTTTACATGTCGATAAACATTTCTCTATATTAAAATCGGTAAATTCGCAAATTTTAGCATTACATGAAAAAAGTCAAGGACTGTAATAAAAAAAAAAAAAGAACATTAGAAAGAAATTGCGTAAAAAAATTTAAAACAATCATAAAGGTACACGAAATTCTGTAAAATTCAGAAAATAACTTTTTAAAAAAGTAACTTTTAAAAATTCCTTCGAGGGCCGCATAATATCAGTTGCCGGGTCGTAGCTTGCCCACCCCTGCATTACATCATGGAAGACAGGTTACACTAGGGAGACACATTACACCAGGAAGACACATTACTATCGAGACACCAACATCTTTTTTTAGGTAAGTGTCCGAAATTCACTTTGCTTGGAAGAGTTTTGTTAAAATCAATAATTCTTTCAGGGCATATCTCGAGCGAGAGGGAAGTGGGGGATGATGCCACCCCAGAACCAGTTAACTGCACTCCCACCGGAGAAAGACGTTTAGCCTACAACGTCGTGGGAGAGGTTAAAATCTGCCACAAGGTGTGAGCCCTGCCGTAGCTTCATGTCGTGGACTTTTTGAGTGTCCTCAACATGGGTCAGCTTATCGCCATCGCGCTCTTCCCCTGACCCTAAAACCAGAACGCCTGCTATTGTGAGATCGTTTTTTTACGTATCTCTGTTACTTATCATACTTCTTTTTGTCTCGTTTGCTGATGAAGGCTCTAAGCCAAGCCCAAACGTCCAAATCTTTTGTCCTGTCTATGAATTCAAGTTCAGCATACCTTGTTCTTATATTTCATTGACGCAACTTGAATGCAGTCCACCAATTATTATCTGCTATCGTGAGCTTGTGATGCAGGTTGATGACATTCATTTTATCCAGATGGTCAAACCAATTAATTTGCTGTCGGAACATGTACTAATTCATTGGCATAACACCAACCATTTCTAGTCTCACCCGCTGCTCGCATTACACATCTCTTATCTCCGATCTTTTCTGTAGAATTTTATTCAGTGTCCAGTTCTGACATTGGAAAGTAAGCCTGACACAGGTAAGTAAGGCTGACACAGGTAAGTAAGGCTGACACAGGTAAGTAAGGCTGGCACAGCTAAGTAAGGCCCGACACTGGTAAGTAAGGCTGGCACAGGTAAGTAAGGCTGACACAGGTAAGTAAGGCTGACATAGGTAAGAAAGGCTGACACAGGTAGGTAAGGCTGACACTGGTAAGTAAGGCTAACACAGGCAAGTAAGGTATAAAATAAGTATACCGTTATTCAATCTGCATCTGGTCTACTTATTTATTCCTGGTTGTCTTGGAAGTGGGGCTATTTGGTAGTTGAGATCATCTATCCCATATATTTTAAATTCTATATCTCTCTTCATCTGTCATTTTTATCACATGCTTAAAATATCAGAAAAAAATATCTTATATACCGATGACAGTTAGTAGAATAATGTAAGCCATACATTTCACAACGCTCGATAAATGAAACTATCTAAATTTTAAGGATAATCTAGTTAAAGCTTTCAATTATAAATACCATATTGTTCCAAATTTAGGAAACGCCTGATACTGGACAAAACCAGTTTATTGTCTGCCATTGGGCACATATCGTTTGTAATTTACTAAATCGAGTCTGCCGATTCCAAATCTGAACTCTGATTTGTTATATATTCGTAAGGCTGTTAACATATGCATCCCTTCATGTGCAAATAAATTGTGCATTATGCAAATTGCATGCAGAACTATTATTTGATTATAACTATGTGAACTTATATACTGTGTGAACTATACTGTGTGAACTATACTGTGTGAACTATACTGTGTGAACTATACTGTGTGAACTATACTGTGTGAACTATACTGTGTGAACTATACTGTGTGAACTATACTATGTGACCTATACTGTGTGAACTATACTGTGTGAACTATACTGTGTGAACTATACTGTGTGAACTATACTGTGTGAACTATACTGTATGAACTATACTGTGTGAACTATACTGTGTGAACTATAATATGTGAACTATACTGTGTGAACAATACTATGTGAACTATAATGTGTGAACTTATCTGTGTGAACTATAATATGTGAACTATAATGTGTGAACTATACTGTGTGAACTATACTGTGTGAACTATACTGTGTGAACTATACTGTGTGAACTATACTGTGTGAACTATAATATGTGAACTATACTGTGTGAACAATACTATGTGAACTATAATGTGTGAACGTATCTGTGTGAACTATAATATGTGAACTATAATGTGTGAACTATACTGTGTGAACTATACTGTGTGAACTATACTGTGTGAACTATAATATGTGAACTATACTGTGTGAACTATGATGTGTGAACTATACTGTGTGAACTATACTGTGTGAACTATACTGTGTAAACTATACTGTGTGAACTATACTATGTGAACTATACTATGTGAACTATAAAGTGTAAACTACAATGTGGGAACTATACTGTGTGAACTATAATGTGTGAACTATACTGTGTGAACTATACTGTGTGAACTATGATGTGTGAACTATGATGTGTGAACTATAATGTGTGAACTATGATGTGTGAACTATGACGTGTGAACTATTATGTGTGAACTATACTGTGTGAACTATACTGTGTGAACTATAATATGTGAACTATACTGTGTGAACTATACTGTGTGAACTATACTATGTGAACTATACTGTGTGACATATACTGTGTGAACTATACTGTGTGAACTATACTGTGTGAACTATACTGTCTGAACTATAATATGTGAACTATAATGTGTGAACTATCTGTGTGAACTATACTGTGTGAACTATACTGTGTGAAATATACAGTGTGAACTATGATGTGTGAACTATAATGTGTGAATTTTGATGTGTGAACTATAAATTCAAAATAGGATCTTAATATAAAAAAAACCAAGAAAAAAGCCATGCTGAAATATATTTGAATCAACTGTCGCACGGTTTAAACTCGGTTTATAATTATCGCACGCAATGCGTAAGACATAGAACAATTGCGCACAAATACATGAAAACGATTGACAAACCCACTGTGAATGCAGAGACTAGACCGGGATAATTTTTATATTCAATCTTTCTTTATATAGCGCCTTGTTCCTGATGTAGACAGCTCCTGATTATAGTGTACACAGCTCCTGATTATAGTGTAGACAGCTCTCTTTATAGTTTCGGGACTGTTTATTTTTTTTTTCAAAATAAATGAATAACTTTTTCTGCATAGATAGGGGGGTGCTGGGTGTGGAATAAAGATTCGCCCCTGCTCGTAACACTACGGTATATCGCTGAAAACACGCCTACATCGATCAAGTGAACTCGGATTTTTGTTTTAAACCTTCAGTCATCAAGTTTTTTGGTGAAGTAAAAAAGACATCCACTGCTCACAGCTTATTGACATCTGTCAGCTGACCTCGGCAGTGGGATCTATCAGCTGACCTCGGCAGTGGGATCTATCAGCTGACCCCGGCAGTGGGATCTATCAGCTGACCCCGGCAGTGGGATCTATCAGCTGACCCCGGCAGTGGGATCTATCAGCTGACCCAGGCAGTGGGATCTATCAGCTGACCCCGGCAGTGGGATCTATCAGCTGACCCCGGCAGTGGGATCTATCAGCTGACCCCGGCAGTGGGATCTATCAGCTGACCCCGGCAGTGGGATCTATCAGCTGACCCCTGCAGTGGGATCTATCAGCTGACCCAGGCAGTGGGATCTATCAGCTGACCCAGGCAGTGGGATCTATCAGCTGACCCAGGCAGTGGGATCTATCAGCTGACCCAGGCAGTGGGATCTATCAGCTGACCCAGGCAGTGGGATCTATCAGCTGACCCCGGCAGTGGGATCTATCAGCTGACCCAGGCAGTGGGATCTATCAGCTGACCCCGGCAGTGGGATCTATCAGCTGACCCAGGCAGTGGGATCTATCAGCTGACCCAGGCAGTGGGATCTATCAGCTGACCCCGGCAGTGGGATCTATCAGCTGACCCCGGCAGTGGGATCTATCAGCTGACCCCGGCAGTGGGATCTATCAGCTGACCCCGGCAGTGGGATCTATCAGCTGACCCAGGCAGTGGGATCTATCAGCTGACCCAGGCAGTGGGATCTATCAGCTGACCCAGGCAGTGGGATCTATCAGCTGACCCCGGCAGTGGGATCTATCAGCTGACCCCTTCAGTGTAAATAAAAGAGTTAACAAATAATGCACCATGCTCCTATCAATGCAAAGTATTTTATAGAATATTTTATAGTGTGTGCGTTATCCAGGGATCTGGAGCGAAGCTAGAAGTTCTGGAGAGGATCTTTTTTACCCGGAGCTAGAGCGGAGCTGATAAAAAATTATTTCTGCTCTAAGCTCCAAAATGTATCAAAAATTAATTTTAAAAAATAATAATTTTAAGTTCCAAGAAATTAATTTATTAAAATTGATACCTTACTCTTTTACAAGTTATGTTGTCCCACTCTTCTACCTGTTATATTGCACCACTCTTTTACCAACTATGTAGCCCCACTACTTTATCAACTTTGTTGCCCCACTCTTCTACCAGCCATGTTGATCCAATCTTCTACTTGTGATATTGCTGATATTTACATTTCTAAAACTTCTTTTACGAGATGGGTTAGTGACAAAAATAAACGGTTACCGGAAATTTGATCGAAAGAAATTTCGTCGACGGAAAATTGATCGACGGAAATTTGATCGAATGGAAATTTGGTCGAATCTTTTTTCAGTTCACACGTTAAAATTTTCGTCAAATTTCTTTTTGAACGCACTATACTATATAGTAAAACAAAATAATGCGTTCAAAAATAAATTTGACGCAAAATGTTACCGTGTAAACTAAAAAAAAAAGATTCGATCAAATTTCCGTTCGATCAAATTTCCGTCGACGAAATTTCTTTCGATCAAATTTCCGGATACGAAAATAAACACATTTCTTTAAAAACTTAGCACCTCCCTGACCTATATAAGTTAATTGAAATTAAGCCACGGACTTTGTTGAAAATAATCACTTCAGAACCCTCCAGTATATCAATAAGCATATTAAGTCTTAGTTAACAAAGTTTTGTTAAGATCTGTTCATTCATTTCAATTTCATATTAGAAAACAATTTAATAATTTTGGCCCCGTGGCCTTATAATATTTAATACTCTTCAGTATTTCGTTTGGTGTAATGAAGTGTATAACCAAGTTATGTATGCCAAGTTTAATAAAAAGAAAAGAAAGGCAAAATTTTCCCCTTTTATAAATTACATGTAGATAAAAAAAATCATATCTAAAATATGCACGAATGAGTGTTTGAAACGTTTTTAAGAGATCACAAAAAATATATATTTTTAAAAAAATTTGAAAGCAAATAAATGATTAAAATCTCCATTTATTTATTGATGAATATAGCGTATGGGTTTTTTGTTCAGTGCATTGCATTGCACATTACAATAAATGTGACGATAAATAGTGATGATATGATCTAAATAATACTACAATTTAGACATAAACTTAATGTATGTGGTATTTAAGAAGCTTATAATGAATGTACAGCATGTACAAATTTGAAATTTTACAAATGGGTGGGGGAACCTGGAGTGAATATGTAACCAATTTTGCCTTTCAGACATTGCTAAACACATTATTATCTTTAATGTCACTAATTTTATCGAACACACGAAGAGAAAGAAAGAAAGAAGATATGTTACGGCTTTTAAAATAGGGTTCTTCACAATTTATAGAGCGGCATCGCCAAGATATTAAAAAATAATATTTTCATTACTAAGGCGAAACGCAAAATTTTGGGCCACGTAACGTCATCTGTGTTTTGGACGTTAATGTCCTGAAACAATAATGATAATGAAACGTTGGGAGCCCACAAATTTAAAATCGCTTCTTTTTAAGACACAAACCATTTTTATGTAGCCGGCATTGTATGGTTTATTTGAGATTATTTTATTGCATTAGAATGCCTTATACAAGCTTAAAAGTATTTGTCATTTATTATATGTTTCATATAATTATAATATGCAAAATTATCATTGGTTTATTTCCCTTTTTATTATTTCCCTTACTATTTCCCATTAAATTAATTAACCACCTCTTTAAAAAAAAGTTGACCCATAGCTACTGGGTCGGCATTTTGGTATATAAAAATATTTTATTTTTACACTAATAAGTTTATTGTAATAAAATTGTACACAGTAACAGATAGTGTTCATCTTAAAGTAGACATTTTATTATTTATTCCACTCGCTAGCTTTGCTTTCGCTATGTTCGAGCCAATTTGTTTCTTTGTACTTCCAGCAAAGAACGATAACTCTTCAATAGTTATAAAAAAAAAAAGAAGACTGATATTTCTTTACATGAAATCTAAAGTATTTATTCAATTTCCGAAGAGGAAGAAAAATACTGTAATGTGTGTGCCTGTGACGCTCAGCTCAATGACATAAGGCATAAAGGGATACAACTTTTAATTTGAAAAATCTAAAATGTTTTTGTAGGTTGTCGCTTTTTAAATGGACGCCTTGCAGTTTTTGAGAATGCAAAGGTGTTCTCAAAGTTGACGGGCGGTAACTATAAATTGCCCTATGTTTGCAAGAGTGTTACCTACTGAGTCCGGGATCAGATGAAGAAAACTACAAAAGATAACTGCCATTGTTTCCTGAGCGAGTAAATGTTTTGAGGTCACTGGATTTACATAGAGTGTGAACAATCATAGTTAGGTATCCCATATTAAGGGTAAACGTCAGTTCACACGATCAAAATTCGTGCCAAAAAGTTGTATGAACGCACTATTTTGTGCGTGCTTTCTTTTTTTGGGGGAATTTGATCAAATATTAATTTGAAAGTTTTGACGTGGCGTCATACACGAATTGCATCAAATGCTTGAAGGAAAATTTGATCGTGTGAACCGACACTTATATTACTAGGACAAAACCCAAATGTTCGGACCAGATATTTTGTGTTTAAAAATTCTACGTTACAGTTTTCGTAAGCATTCACAATGCTAAAGCTGATAAAAAATAACAAAATATTTTTGAATTTTAAGATATAATTTTTTGAAAATTAAATTTTCGCAAGATTCTGTCATTTTTTAAGGGCTAAAATAGTTTTAAAATCAAGACATATTACTATACGCGTTTGGTCAATAAACCTTTAACTTTTCAATGTATTATTAGCTAAACCCATTGTTCAGCAAACCTTTTACTTTTCAATGTATTATTGGCTAAACCCCTTGGTCAGCAAACCTTTTACTTTTCAATGTATTATTAGCTAAACTCATTGGTCAGCAAACCTTTTACTTTTCAATGTATTATTAGCTAAATCCATTGGTCAGCAAACCTTTTACTTTTCAATGTATTATTAGCTAAGTCCATTGGTCAGCAAACCTTTTACTTTTCAATGTATTATTAGCTAAATCCATTGGCCAGCAACCAAATTTTATGTGAAAAGACATCTTATAATCATAAAATATTTGAATAAAATAAAATAAAATCTGTTGGTGGGTACGGCCCGGGCATCTTTACTACATTCGTCCCTAACGCAATTTCTCCTCCCCCCTTACTACCATAGTCTGACATTTGTATGTCGTCCTTAATGAATAACGACTTTGGAACTGTCAGACCTTTTCTATGAAACGTAAATGATGATCTTTTGTGACTGATAAAACCTGGACATATTTAAATTAATGCAGAAATGAACTAATTACAACATAAAAAAAAAACTAACAAAAAATTATTTTTGAAAAAAAAAAAAAAATAAACAAACAAAAATCAAAAAATCAAAAAAATCAATCAAACAAACAATAACAACTATAATTGTATTTTCTGTTTAAATGTATCTTCATGTTCGCATTGCTTATTCAGTTGGGCATCTTCCCGGGCAGCTACTGAAGGAAAAAATTAACCTTTTAGATCAAGTAGTAAATGCAAGAAAATAATTGCATTTTCTGTTTAAATGTATCTTCATGTTCGCATTGCTTATTCAGTTGGGCATCTTCCCGGGCAGCCACTGAAGGAAAAAATTAACCTTTTAGATCAAGTAGTAAAAGCAAGAAAATAATTGTATTGTTAGTTGCCACTCAATGCTTATGTTGTTTTGTAAGAACTCAACATAAATCTGATTGTAAACAACACAATCAGGTCACGTGATACCTAAACTTGCACAGTTCCTCTACGAGTAAGTAAAATGGAGTTGAAATAATCAAAAACATTTTTAGACGGTATCGACAGGGGCAAGAGCTTGTCCAAGGGGCGCCACAAATAAGATGCCTTATTTTCGCGTTAACAGATGCGAAGAGAAAGGCGATTGGCTTTCTGGGGATAGGACTAAAAAAAAAATTCCAGGCCTTGTGATTTTGTCCTAAAATTTCTACATCATCGTCACATTGTGACGGACGGATACCCTTAAAAAAATGGATGCCCACCCCCTCTTCCACGAACGCCTGAATCATCCAATGGATCAAATTGTCTCAGGGGGAACAGAGGCTCCTCTTTAACCCACAGGCTGATTCATATAGAACAAGTAAAAGCCACTCTCTTTCTCACATTAGCTTCACTTCATGATTATCGTGCTTACAAATAAAAAATGAAAATAACATATACATATACCTTTAACAGTGGATTTTTAAAATAATTTTTGGTCTAATATATTTTTTATATAATTTTATTTCATATTAGCAAAGTTCCAATAATGCATGTTAAAGAAAGTTAAATCTGTGCCAGAAGACAAACCCAATCTAGGGAAATAGGAGTTGTTTTTTAAAAATTCTGTTGACACGTCAATAAAAGTCCTTGGTGAACAACATTAACACTAAAATCGTATCTACAAGCATCTTTTAATCATGTGACACCACAGCTTATACTGGAGTAAGTTGTCTCTTTTTAGACATACCCGCAACAATATATATATATATATATATATATATATATATACACATTATGTTAATTTGTGACCAACAGTAACCAGAAATTGAAAACGATGGAATTTTTAAAAATCGATATGTTCGCTAGTAAATTTGAAAGGTTGCATCAAAATGTAGGCTGTATCAGGTCAAACCATTTGAGGACCATCATTCGAGACCTTGTCAAATTGACATTTGAAGCGGGATTGTTTGTATTGGGGAGGGGGTGGGGTGTTATATTGGGGAGGGGGTTGGGTGTTGTATTGGGGAGGGGGTGGGGTGTTGTATTGGGGAGGGGGTTGGGTGTTGTATTGGGGAGGGGTTGTATTGGGGAGGGGGTGTTGTATTGGGGAGGGATGGGTGTTGTATTGGGGAGGGGGTGTGTTTGGTGTGGGTTGATGTTAACAATTTTGATCGAGTTATTACAGACACAAAATGTATACTTCATTCCACTAAAATATAGCATACATTATTTTCTTTACAGGCATCCTCATACAAAGAAAAATATATCAATGAAGGTAATCCTCCCGTACTGTTTGTCATGTAACATATAAAATTAACTTAAAAAAGAGTTCCCAGAAGGAATTGAGAACCCTCATCATTTCAACCCCAGCTTCTTTGCTGCCATCTCCCCAAGCTTCGCTCGGGATAAATTCGGCAGATGGTCCTCAAAGAACAGAACGTGGTCCACTGTGAACCAGTTACTGCCATCTTCCGACATGGTGCTCTTTTGAAACTCTTTAACGTCATCCTCCGAGAGGTCGCTGTCGGGCTGCTTCACGAGACACACGCAGACGCTCTGGGTGTATACGTCATCAGGCACAGGCACGGCCATGGCCTCAAGAACTTCCGGGTGCGCGATGATTGGCTTCTCTATCCAGGCCGGGTAGATTAAGACGATGCCTGGTGAAACGTATGGATAAATCGAATATATTTTATACCTTTACAAAATTAACATATTTACTAACAAAACTACATACTGTAGTAATGCGATTGTGGTTGTCATTAGTGTTGAGATTTCGTTTGTGACTAGTGGTTAGATGTCGGTAATTATGAAGGATGTTGTGAAATGTTGGTGGTCCAAGGAAAGTTTTTGTGGTGTGAAAAGGTTTGATTTGATGACCCGTGTTGTTTTTGCCATGATTTTTCCGCCTCTTCCACGAAACAAATTATGCAACTGGCCGATAATGTTGCCCCTTCATACAAGGCCGATAATGTTGCCCCTTCATACAAGGCTGATAATGTTGCCCCTTCATACAAGGCCGATAATGTTGCCCCTTCATACAAGGCCGATAATGTTGCCCCTTCATACAAGGCCGATAATGTTGCCCCTTCACACAAGGCCGATCATGTTGCCCCTCCATACAAGGCCGATAATGTTGCCCCTTCATACAAGGCCGATAATGTTGCCCCTTCATACAAGGCCGATAATGTTGCCCCTTCACACAAGGCCGATAATGTTGCCCCTTCATACAAGGCCGATAATTTTGCCCTTCATACAAGGCCGATAATGTTGCCCCTTCATACAAAGAAAAGGGTACCCCCGGGGCGGACCGCCACCTCCACACCCCCTTCCAAAGCCACTGATGAGACCTATAAATAGTCATGAGACTCATATATAATGATGTCACTGTTGTATATTTCATGAGACCCAAATATATTGATAAGACAAATATTGATGAGGCAGAGTTATATTGCAGAGAATTATATAGTAGTGATAGACTCGTATATTCTGATGAGACCCATATATATATAATGCTGAGATCCATACATATACTGATGAGAACCATATATATATAATGCTGAGATCCATACATATACTGATGATAACCATATATATATAATGCTGAGATCCATACATATACTGATGATAACCATATATATATAATGCTGAGATCCATACATATACTGATGATAACCATATATATATAATGCTGAGATCCATACATATACTGATGATAACCATATATATATAATGCTGAGATCCATACATATACTGATGAGACCCATATATATATAATGCTGAGATCCATACATATACTGATGAGACCCATATATATATAATGCTGAGATCCATACATATACTGATGATAACCATATATTGATGCCAACCAGTAAGCGCTTAGTCGTGGTTGTGTTTAAAGAAAAAAAACACATTTAACCTGAATGGGATAGAACGACTAATGTGGATAAGAAGGAAACGTTCTTAAAAATAGCCGAGGTTGTGACGTCGAGTATGGGCCGGTGCCGAGTTGGCCGGGATCGTGGGCCTAAAGAGTTCTATACAGAACTAAAAAGAGACTGATCGCCCCCCCCCCCCCCAAAAGTAATTAATACGTTCCTTCGTGTAATCTGTTTAACTAAGTTTCTCGCATTTATTATGGGTAAAATGTTATTTAAAGAACATATATTTACCTCTAGAAATGACCTCACCTCTCCTTCCAAATACAAACAGGCGACCTTCAGAACTGGGGGGAAAACAACAGAACAATATCAAGCACATCCGGTCTACAAAACAACAGAACAATATCAAGTACTTCCGGTCTACGAAACAACAGAACAATATCAAGTACTTCCGGTCTACAAAATCCAGAATTGATACAACACGAATGTTCCTAAACGGGAAACTCTTTCACATTCCAATACAAATAAGGCTGTCGAATGCAGGGACAGTACCTCCAGACCTTCAGAGAGACGAGACCTATTGTTAACCATTAACATTCTTAGAAACTGATTGTAAGTGTGAAGATATCTATTTGTAGCAGCATTTTTCTGCCCTATTCCTTACGGTACGCATCTCTGAAGTTTGACCTTTTAAACTATGGGTTGCCTCAATGTTCATCTTTGAGTCAGATTTTTTTAAACTTAACTCAGGCTATGCCGAACATGCTATGCCGAACATGCTATGCCGAACATGCTACGCCGAAATGCTACGCCGAACATGCCATGCCGAACATGCTATGCCGAACATGCTATGACGAACATGCTATGACGAACATGCTATGACGAACATGCTATGACAAACTCTATGACGAACATGCCATGCCGAACATGCCATGCCGAACATGTCATGACGAACATGCTATGACGAACATGCTATGATGAACATGCTATGACGAACATGCTATGACGAACATGCCATGCCGAACATGTGATGAAGAACATGCTATGACGAACATGCTATGACGAACATGCTATGACGAACATGCTATGACGAACATGCTATGACGAACATGCCATGACGAACATGCTATGACGAACATGCTATGACGAACATGCTATGACGAACATGCTATGATGAACATGCTATGATGAACATGCTATGATGAACATGCTATGATGAACATGCTATGACGAACATGCTATGACGAACATGCTATGACGAACATGCTATGACGAACATGCTATGACGAACATGCTATGACGAACATGCTATGACGAACATGCTATAACGAACATGCTATGACGAACATGCTATGATGAACATGCTATGGCGAACATGCTATGACGAACATGCTATGACGAACATGCTATGACGAACATGCTATGACGAACATGCTATGATGAACATGCTATGATGAACATGCTATGACGAACATGCTATGACGAACATGCTATGACGAACATGCTATGACGAACATGCTATGACGAACATGCTATGACGAACATGCTATGACGAACATGCTATGACGAACATGCTATGACGAACATGCTATGACGAACATGCTATGACGAACATGCTATGACGAACATGTCATGACGAACATGCTATGACGAACATGCTATGACGAACATGCTATGACGAACATGCTATGACGAACATGCTATGACGAACATGCTATGACGAACATGCTATGACGAACATGCTATGACGAACATGCTATGACGAACATGCTATGACGAACATGCTATGACGAACATGCTATGACGAACATGCTATGACGAACATGCTATGACGAACATGCTATGACGAACATGCTATGACGAACATGCTATGACGAACATGCTATGACGAACATGCTATGATGAACATGCTATGACGAACATGCTATGACGAACATGCTATGACGAACATGCTATGACGAACATGCTATGATGAACATGCTATGACGAACATGCTATGACGAACATGCTATGACGAACATGCTATGACGAACATGCTATGATGAACATGCTATGACGAACATGCTATGACGAACATGCTATGATGAACATGCTATGATGAACCTGCTATGATGAACATGCTATGATGAACATGCTATGACGAACATGCTATGACGAACGCTATGACGAACATGCTATGTCGAACATGCCATGCCGAACATGTCATGATGAACATGCTATGACGAACATGCTATGATGAACATGCTATGGCGAACATGCTATGACGAACATGCTGTGCCGAACATGCTATTATGAACATGCTATGACGAACATGCTATGATGAACATGCTATGATGAACATGCTATGATGAACATGCTACGATGAACATGCTATGATGAACATGCTATGATGAACATGCTATGATGAACATGCTATGATGAACATGCTATGATGAACATGCTATGATGAACATGCTATGATGAACATGCTATGACGAACATGCTATGATGAACATGCTATGATGAACATGCTATGATGAACATGCTATGATGAACATGCTATGATGAACATGCTGTGCCGAACATGCTATGATGAACATGCTATGATGAACATGCTATGATGAACATGCTATGATGAACATGATATGATGAACATGCTATGATGAACATGCTATGATGAACATGCTATGATGAACATGCTATGATGAACATGCTATGATGAACATGCTATGATGAACATGCTATGATGAACATGCTATGATGAACATGCTACGATGAACATGCTATGATGAACATGCTATGATGAACATGCTATGATGAACATGCTATGATGAACATGCTATGATGAACATGCTATGATGAACATGCTATGATGAACATGCTATGATGAACATGCTATGATGAACATGCTATGATGAACATGCTATGATGAACATGCTATGATGAACATGCTATGACGAACATGCTATGACGAACATGCTATGATGAACATGCTATGATGAACATGCTATGATGAACATGCTATGATGAACATGCTATGATGAACATGCTATGATGAACATGCTATGATGAACATGCTATGATGAACATTTCAGTTGTTTTTTTAAGCTTCAAATTCAGAAAAATAATTATAATAGAATTTGAAATTTAAAAAAAAATTAACTTATCTTTAAGTTGCGTGTTTCAAATTTCAATATTATATACACACGAATTCAATTCTTCTCAATTTAATAGGAAACAATATTGTTTAACTAACTTTTTACTGTAAAATCTTATACAATACAATTGAATTATTTATTTCAAAGTACAAAGTCATAGTAATTAAGTGTATTTAAATTCAGTTCCACTGCATACATTGCTATGCCATAAGTTCCTTGTAGTTACTGTTTCAAAAAATGTTAGAAACATGTTTATTTTTACACCAACAAAATAGTTAGACAATTATTTTTTTAAATCTTATGTTAAGCGAAAGCTTAAATCGAATTGCAGGCGATTCAGCTTCGCACTCTTAGCATGTGTTCTGTGTAGTATTTCCTAATAACTTTGAGATTTGTTATCGAATTGTCCAACTGACCTGAAAGAAACCAGCCGTCTTTGGTCAGCACAGATTCGGTCTTGGCCGGCTCCCCAAGGTAGCGAGTGAACAGGGCCGGTGACTGGATGGCGATGCGACCACTAACACCAGGGGGGACAACTTCTAAATTATCATCAAGGATTCTGATCTGAGGGCGGTGTTGGAAAGAAAGGAATAAAGAGGAAGATTAAACTAATGGCGAACCTAGGGAAGGGGCTAAGGGGATGACCACCCCAGCCAACACCTTGGAGTGGGTTGAGTTTTAATATTTTTTCGTTGTGTTGGGGGGAAAAACACACTTTTTGGGGTAATAGGCCTACTATCAAAATATTCCCGACTATCATTATGTTTGTCATATTAATGTTCTAACATTGGGTGACAAAAAGAAATAACTTAGAAAACTTAAATTTTTATCCTTGATAACTCATTACAAAGGTTAATATCTTTGACCAGATTTAACAAGAATATTTTGAAATTTTAACTAAAAAATAATGCATAAATAACATAAAGTACAGTAGAAGTCCATTAGTCCGGCATCCAACAGTCCGGAATGCCCGATAGTCCGGCATCGCTCCGGAAAATTGTAAAAATTTTGGTTTTCTCCAAAAGTGTGTCTTTAAAGCAAATAATCGACGAGAATGAGCCTGTTGAACAAGAACTAACCGATGAGGACATTATCAACAGTAGTAAACCCTCAGCCTACTCAAAATCTTGAAGAAAGTGACTCAGATGCCGAAACGGAAGAAAAGGAAAAAATCAGCTGGGCAGAAGCTGCAGAATCATTAAATAAGTTTTATCTCTTTTGCTGAGGCTAGTACTAGCTACAGTGCTTCAGAAATTATTGATTTCCATATCATTAGAAATAAATTTTATACTATACGCCAAAAGTCAAGAAAACAAAAAGACATTCGTGACTTTTTTAAATCTAAGTGAAATATGTTTTACAGTACGTTATATGAAATGTAAAATAAACTTTGTTGTATTTGCATACTGTATTTGTAGTTTAATTATTAACCTAATTGTTCTTATAATTACGATTTATGTATGTATGTAGTTAAAAAAACAAAGTACATTTGTTTTACGGCAAAGCCTACACTAAAAAGAAGGTGCACCGCCCGATAGACCGGAATTTTCGGTAGTCCGGCACCGAGCCGGTCCCGAACGTGCCGGATTATCGGACTTCTACTGTACTTAAATTGAAATGTTTTTTCTGATTGGCCCGGTGTTATCTACTATTATATCAACAGTTACATAAGGGAAGTAATACAAAATCAGGAGAAAATGCCGATTGTTTTCTTTGTGGTATCCTAAACTCCCTTAGCTCTTCACAGACAAAATAAACACCATTATCTCCCCCACCCCCTTTTTTTGACCCAGTAGCTATAAGCATTTCAATACAAAGGATGAAATACTTTCATAGCTTCTGTCACGCATCATTGTTTGCCCTAAACCTACATTGACACCGTCAAACGGGAACCCGGCATCGAACGCCGTGTAAGAACCGCCGGTGTTGACCTCGTTCACGCTCACAAACAGGGCCTCTGTGCTGAAGTACACAATGTGTAATGTGTTGCAGAACTCCTTGACCCTGTGGGAACACAGTTGGTGGCGTCATAGATCAATGGCAGATGCTTAACGATATTTTAAATGTTTGGTTTATTGTAAGGATTATTTAAATGAATCGGTCTTGTCTGGGTTCGGTCTACTTTACAATATAAATTAATTAAAAAGCTTTCCTCTTTAGGTGTAAATTCAAATATTCAAGCGTGGATACTGAACTTTTTTAATAAATCGCCAAGAAATGTGAAAGTGAATGACCGAATATATTTACGCAGAGAAGGAAGTTCCTGGGCGCCACGTGGTTGCGTTCTCTCCGTTGCCCTGTATATACCAATGATGCCCCGAGACAAGGCAGCACCGCTCCAATAATTAAATTTGCTGATGATACCACCCTCGTTGGTCTTAATATGTGAAAGGGACAGCTTGTAACGTAACTTAGTTGCAAACGTTACACGTTGGAGCAATGAACATTTTCTTCAGTTGAATGTTACAGAAAATGAAGTTTCTCAAAGGGGCATCACCCTAATGCAGAGCTCACCTTGAATAACCACAGTATAGTGCAAGTAGAGACATATCTATAAGAACGTATGTGTCACCATATAGAGCAAGTAGAGACATATCTATGAGAACGTATGTGTCACCATATAGAGCAAGTAGAGACATATCTATGAGAACGTATGTGTCACCATATAGTGCAAGTAGAGACATATCTATAAGAACGTATGTGTCACCATATAGTGCAAGTAGAGACATATCTATAAGAACGTATGTGTCACCATATAGTGCAAGTAGAGACATATCTATAAGAACGTATGTGTCACCATATAGTGCAAGTAGAGACATATCTATAAGAACGTATGTGTCACCATATAGTGCAAGTAGAGACATATCTATAAGAACGTATGTGTCACCATATAGTGCAAGTAGAGACATATCTATAAGAACGTATGTGTCACCATATAGTGCAAGTAGAGACATATCTATAAGAACGTATGTGTCACCATATATTGCAAGTAGAGACATATCTATAAGAACGTATGTGTCACCATATAGTGCAAGTAGAGACATATCTATAAGAACGTATGCGTCACCATATAGAGCAAGTAGAGATATATAAGTACATGGGTGTCACTATATAGAGCAAGTAGAAACATAAAAGTACCCAGGTGTCGCCATATTGAACAGGCAGAGACATTTAAAAACCTAGTTTCCACCATCAATGATAAGCTGGCGTGGCATAAAAAAGTCCACCGAAGTCTTTCCTATCTTAAACAATTGTACGATTTCTGTGTAAAGAAACAGGTTAACTTATTCTACAACGCAACAAACGGAAGCCTATTAAACTTCAATATGACCTGATGGCGTGGGAATTCATCGTCTGACACCAAACACCGATGAAATAGATTAAACAAGAGATCTAGTTCCATCACACAAACTAAACATCCTTCACTTGAAACATATGTGAAGAAAAATGCTGTTGTAAGACTAAATAAATTGTGGAGGGCAAATGCCACCACCAACATCACAGATACATTAGGTCAGCTCGATCAGAACCCATTCATTCCTTTAACGTTAGGACCAAGAGATAGATCGTGCTCCCCGCCAGCAGTTACCAAATCTAAATTATCACAATTTAGGTCATTATCGTAACTAACAAACACACGTATTCTGGTGAAGGTCTGTGATTACTGTCTTATGACCCAGGCTAGTAAATTGGCAACCAGCTCCATCTGCTGAGCTGTGCCATACAACATTTTCCTCACGTAGGGTTCCCCAACCGCCCTGGCTTCCCCCGGGAGATCTAGTGAGGGACATTCGGCCAACAGATTCACTAGCGTCTTTGGGTCCAGGCTGCAATGCCGGCATGTAGGATCTCTTTGCTATCTAGCCGGCAGAAGTATGTGCCTATGGGGCAATGCTCGGCTCGCATTTGCGTCACTAAGCTCTGCTGCTTGCGGCCTAACCCCCACCATGGTTCTTCATTATCGTAACTATAGTTACTCTTCTTTTTCTGGTATATGATTGGTGATTTTTTAACGGTAGAGAAATACTTTAAGATGTCTTGCGTTTAAATTGTTCTAATTGTAAAATGTTGTCTTGGTTACATTATGTGTTTATTTATGTGCTGAAAACATACAATGTATAAAAAAAAATCCATTCTTATTTGGATCAAGAACAGAATCTTATCTCATTTTTTTCTTAAAAATAATTATTGTGTTAAAAAAATAATTAAAAAGTGTGCGCTATAAATAATATCTATATTTGGTTCGTTTCAACCCCAAGGAGTGTTTCAGACAATAGATGATTGTAACTTGGAATGAATTAAGTATTTGCGTAATCGCTTACAACTATTCATGAACACATTTGAGTACGAGCAGATCGCATTTTCGCAGTTCGGTCTCTGATTGTAAAATAGGTCATTAGCTCTTACCAAACTATATCCAAATAAGTTGATTTGACAGTTCTACAAATAGATTTCAACTGATGTTTTAGATCTTATAAAATGCGTATGTGGAGCAGTTAAGAATGCATTGTAAAAAACGAATTAAAACCCGATTCCTAAAAATCGATAAAACGAATTGCTGAAACATTATTTTAGAATCCTTCAACATAAATCGACATAATCAACACCACAAACAAGCATAATCGACGCCGCACACAAACGTAATCGACACCCACACAAACATAATCGACACCGCAAATCAACCTAATCGACACCGCAAACAAACATAATCGACACATCAATCAAACATAATCGACACATCTATCAAACATAATCGACACATTAATCAAACATAATCGACACATCAACCAAACATAGTCGACACATTAATCAAACATAATCGACACCGCCATTACTTATGAATCATTGCCGCTGTCACGGCTTGCCCTCCAGTGGTAGCCACGTCCACGTATTTCGACGTCAGACCATTCCTCTTCTCTACTACGTACTTCATCTCTGACACCGTGGCCGACACTCGGCTTAGGCACTCGGCCTTCTTGATCTTCATGCTCAACTGTTGGTCATAGAACATGTGTAAAACAAAGTAAGGTCAGACCTGAAAAAAAAGGAACGCAACAAAACAACGAACGTGTCGGCAGGAAGCCTTCGTCTGCGAACAAACAACAGAAAAAAACCAGAATAAAATTAATAATATAGCACTTAGCTGAGAAGTAGTATCCGAGATGGCAGCAAAAGAATTTGGTCACAAGCAAATAGCTTTTATTTTATTAGAAGACCTCCTTTTAAAGACAACTTGTATCACTTTTCATGGGCTCTTATATAATTCCTTTCGTTTGTCTGATTTTTTTAAAATATACAGTAATCCTCTTCAAAAGCTTCCAAAACACTTGAGGTAGAAAATAAGGATGTGGCATGTAGCAATATAGAGATATGAGGTTATGGGTACAAGGGGATATGAAGCTATGAGATATTAGGTTTTGGGGATATTAGGATTGGACAAATGAGGATGTGGGATATGAGGAGACGGGGATAAGAAGAGATGAGGATATGATATAAGGATTTGTGGTAACGAGAAGGGAAGGTTAGCATACTTGGAAATAAAGATATTTAGATGTGATGATATTTTGATATAGGGATATATGGATTTGAGGATATAATTTGTAAATGAGGATATTTGTGTTTGAGGATGATTTGAGTATATTTGGATATCTCGAATTTGGTAAATATGTCACCATTAGACTAGAGCTTTAACATTTGTAAACCTCTATCAACACTATTAACTATACGTAGGTCCATATCAACAGTATTAACTGTACATTGGTCCATATCAAAAGTATTAACTGTACATTGGTCCATATCAACAGTATTAACTGTACATTGGTCCATATCAAAAGTATTAAGCGTACATTGGTTCATATCAATATATATCTTAGATGCCTATTAATTATTTCCAAAATTTGTCAAAGTAACCCCCCCCCAAACTCTACACCACACGCATCTTGTACATACCAATTTAGCTTGCATCATAAATCCATTACCGTGCAATGGTCTCCAAAGATCTGGGAGCATTCTTACCTCGTAAAGACCAGCCTGCAAAGGTCTCCAGAGATCTGGGAGCATTCTTACCTCGTAAAGACCAGCCTGCAATGGTCTCCAGAGATCTGGGAGCATTCTTACCTCGTAAAGACCAGCCTGCAATGGTCTCCGGAGATCTTTGAGCATTCTTACCTCGTAAAGACCAGCCTGCAATGGTCTCCAGAGATCTAGGAGCATTCTTACCTCGTAAAGACCAGCCTGCAATGGTCTCCGGAGATCTTTGAGCATTCTTACCTCGTAATAACCAGCCTGCAATGGTCTCCAGAGATCTGGGAGGATTCTTGTGAAGCCGACCAAATTGTCGAAAGGGAAACCAGCGGCAATGTACCATGGGTAACATAATAGTCTGTTGAAATGAACAGTTGGACATTTTAAGAAATAGAAAGCATTGTAACGGCAATTATGGCGGACATTGTGATGGGCATTGTGAATGGCATTGTGATGGACATGGGGCATTGTGATGGGCATTGTGGCAGGAATTATGATGGGCATTGTGATATGCCTTGTGATGGGCATTGTGATGGGCATTGTGATGGACATTGTGATGGGCATTGTGATGGGCATTGTGGCAGGAATTATGATGGGCATTGTGATATGCCTTGTGCTGGGCATTGTGCTGGGCATTGTGGTGGGAATTGTGAAGGGCACTGTGACGGGTACTGTGGTGGGCATTGTAGGAGCTAACTGAACATAAATATTCACGTGCTCCCCGGTAAAGCACTGGACATAAGTTTTTCAAGCCAATTATAGAGCAGGGCTCTTCAAACTTTTGGTAAGGGTATGCAAAAGTAGGATTTCTAATTGATTCAGCGTTTCGATATACCTTAAAAGTTGACACAGTAGTTTAGTCACTTATTGTGGTCCCCCGCGTCCCACTGAAAGTTACTCTTGGTGCCAAGTTTACCGCTCCTTAGTAGAGAGGATATAATTTACCAGCAGACATCTTACTTAATTTTTTCGATTCCTTAACCCGACCCATTACTGCAGAGTATATATTTTAACGGCAGATATCTTACTTATTTGTATCGATTCCTTTCTACGCCCCCTCAAAATTTAGTAACTTTTAAAATCTACATCATTCACATAAAGCCGCTTTGGAAAACGGGCATTGGTAGGGGCTTGATATTATAACATTTTGTTACTCTTTGTTAGCAACCCACTATAGTTACACCTCTCTGCCTTTCTTTACTCGCTGTAGAATATGACTTAGATGTAAGTTGTTGCCTGTGGGCCGTGGTACTCACTCCTTATGCATATGGGGTAAACTTTTTAACTTGGTGTGGGCCTGAAAGGTCAACGCCCCGTGGGACAGCTCACACAGTTTGATATTCGCGACGTTGTCGGGGCAAAATGTCGTGCCCACAAAAGCTGGGTCGCCCGGCTCCAGCTCCTTGTCCTGGTACTCTTGTCTGGCGTTACGGAGCGAATCCAGAAAATCAATTTTGTCGCTGTCTGTGAAGACGGACGTAAAATGTGTTGTTAAAAAAAAAGTTTGGGGAGAGCGGGGAAATGCAGGGGATAACATATCCAGAGAACTATCCAATCACAGCGTACTTCAGTGGTCGGTGTTGGAAAGACGGCACAATCCTACAGAGAGTGCATGCAGGCCCATCTCTACAATATAGAATGAGAAGTACATAGATGACATGAAAAAGCACGAACTAGCAGAGGAATCGATCTATGGGGAAGCGGGCTTGGCGGACAAAGAACAATGACTGTTAATGTATCGATACATTTTTAATAATAAGATATTTCACTTTTTTATTTTTTAAAATGGCATTGAAGTTTCTTAAAAAATTATATAATCAGGTGATAAAATCTGTTGATAATAATCTCCGTGTATATTATTTTCTTCTCAAACAACTGAGGTATAATGACACAAACAACAACAAAATCTCTTTAAATATCAAAATGCAACATTACATTTCTTAATTGGTTTACTTTCTCTTTGGTTAAAGTCTTTTATGCCATCAATATCGATGAACTGATGTCTTGTCTTCTTCTTGTTCTTTTCTAATCCACCGAAAAGTGTAACCAACAGGCGTACCTCTATTGGTGAACAGCAGAGTGGTAAGTGACGGCATGTCTTTCATAGTGACCGCCGCCGTGTTGGTGTTGCCCGGCGACTTCCTGGCATTCTCTCTAAAGATAGACCACATCTCACTGCCCTCGTCGCCGGACAGAATCAGGAACCTGGCTCTCGACAAGTTGACGGTCTGACGCGGCCAGAAATCACGTGACGGCAGGTAAGTTACATTTGAAGAATGTTATTTTTTATGTATTAAAGGTCTTGGGGTGGGAGCGGGGTTGAAGGGCTTTTAGAAAATAAAAATAATTTATAATTATACATTTCAACTCTTATATTAACAAAGACTTCATTTGTAAAACTTCTAAACGGGGAATATATTTTTTACCGATTAGTGTGTGTATGTATCTAAAGCGATTTGCTCCCAAATTTGAAGTGTAATTCTAATAGTTTGATAATTTTATGGCACGGTGTAAATTTATGCTAAAATAAAAATTCAATAAAAAGCTTCTTCTTCTTTTTTTTTTCATTTCTGTAACACAACGAGTTGATGGTACTCAGTCACATAACTGTATTATTTATTTCTATGCACGGTGGCGTAGTGATTTAATCATATGATGAGAATAAGGGGAACTAATTTTTGTGGCGAATGAGGATGTCATGATTTTAGGGAGAGTGAGGCTGGACGCCATTGTGAGTGCACGTTTTTTTGGTCAGAGAGAGATGGAAGCCATATTTCAATATGATGTGAATTCATGAATAGAATAATATTAAAGTGTGTCATATTTCTTGTATTACATTAACTTTATCAGTGACATGGATGTAACTATCTCAAGAAACAATTTGTAACTATTATTTGCATAATAAAGAACTGTGTGATATATATACTCGGGCCTATTTAATTCTTGAGAGATAGCAGTAAAATTAAGGATGACCATACATATTAATAAAGTGAGTATTAGATAACATGCTGAACAACTATATTCTGCTATGTTACAATTTCCTTTTCCAGTCTTATTACGCTGACAATATTTCAAACATATCCTCTTGCTGTTGTGATTCTTACGCCCGTAACTGTTTTGTAAAATTATCAAATAACTACCTACCAGATCAAATATACAAACATATTTCTAATCCCAGATTTCTCCGTACGTTAGCATTTAAATGGAAGAACGTCTATCAAATTACGACACGAATAATTCTTTGTTTTTATTTGTACCCTATCATTTTTTGCCCTGAACGTCAAGTATAAATAAATAAATATATGAATACATAAAATGAAATACAATGAACAAAATTATAACAACTTATATTAAAAGTAATTTTAAAATGTATGACAAATCTAAAACCTGTATTCTTATACACAAACTCCTGATTATTTTCATTCTTCCAAAGTAGAAAAGAAAAAAACCGCCATGTTTCCCCTGATGACAGTCACGTGATCACTCAAAGCCAATCAGAGAATACACGTATCTACCTCACTGATTACGTGCGTGCCGGCCACGAGTTTCTCCATAGAGATATGCACAGCACCAGAGAGGATCACACCGAAACTTGCCACGTGGTATTCAATGCTCAGGGGCGTCGTCACCACAACGTGCTCGTGCCGTTGGACGCCGGACTTCTTTAAAATGTGAGCATATCTGAAAGGTACGGTGGGGGGGTTAAATGTAGGCTACCGAAAAAAGTTGGTCGAAAGCTTTTACTTAGCAGGTACGCGGCCGTGAGAAAGCCGCTCCTAGGCAACCGTTTCGTCCCAGTTTTCCGTCCCGACCGAAAGACTCCCTGGGCGGTGGGGTTGGGGGGGTGGTAACGCAATTCCTTCCCTCCAGAGTGGAAGCAAACTCGTCCAGACCCTCTGGGAAAGTCGACTGCGAACGCTTTAAACGCAGCGTTTTCGGTCGACCGGGCGTCCTGACTAATTGTTCTGACTAATTGTTCTGACTAATTGCTCTGACTAATTGTTCTGACTACTTGTTTTGACTAATTGTTCTGACCGAATTGTTCTGACTAATTGTTCTGAGTTACTGTTCTGTAAGTCGTGTCTCGCTTAATTCCCGACGGAACACAACGCGCGGCATCTCATCAAACCTTTTCACATCCCAAACACTTTCCTCGGACCACCCGGATCTCTAGATCTAGGCACTTCCCATGGCTCGAAATGCGCCTCTTCCACCCTACACAATTTCAGGAACACAGGTCTTAGTATCTACTAAAAAAAAACAAATTACAACATCCTAAATAATTGGCGACATCTCACCAGCAATGAAAAAACAACAACAACATCGCATTACTATCATACAGATTACAGAAAACACATGTTGATATAATAGAATGAAACAAAAACAGTTTACACATTTACACCTTGAAGTTAGTTGAACTCTTCGGGGAATATCAATTTTTACTCCAATGAATCAGGTGGTACTGTATATGTTTATGTATTTGTTACTGTATATGTTACTGTATATGGTACTGTATATGATACTGTATATTGTAATTTATATGTTTGAATGACAACGAGAAAGCTTTGGAAAATTTTCCTAAATTTTATGTAGCGATAGAGACCTCCCGACGTCTTTTGTATAAATAATAAATGATAAATAATAAATGATAAGTAAATGATAAATAATAAATAACCCACTTAAGTAAAGTGAAAATGATCCCTGGTCAGTTAGCTATGTCTCACAGGACATGAGATCATCACTGCGCATTCCTCTTCTTTTTTTTTTCCATCGGAAAACATCATCTTAAGCTATTTGCTAAGGCGATTCACGTAGCGCCACAAGTTATTACACTATCCGAATGCCCGACCTGTAGGCCTGAATCGTAGGCCCAACCCGAAGGCCCGACCCCGAAGGTTGGAGTAGAAACCGTACGAGCGTGTTCAGTTTCTTGTTGGATGTGACGAATTTCACTTTAAAAACAGTAATGTGGCATATAGTCTTAGCCATAAAAAAAGATACGCATGTACGTTACTTACCGCGAAGCCAGGGTCCACAGTTCGCTGAAGGTCAAGGCTTTCCGTGTCATATTTTCGTCATAAGACACAACGGCCTCTTTGTCCGGCGTCAGACGACAGGCTTCTCTGAACATTTTCACAAAAGTTGTCTCCATAGCGTTCTGGTGCTTCACAACCTCTGGCCGTCAGAATGAGTTAGGTCTGTCAGTGTTTGTGTGATAGGACCAGGCTTATCTTATAGAATGGCCAAGGCTTATCTTATAGAATAACCCAGGCTTATCTTATAGAATAACCCAGGCTTATGTTATAGAATGACCCAGACTTATTTAATAGTATGTCTCGGTTTCGTGTATATCGGTATCGAAAGACAGCAGATGCGATATCCCTGGCTTGTCTTAGAGGAAGTGGCACAGGCCATGCGGGGATCACGTCATTTTGTAGAAATGTAACTTGTTGTTGAAAGTAACTAAAGATATGAATCAGTATTTGCTAATGGATAATTTTTTTTTCAACAACCAGAGGCGGATCCATTGGTGAAGCTAGGCGGACAAGATTTAGGCCCTTACCCCCCCCCCCCCCTTTTTTTTTGTCCTGAAAAAACAATAACTCTGCATTCGGCCGGAAGTTGCGCCCCTAATTATAAAGAAAAAATATGCAACCCAGGTACTGCCCCCACCCCCCTCGTACGCTACTTATGCAATTAAATCTATTGTATAATAACATACAGCACCCAGGGAATGCATACATATTGGAACATGACACACCCGTGAAACCAAATGTAACACAACATTACATGGTTATTTGACAGTGCTTTCGTGTGTCACGCACTAGATAACCAACAAAATCATGAATACTGATACTGTATCAGAACCTGTTTACCCCTGTGTTGGTGTCAGCGTAGTTTTCAGATGATACTCTATCAGACCTGTTTACCCCTTGTGTTGGTGTCAGCGTAGTTTTCAGATGATACTCTATCAGACATGTTTACCCCTTGTGTTGGTGTCAGCGTAGTTTTCAGATGATACTCTATCAGACCTGTTTACCCCTTGTGTTGGTGTCAGCGTAGTTTTCAGATGATACTCTATCAGACCTGTTTACCCCTTATGTTGGTGTCAGCGTAGTTTTTCAGCTTTCAAAAACTTAGTTTCAAGCTCCAAAGAGTAGTTTGCTCAATTAACCGGGTGGGGGGGGGGGGGGTTTGGGGCGCTGGTTTTGGTGGGGGGAGGGGGCGCTGGTTTGCAATCAAATTACAAGTTGTGTAAGGAAATCTCAACTGCTTCTGTTAAGTTAACACAAATAAATATACAGGATATGGTCATGTGAATAGTTTCTTAAGGGTGAGGAAAACGTCTTGGCTGGCCACGCACATTGGGCAGTTAAGTATTAACAACGCGATTCTCTAAAAGATAATTTTCTGGTTGGCTCAAAGACAAGTCTTAGGCGTAGTTAATACGACGAGGTAAACACGCCTGTCTGCTGTACTGAGATGTTAACACTTGAATTCTACTCATAATTTAGGAATACGGTAGATAAGAAGTTTAGTTCAATATATATAAATTTACTGGTCTCCGCCAGTCTCTGGTCGAAATCACAAGGCCTGGGATTTTGTCTTTAGGACTGTAAGATGGTTCCTACGACAGCAAATCGCCCTTCTCAACACACCTGGATAGTCCAAGAGAACATATGTGCATGATGGATAGCCCAAGAGAACATATATGCATAATGGATAGCCGAAGAGAACATATATGTATGATGGATAGCCAAAGAGAACATATATGTATGATGGATAGCCCAATAGAACATATATTTATGATGGATAGCCCAAGAGGAAATATATCTATGATGGATAGCTCAAGAGAACATATATGTATGATGGATAGCCCAAGATAACATATATGAATGATGGATAGTCCAAGAGAACATACATGTATGATGGATAGCCCAAGAGAACATACATGTATGATGGATAGCCCAAGAGAACATACATGTATGATACAACTGCGGGCACCAGTTGTGTCGCAGGAAATGTCGGAAATGTAATGCATTGGTCTTTTCCGGATTTTGATTGAGTTTCCTTCTCTTAGATGAGTTCCCAAATTAAGGTCTCTGCTGTTATCGTGGTTGTTGTTATCTGCTTGGTGAGGATTGAACTCCAGATCGCAAGCTTTTTGAGCTTACACCACCCGACCACCGAGCCACTCGACCACACCGCCACCCGACCACCCGGCCACACCGCCACCCATCCACCCGGCCTCCCAGCCACCCGGCCACACCGCCACCCGACCACCCAGCCACCCGACCACCCAGTTTTCAATATATATTGTTCAACAAAACCTTGTGTTACTAAAACAGTAATGATGCGTACTGAAAAAAGAGACTCACCTGCAAAATAAAAAATAAAAAAATCAACTCCGATGTACGGTACATCACTGTACAAATGTCAATGATGTTCGCTTTCATGGTTTCATGAGTTTTTCTTTCTTTCCTCTTTCGGAGACGGGGAGGACTGGTTGCTGAGAGTCATCACCTCGATTGAAACATTGACATATCTAAAAATAAAGTTTGCTCATTTTAAATTCTTTATTTCCTTTTTAACTGTAAAAAAAAAGTAGAAACTGTAATTAAAGGAATGCAAGAAATACAGGAATACATAATGTTTCTTCTACTTATTATTAAATATTACTTAAAATGTAAACATCAATGTACCCCTGTTTCCAAATTATATATTTTTTAATGTTAAAATGTTGCCTCAAAAATATTAACTTATTTCTTCTTGCTCTTAAAAGATAATTTAATTAGATTTGTACACGCCCCCACCCCCCACACCAAAATATAAAAAAAAGAGCTTCACAGACGCCAGTTTAAGAACCATCGTTGTCTAACATGAATTTTTATTTATTTGTAAGGCATCCTAAAAGTATGAGCGCATTCAACTGCTCCAAGCGTATAAATAATAAGAGAAATATAGTGCAATATAAATAAGCGTGGCTTCCAACTAACATTTTTGGTAAATTGAACTGAATGTGTAATATAAATAAGTGTGGCAGTTAGCTGCCCTGTTGGTAAATTGAATTGAATGTGTAATATAAATAAGTGTGGCAGTTAGCTGCCCTGTTGGTAAATTGAATTGAATGTGTAATATAAATACGTTTGGCTGTTACCTACCCTGTTGGTAAATTGAATTGAATGTGTAACATAAATAAGTGTGGCAGTTACCTACCCTGTTGGTAAATTGAATTGAATGTGTAATATAAATAAGTGTGGCAGTTACCTACCCTGTTGGTAAATTGAATTGAATGTGTAATATAAATAAGTGTGGCAGTTACCTACCCTGTTGGTAAATTGAATTGAATGTGTAATATAAATAAGTGGGGCAGTTACCTACCCTGTTGTTAAATTGAATTGAATGTGTAATTTAAATAAGTGTGGCAGTTACCTACCCTGTTGGTAAATTGAATTGAATGTGTAATATAAATACGTTTGGCAATTACCTACCCTTTTGGTAAATTGAATTCAATGTGTAATATAAATAAGTGTGGCAGTTACTTACCCTGTTGGTAAATTGAATTGAATGTGTAATACAAATACGTTTGGCAGTTACCTACCCGTTTGGTAAATTGAATTCAATGTGTAATATAAATAAATGTGGCATTAAACTACCCTTTTGATAAATTAAATTTATTTTTTTAAAAATCAATTTCAAATTCTATTATCATCATATAACAACACTATTGAACCCCCAAAAAGTACAGTGTTTATTGGGTTTGTGTTTACGATACCATACTCTCCACGCGTAATAGACAGTCTTAGAACCAATCACTCCTAAACAAACCTGGACAACACAGACATTAAATTGGTTTGTTCATTCGTTAAAGTTAATTGGCCTACGCCTATGCCATAGTTGAAATCAATGAAAAATTTTTTTTTTAAATTAACCATGCAAAAAAACACAACAAAAAACAGAAAGTATTGCATTTGGAATTCGAATATTTAACACTTGGCAGGAGATAGAGTTACCGCACGTGTATGACAGGTGAGCGGTAAAGTCGACCAGGGGACAGGTGAGCGGTGAGGTCGTCAAAGGGTCAGGTGGGCTGTGAAGTCGACAATGGGTCAGGTGGGCTGTGAAGTCGACAATGGGACAGGTGGGCTGTGAAGTCGACAATGGGTCAGGTGGGCTGTGAAGTCGACAATGGGACAGATGGGCTGTGAAGTTGACAATGGGTCAGGTGGGCTGTGAAGTGGACAATGGGTCAGGTGGGCTGTGAAGTTGACAATAGGTCAGGTGGGCTGTGAAGTTGACAATATGTCAGGTGGGCTGTGAAGTTGACAATGGGTCAGGTGGGCTGTGAAGTTGACAATGGGTTAGGTGGGCTGTGAAGTTGACAATGGGTCATGTGGGCTGTGAAGTTGACAATGGGTCATGTGGGCTGTGAAGTTGACAATGGGTCAGGTGGACTGAAATGAATCCATATGTAATGGAATTTTGCACTATAAAAAAATTTAAATAAATAATAATAATAGTAATATTGATTCAAGAGTAGGACACACATTCACACATAGCAGAGCTTCTTCAACAGGATGAATTTGTTAAGCCCTTTAGAGAGACTTAAATCCATTACACAAAAAAGTGCGGGGGGGGGTGTGTGGGGGGTTACACTTTTTGTGCACAGAACCGCACATTTTTTTAAAGGCGTGTCGCTCGCATGATCATTTCTTAGCATATAGAGTTCAAGGCAAGATGTTGAGCAGATATTTTCTAAAAGAAGGTAAACAATTATAGTGAGATGCTAACTAAAAGAATAAAATGGCTGGCGGGAGAGGGTTTGATATGATGAAGCTGTCACAGATATAATACGGGAGATAAGTAATATGGGAATTATTACTTATGAATATATAGAGTATTGGGACTTTAAAAAAAAACTAGCCAAAGAGGGGGAGCAAGACGGAAAGCAAAGATGGAGTTTGAAAGATACGTCAGTTGGTACACTCTCTTCATGTAAGAAGATTGAGGAGAAATAGTTTAAGCTTCAAATGAAGATTTGTAGTGTGATTACACTTTATCAAGTATACCAAGAAGTTTACCGAGAATTCGGATTGAGTATGTTCAGCATGAGTATTTGCTCGTCTTTCAAGTATTACCTATTATCATTGTGATCGTCAACTAAATAAAGTAGTATTTAGTCACCATTATTGGAACCGCTATGCCTCTGTTTAAATTTATAAGACATTGCGATTGTGACAGAAGCTTTGACCGGTCAGTCTACTCAATGGGTTACAATAAGTCGACGTTGTATTTTCTTTGCTAAAACACACTTTTTTTTAACATCCACTTCTATATCAGACGGAGGTTTACAGAAATGTAAACACTATCAGGTACATCTAAATGGAAACAATCTGACTAGATCAAAATGACCGCATGGCTAAGCTGAGTACGAATTGTTAGCTTTCTAGGCTATTGGGAAACTAAATGAATATGGGTTCAAAGTCTTAAGGACGCAAGTAAAAAAAAAAAAAAAACAAGGACCCCCCACCACCCAAGTCACTTCACTTGTTAACCCTTTTTAAAAAAAAATTCACGCTCATTTTAAAAACAACAACATGTTTTGAGAAACTTACTTAATGCGGTTAGTTCCATTCCATAAATTATTATTTAAAACAGAAAATCTGCAGTGTATTCCCGCTTGTTTCCACGGCTCATATTTCATGATTTGAATATTATACTTAACAGGCGCACATATAAAAATATCTAGACCAAGGGCTCTGAAACCTTTTTTTGCAGCGTCGACCCTCCCCCCCCCCCACCCCCCCCCCCCTTGATGTAAAACATATTTTCTGCAACCCCACGATAAATAAAATGTTAATAAGAATGCTATATAAACCTGATTTCCTGGGCCTGTCTGCACACCCTGACACTGTCTTCCACTTTACGTTGGGGGGGGGGGGGGTTGTGAGCAGGCCTGAGGAGAAGGTGGTGCAGCCGGTACATTGTTGCGGGCCCCTTGCAGCTAAATATGGGCCCATGAAGGAGAAAATTAAGTTTTAAAAAAAAACCAAATGTTTGAAAAGAATTTTTTTTAAATATTATACTTCTACTCTATAATTTGTCTGTATACAGTTAGCAAAACCACACTGAAGTCATGTTTGGCATTAACAGCCTTGCTATTAAAGGTCATACTGGCTTTCTTAAAAATTTCCCAAAAACATAGATGACCAACTTTTACCTGAAAGTATTTTAACATTGCCAAGTTTCAATGGTGAAAAACATGACCGAGATAGGCTTGCCTGGACTAGGGTTAAACCCGCATTATTCTGATTGGCTGGTCTGGAGTGAGGTTAAAAAAGCATTATTTTGATTGGTTTGCCTGGCCTGGGGTTAAACAAGCATTATTTTGATTGGCTTGACTAGCCTGGGGTTAAACAAGCATTATTTTGATTGGCTTGTCTGGAGTGAGGTTAAACAAGCAACATTATGATTTACTGGTCGATTATGGAACAAGATCAGTTCCAGCATTAGCTCAGCATCAAAAGAAGGATGGTCAAAAGCTAAGTCTCTCCTTGCAGGAATAGAAGTATGGTCAGCAGAAAAAAGTTGACGAATAGTATGTATTCGCATCCCAGAATATGAGAGAAGCAACAGTCATAGGCAGCGCCATCTGGCATGGCGAGAACTAGAAAGATGCCTGTTATCTGCCATGGGCATTGCACCTCTGTTGGAGGCATCAAGTGAAACGAGAGGGTGTCTTTGCTAGTATCTAAATCCTTACTGCCACCAGATATTGAAGTGTTTTGAAACGAAGTAGAAACTCTAAAAGTACGTGAATATCGATGCCACTCATTTGATCAACATACATTAGTATAACATTAACAAACTTTACCATAATTTTAACTTACATTGTCGTCTTGTTACCTTGCGTTACCGTAACATTTACTTACATTACCAAAACATTAACTTATGTTAACGGATCATTAATTTCTTAAATCATTTATGGAAAGCGTTTCAATGTAATGGTCCGTTGGCTAAAGGCTAGAGGCTAAAGCCAACAAGCAATCGACTGATCAGAGATACACAGATGTGTGAATATTATTACCAGCCCAGTTGTAACAAAACTTTTCAAGGTGAAATCGATTTTGGACACGGTTAAAAAAATTTGGGTATGTAAGTCAAGGGTTCTTAACATGGGATTGTCACTTAATGGATATATTATACTAATTTTTTATACTTTTTACCTTATATGATCTATACAAATATACAATTTATGATTTTGCGCTGGGGACTAAGTCGGTCATGAACGTTTAATGTAAGCGTTTATTGGTGCACATAAATGAACGTCTTGCCTGTGCGTGGTACGTAAGATAGCTTTTGTCATGACATGAGAACATTGTGTTGAGGATTCATTTTCTTAACGTCTTCACATACAGTCATGTATCCACAGTCACGTATGTACAGTCACGTATGTGCAGTCATGTATGTACAGTCACGTATGTACAGTCATGTATGTGCAGTTATGTATGTACAGTCACGTATGTACAGTCACGGATGTACAGTCACGGATGTACAGTCATGTATTATTATTAATCATTCCTAGACTAAGATGGGCAAACTTTTCCCAAAATAGCCACTGTTGTGGCGCATGAAAAGTATTAATTCACCACACTAAATCTAAATCGGGAAACACTTCTTTTAAACAAAATTAAATCAAGAAATGAGCTGCTTAATAATATTTTAACCACCGAAAGCGTCTGTGATTAGGTTTAAAGTGTCGGAAATTGGGAAGAAATTTTCTCCCCCTCTCTCTCTCTCTCTCTCTATATATATATATATATATATATATATGTATATATATATATATATATATGTATATATATATTTATAAATATTTATTGTATTTATTGATGAATTTAAAGGTTAGATTTTAGAAGATATTCTGACTACATTTTTGGGTTTTTAATTCTCTCTCTCTATATATATATATATGTTACGGCCAAAGCCCGAAGTTGGGCCAGTTCCCGCATTGGCCAGCCATTTCGCACTTTGGCCGAGGTGTGTGGCCAATGTCCGATGTACTGGAAATGACCGGTGTATATGCTACTTTGGCCGGCCAGTTCACGAACTGCCGGGAAATCCCTGGCCAATAGTTGGAGATAATGTACGCATCCGTATACCAGATGTTGACAGAGGTGATCCACGAAGCGTCCTTGCAGTTGTCATGAACGTCGAGGGCGCTTTCTACAAGCTTGGCACAGAACATGGTGTTCTCAAACAACTGTATTCCAGAAGTGAATTTACTGTTCTGCACGAGAAACTGCTCACATTGGCATCCCAGGGTAGAGAAAAAAAATTACTACGAACAGTAGCGTCTTCACAATCACTGCCGGCGGTCAAGGCTACAATCGATGCAATTGCACTACCAAGTGCTCAACAAATCGCTGCAAATGTAAAGATAACAAATTGCTGTGTAATTCGAAATGTCATAAATTTTCATCTTGTTGTAACAAGTGATGATAGAGATTGGTCATTTACTGTAATAAACTAATTTGACTTTTTGGCAATTTAGTATAATTAATAATCAATATAAAATGATTATCATTACAGTATACTAACACCCAAAATCTTTCATGACCTTTTTCTCCCGACTTTGGCCGATCGCCCCATGCCATTTAGCAAACTGGCTGGCCAAATCCCGAAACCTAGAAAAGATCGGACATTGGCCGGTCAATGTAATGCGATATTGGCTACTTTCCGATTTGGCCGGCCAGTTCCCACTTTGGTCGATTTCGGGCTTTGGCCGTACATATATATTTATAAATATTTATTGATGAATTTAAAGGTTAAATTTAGAAGATATTTCTGACTACATTTTTGGGTTTTTAATTCTCTCTCTCTCTCTGTATATATATATATATATATATATATATATATATATTATAAATATTTATTGTATTTATTGATGAATTTAAAGGTTAGATTTTATAAGATATTTCTGACTACATTTTGGGGTTTTTAATTTAAAACAAAACGGGATGTCTTAAACCATTAAAGCAACTATCAGTTTTATATTATTTGAGTTCATGTGGACAAATCGAACAAATCAACTATCCATTGAAAGGGAAAAAAAAGGACATGCGAGATTATTTCCACAACCCGCCCTGGATAAGATTGAATCGCAAATGTTTGGTACGAATCACTATAAAAGGCTAATAATAACTATTTCTAGTGTTCAAAAACCCTAAATATGATCCAAATCGTTCCCCAAAAGCACTTTAATTCCATTAAAAAGTTAGCTCAATACATCGCACTTAGAAAATATTGGTTTGCGTAAAAAAATAAAAATAAATGTTTGAATTAAAAAATACAGTACACTATCACGTAATGGCTATATGCCACACTAGCACAATTACAGTAAGGTATACTTATGTTAACCCTAGAGTATACTAATTCATCGGCTGTCGTTTTCTTTTGAACTTACAGTAAGGTAAAGCCAATCAACGAATGGGACTATAAAGTGTAATAGAAAAGTTAAGACTTTTCGAGGACCTTTCATAACAGATTTCTTGTATGTCTTTAACTTTCCCTAACAGAAAGAAAAAAAAAACAACAGAAATGTCAATAAAAAAATTCTTATCAATTGTACTCTTAAAAGCATGAAAACTTATAAGTTACTTCAAAAATTAACATAAGCACTTCCGCAGGGTTATTTGAAGCTTTCGCAAATATCGCAGATTTGGGGGAAAATCGCAAATGCAAATTAGTAAGGTCCCAAACGAAATTTGTGAATTTGCGAAACCTGAAACGAGAATTGATTGAGGTATTGGTGAATATATTTTATCAATTCTTTAACTGTGCCTTGAGTATTAAAAAAATAATTAATTTATGCATTGCTACGTTCGTTATAAACAATCTAAACCAACATAATGGATGGAAACTACACTCTCTTATTTTTTATTCGTGCTCGAACATAAGAAGATACGCTGAAAGGTTCCCCTGAACTTGGAGTTAAACTTGAGGTAAATTAGAAAGTTGGCGCATGCGTTCAGGTGACAGCACGAGTAACCCAACCCCACCGTGACATTGTAGATTCGTTTGTAGGTTCGCCCAGACATGAACTCTGGGACAATGACCTGCGCGAGGCTGTTCATGGACTGCACGAGGACTGCGAGAAGAAGGAAACCGGCCACAGCCGTCACTTGCTTGACGATCTGGATCTCCTTATTGCTCAAGATGTGAGCTTTGGCTAATTTCAGCCGTTTGGAGTAGTTTTCGTTTGGCGTATGGCTTCCGATGTGATAATCTTCTATGGCATCTTTTGATGTCGTGTTCGACCCTTTTTCAGTTTCTTTTTTGTTCTTGTTCAAAGCCTTCCCGGTCATAGCCCTGCGATTCCTGGAGGCGACGATCAAAGTATAGGTCAGCATGACGGAGCAGACGAGAACGACAATCAGCAAGGCGGTGGGGAAAAGGGCTCTGTTGATGAGGTCGTAGACTTCTTTCACGCGGTTAAAATCGTCCGAGAACCACGCCAGCAATCGTGTGGTGTTGGTCAAAGGGTTTGTGACCCAAGCAAGGCCGGTGGTTCTCAAAATGGGGATCCTACTTCCTACACTGAATGAAATGATCCCACTTAAAATAACAAGTGTTCGCGTTACCGTGAACGTGTGTTTGAACTTCAGGGCTATCGCCACGCAGCAGCATCTGGCAAGGCCAATGTACGCGATGACAGCCATGGACGTTTCCAGAAACATTCCTTCGTACCACGCGATGTACCCGCCCAGGAAGTACACGCCAACGGGCAGTGAGCTTTGCCAGGGTTGTAAGCCGATGGCCGCCGTAGTCGCGACGACGCTGGAGAACAGCAGGTAGACGAGTTCCGTCACGGAGAGGACGAAGAACGAGACGGACACGCTGTCACGGAGACCCATCTTTGTGAAGACCACAATGTTGATCATGTTACTGACCATGCCAAACAAGATGAGGAAAGGCCAGAGAAAGTAGAACAGAAACGTCAAAATGGCGAGACTGGCCTCTACACTGAGGTCCCCTGTCGCAGTAGGGAGAGTTGGAGTGATATTCAACGATACCATGTCCAGTGATCCGATAAACTGACATTAAGAGACGAGTTTAAACATCCCCTTGTTAACAAGGTGTTTTCTTGGCTTAATATCGATATTTTATATCGAACTGCCAAACCAGAGGAAGTCAACCAAGGAAAGTGCAACCCAATTACCTATTAGATATGAAAAATTACATGCGCTTGTCTGGACATGTCTATACTTCTAACAGCCTTTCAACAAATGTTTGTCTTTTATGTAAGAACGAAATGACGCGGCACGCCATGCATTAATTGTTTTTGATCAATTCTCGTGTAATTATTTCTTGACGTAAATATAATTGATTCTTTAATGTAAGAAGGAGATTCTAAATTAAATATTAATTAGTGCATTTTGATCTCTAGCCCAACAAGCAATTATATCGGTTCAGGTGTTGTGTAATTATCAATTACTTTTATAATTGTTCATACCCTTTACCTTTTTTTTATATGGGCTGGGGGGTGTGTGTGAAAAATAATAATTAACAACTTTAGATAATATACAGGGGTCCCCAAGATTTGTTTTTGGGGAAAAAAACAAAATGATTTTATTTATCGTGCAGGGGCGGACAATTACGTTCCAGACATATCGTTACCTCCTTCGACCTTTTTCTGCTTGCTGATCCATGACATGAACAAGACTTGCACACATTTAAATGACTTGTTGGCATGCAAAAAAAAAAAAGCAAACTCGCAGTCGAAATAACATTAGGATATTTTACTTGTGAAAAATCTTTTCTTTGATATATATGCTATAAGCCGATGTTGAACTTTATTTCGTTTTTTTGGAAACTATTTCTTTTCACAATGGTAAAAGGGAACGAAAAGCTCCGCCCGAAGTAAAGCCTAATGAGGGTGCAGCCCAGCCCCTTTCATCAATAACTCACATAGGAAATACATGTGTTGATTTTGTCGTGAAATTAAAATTGTATTAGTAGTTTAAAATAAGAAAAAATGCAATTAATTGGGGAAAACCTGAAGAAGGACAGTAACAGAAAGTGAATATTTAGGCCAAGAGCCTTCGACAGAAAACAAACTTTGAAGACAAACACTCTTGTTTAAGAGAAATGTACTCTACAGGAAATGGTAGACATATCTATAAGGGAAGCGATCCATGAAATAGCGACAAGACTTGCTCACACATATTGGCGGTGAGTGGTGGACTGGAGTGTCGCAGTCAGGAGTGGACTGGAGTGTCGCAGTCAGGAGTGGACTGGAGTGTCGCAGTCAGTGGCGGACTGGAGTGTCGCCGTCAGTGGTGGACTGGAGTGTCCGAGCAGCCCTATCCGGATTTTATATTCCTTGTGGCGAAGAACTTGTTTTCAGCCAAGTTCATAGGTCACCTTACAATGTGACAGATATAACCTTACAATTTGACAGATAATCTTACAATGAGACGGATATAACCTTACAATGTACAATGTGACATATATAAACTTACAATGTGACATATATAACGCTACAACGTGAAAGATAATCTTACAATAAGACAGTGATAACCTTACAATGAAACAGAGATAACCTTACATTGAGATAGAGATAACATTACATTGAGACAGCGATAACATTACATTGCGACAAAGATAAACTTACTTTGAGACAGAGATAACTTTACATTGAGACAGAGATAATCTTACCGTTAGACATTTTTATTTGTTTTGTTTTATTTAATTAATGTATGTTAATTTTTAAGTTCATGGTTATGTTTGTTAAATTGTATGTAAAGCGTGGTGAGCCCAGCCCTAGGCTGGGGCACTATGCTATAGAAAACTTCTTATAATAATAAAGTTACAATTAGACAGAGATAAACTTACATTGAGGTAGAGATAACCTTACGATTAGACATAGATAACCTTAAATTGAGACAGAGATAACCTTACATTGAGACAGAGATAACCTTACAATTAGACAGACATAACCACACAATTAGACAGACATAACCACACAATTAGACAGAATTAACCTTACCTTGAGACAGAAATAACCTTACATTAAGACTGTGATAATATTACAATTAGACTGAGATAACCTTACAGAAAGACAGAGATAACATTACATTGAGAAAGAGATAACCTTACATTGAGACAGAGATAACCTTGCAATAAACAGAGATAACCTTACAATGAGACAGGGATAACCTTACATTTAGACAGAGATATCCTTACAATTTGACAGAGATAACCTTACAATTAGACAGAGATATCCTTACATTGAGACAAAGATAACCTTACAATGAGACAGAGATAACAGTACATTGAGACAGAGATAACTGTTAAAATTTTATGTTTTTTTATATAAATAGCCCCCAAATGTTACAATTTGGTAATTTATAAAGTGTATATATATATATATATATATATTGTTCCCTAGCGCTACGTCGATTAGTACTGCTATGTCTAGGGTATGATAACTCTTTAGTTATACTACTTTATTTCTCACTCACACTAACGCTGCTATGACACTCTCACTCGCTCTCACTCCTCTTATTACTAAAAGACACAGGTGGTTCAGCCCACAAATAAATATTTAATTATAAAAAATAACTTCACAAATATACATACAACATAAAGTAATAATTGTGATACAGTTTCGTTACTAATGATACATGAGACCGGACTGTGCGATGAACTGCCCGTCCTTTGGTCTATCCTCTAGTCCGCTACACACACAAGGCAGATCCAAAGTACACACCACAAGTTCTCTGGTGAATGGTCGCTCTCTTCTCTCTCGCAGGCCACTGGTCACTCAACTGATGAGGGGGGATGCAAGGCGTCGAATTCCAGCCACGCTCTACTACGTATATACACAAACACGTCTGCTGACTGCCTATGCTATTTCTAGTGCCGTGCTTCTCGCCCGACACGTGACTTGTTCACTGTTACGTCAGAGTTAGTCTACGCTAACCTCTGACCGTCCTATACTTTACTGAGTAATGAGTTACACTGAGCTATATTCTACTCTATGCTCAACTCTACTATACTCAAATCAAATCAGCTCTACTGTCTACTACTTTGCTCTAGACTATGCTGTACTAAACTAAAATAAACTAACTGTCCTAAACTGGCTGTAAATGAGAATAACAAATACAACACATAAGCTATAACTAAGAATTACAATTCTATTACATTATTAAAAATTAATCATAATATTACTTAGTATTCTAAAAGTAACTTAAGTAACTAATTACAATCCTAACATTTCTTACTAACATTATGAAACTAACAGTTAACAATACATTACTAACCTAGACAACTTTTGGATAAACAAACTCTATCAACAATAGTAGCTAGCCAGGCTCTGCTTGTCAATCAGGTAAGAGAGTGAGTAGCGTGATTTATGCCTTATTTATATGTGCATCTTAGCGTGCCTATGCTGATACTGACCTCTGGTCAAGACGCTTTGGTCAGACGCTGACCATTCTGGTGATGGGCGATACTTGTCTAAGCTATACCACGGTCATCGTGGACTGGTAAACTTCCAATGTTTATGAGTCATTGTTAATATAGCAAGTACACTGTATGCCCCCCCCCCCCCCTGATTGGGTCATATCACGTGGGGTAGCGATGGGCAAGGAATGTGAGCCAGCGGGTCTCACACAGGTGATGACCGGCGGGTCTCAACAATAACCTTACAATTAGACATAAATAACCTTACATTAACAGTGATAACCTTACATTGAGACAGAGATCATCTTACAATTAGACAGACATAACCTTACAATTAGACAGAGATAACCTTACCTTGAGACAGAAATAACCTTACATTAAGACAGTGATAATATTACAGTTAGACTGAGATAACGTTACAGTGATACAGAGATAACCTTACAATTAGACATAAATAACCTTACATTGAAACAGTGATAACCGTACATGGAGACAGAGATAAACTTACAATTTGACAGAGATAACTTTACATTGAGACAGAGATAACCTTACATTGAGACAGAGATAGCATTACAATTAGACAGAGATAACTATACAATTAGACAGAGATAACCTTACATTGAGACAGAGATAACCTTAAGTTAAGACAGAGGTAACCATACAATGAGACAAAGATAACCTTACAATGAGACAGAGATAACCTTACATTGGGACGGAGATAACCTTACAAAGAGACAATCGTAAAACAATCGATACAATGAAAAATGTAATTTACAACTAGCTGAAATATTAAGAATACATTTTAATGTATACATCGTTTATCAAACAGCAAATACATGTATTGATAGGCGACTCTTGTCAATTTGTATTTAATTAATTGCGACAATGAACGTCATTTCGTTTCTTGTGATCAAGACAACTCTGGACACTCAATAGGAATAGGTTGTTACAGACATAATTATCTTCTCATTTTTTTTTATGGGTGCCATCCTATGGTGAGATGTGAAAAGTGCATTTACACAACCAGTGACGAATCACAAAAGCTTCAAATTTGAAATCTTCAAAACACTAATAATTTAAGGATATAATCCTAACCCAGCGGTTCTCAACCTTTTATTTTTTAATTGCAGCGACCCCTTTTTAACATTCGCCAAGCATTGTCGACCCACAGCCAGAATTATACATTGGACATGATAAAAGTGTTAACGGGGGGGGGGGGGGGGGGGAGGGGGCTGGAGCTTTTTTGTAGATTAAAAACGGGGCTTTTGATCGGGTGTTGAGAGACGCACAAATAAAGGCTGAGAAGTATGGGGGATTCTATAGACGAGGCTCTGTAAGTCATTCCCAAGAATTGCTTTTATAAATACACAAACCTGGGTATAGTTTTGCTTGAAAGTTGCCAACTTTTTAATTTAGGCCCAAATAATGAGACAAAGAAAAAAAATAAAAGAAAAGCATTTTATATGATTTAATTTAAATAAAAAGGAAAAGAAACTGCAAAAATAATAAAAATTCTAAGGCTTAGCCCAGAGCAGTTTTTTTTTTACAACGAGTCCGGGTATTTTCAGAAAATAACCGGTGGGTCCAAGTGTTATAACCCCCCACTTCTCTCTCTCATAAAAATACTGAAATTCATAAAGGACCCCTGATATTTTGTTTCTCAACCCACATGCCGAGAACCACTGCCCTAACCAAGAGACATAACAAAAATCAAATATGGCGTTGTACTCCGCTGTCTGCGATAGTGTTGATGGTAGCTAGTTTGCATCCGCTGTCTGTGACAGTGTTGATGGTAGCTAGTTTGCATCCGCTGTCTGTGACAGTGTTGATGGCCGCTAGTTTGCATCCGCTGTCTGTGACAGTGTTGATGGTCGCTAGTTTGCAGCAGTTTTCATTTTTCCGATACAGATATTGGCATATTATTTTGATAAATGTGTGTATCATCACTTCCTAGCCTTCATTCAGTTAAGCCATTTATTCACTTTTAAATGAGCGTTAAATTACATCACTGCAACTGATTTTTACGGAACTTTGAACTGAGCCACACACAAACACACACACACGCAAAAATTTTTACTACTCAGTATTATCAGCCATTCAGCATGTGAAATGAAATATTAATTTGAAGATAGAAAGTGCCATGGTCATAACCAATGATATGCATCTGGTTTAGAAACAAGGTTACGCAAAAAATAGCAGCAAGTATATTATTATATTCGGAGCTTTTTAGTTTCACTTACCCCCCCCCCCCCGGGGCTCTAGTCGGCATGTCCGTCCCATAAATGGCATGTCGACAAAGAGGCGTTTGCCACGAACCCCCTTAAACGTTACCCGGGGGACATGATCACCGTGTAGGGGACCCGCGCCGAAAGGCAAAGGTAACGCACGGAAACTGCGTTAGAAAGAGCACGACTGCATGGTTTCCTACCAAGTGCAGCCGAAAATAACGTAGAAACAGGTCGGGATATGATTACAGTTGCCGCATGGATATGAGGCGAAGGCGTGTGGCGACCCTAGCCGATGATTCCAAATATGCAGACGTGAGGGTACTGCTCCTAGGCAACCTTCTCTTTTTGTCATTTCCCAGCTGCGGTGTGAATTAGTCATGCCGCAGAAAACCACGTAAACCCTATTAGAGGGCGTCTGTTAACACCTACGAGTCCCCCCGGGGTGGGAAGGGGGGGTCTTTAGAGACGTAAATTATATCCACCCCAGCCCAAGGAAGTCCGGCCCGGTTGCTGTGTAAGCATCAACCCGGCTGGCCAGGCGTCCCTTCTCTGATGCGGCCTCACTCGCATAGTCAATCGAGTGGAAGGGTGGGTGGGGCTGTCTCAGGGGCGGGGAGCCCTCGGCATGCCGCTTCGCGGCCTGACTGGAATAAAGACCACGGGGGGAGTGGTTGAATGCCAGTTGGGGGCGGTGGAGGTGTGTTGGGGAAGACCTTATGAGCCTTGGCTCGATGGTCTGCTTATTTTCTTAAGTATGTTAGTTAGTTTCACTTACCTTACATAATTTAGTTGCGCACCAATCGCTAGTCAGTTTTCTATTAAAATTTATTTCATTCAGGCCAAATGTACACAAAAATCATGTACAAAAAATATAGGATGTTCTGGTTCTGTAAGGTTTCATCCACTTTGGTCGGAACGGATTTTAGAAAAGGATAAGATAACTCGTTTATCAACAAGGTAATAATGGGGGAGACTGCAATCAGGTTAACACAGTAGGAAATTAGTAAAAGACAGTAAGGTTAAACCTGATAAAAGGAACGTAACAAAACAACGAACGTGTCGGCAGGAAGCCTTCATCAGCGAACAAAAAGAAAAACGAATAAAATTTTTAAATGTATCAAAAAATAAAATGTAGCACTTAGCTTAGAAGTAGTGTCCAAGAGGGCAGCAAAAGATTTGTGACAGAAAGTAAGTGGGAGAAAGGTTAAATAGGGAAGAGGGAAAGAAAAGAGGAGAAGTCCACTGCGATAGGTCGTGACGTGGAGGGGCGGAGCTAGGTTCAAACAGTGAATAGAGACATGACATTCATACCATGTGGGGACAAGGTGTCATAGGTCAAAATAAGCTAGCTGAGTTATATCAAATGAAAACTTTAAAAAGTGAGATAATTTTTTTTAAAACTAAGAATATAATGGGTACATACGAAAAGTGCACAATTAATTAATTATTATATCGAAAGCGTTTGTGTTTTCTTTTAATGTGCTACTTTTGTAACAATATATCCTGCATAAGAGAGGTTAAAAAATACATAGCCTATATTTATTATGCCCCACCTATTTGCACGAATTTCAATATAATTTTTTTTTCAAAATAGGAATCTATCAGAAAGCTAAAAATAAAAATTAAAAGATAGTCATTTCTATTTTTTTTAAAATTATTTGTACTAGTTTTAGAAAAAAAAATCGTATTCCTTATTTTTTCAATTTAAAATAAAATCTGTGGATTTGGTTTTAAAAATGTGTTTTAAAATATATCTAAGAGGCCATTTAGAATTTATATGAAAAATGTTAAGTTGTTTTTTTTCCATTTGCGTTCAGCATATAAAAATCATGTTTGCAGTGCTTCCCCATTTTATTTTTGTGTGTGTTGAAAATTCATTTATTAATTAAGTAGCTATCCACCAAAATAATGTAAAAATAAAATAAAAGCCATATTAATATTTTAAGTAATATACAATGATTTTCATTGCTACTTCATAAAGGTGGTGTATATGTGTTTTCGAATGGTCTTAGGCGACCCCCCGGTAAACGGTAATTCGACCCCCAAAGGGGTCGCGACCCATAGGTTGAGAATCGCTGTTATAGCTAGTAGCTAGGCAGTGTATCTCTCGTCACCAAATTATCGACCATTTTCATCGGGGTGTAGGGTAGAAATGGAGGGCGATGATAATCTTGCTTTTATGTATATAAATAAAAGCTAGACAAAGATCATAAGGGTAAACTCAGCCAACCAAGAGCATATCTATATGGCAGGAAATGCACTGGAAAAAGTGGAGGCCTTCATATACTCAGGAAGCCCCATTGACTTAAATTGTGGATCCGAGGCGGATGTCAGGGCTAAAATTGGAAAACATTTGTGCTTTTAAATAAAATATGAGAGTAAAAAGATGACTCTTCAAACCAAAGTCATAATTTTCCAGACAAATGTCAAACACTCCTACTATATGGAGCAAAAACTTGGAGAACAACAGCGAGCATTACGCAGAAAGTACAATCCTTCATAAAAACTTGCCTTAGAAAGATCCTGAACATCAAATGGCCACCATCAACAACAAGGACTACCAGATATGACATACCAGGAGCCTATTGCTGAAGACGTCTAAAGGAAACGATTGATGTGGATAGGGCACACTCTTCTCAAACCCCCAGATAACATCACCATATATAAAATCCTTAGCATGAAATCCACAAGGAAAAAGAAAGCGAGGAAGCCCCAAAAATACAAGGAGACGCGAGCTAGAGGCAGATACAGAAAGTATGGGATACTCACGGAGACGCGAGCTAGAGGCAGATACAGAAAGTATGGGATACTCACGGAGACGCGAGCTAGAGGCAGATACAGAAAGTATGGGATACTCACGGAGACGCGAGCTAGAGGCAGATACAGAAAGTATGGGATACTCACGGAGACGCGAGCTAGAGGCAGATACAGAAAGTATGGGATACACATGGAGACGCGAGCTAGAGGCAGATACAGAAAGTATGGGATACACACGGAGACGCGAGCTAGAGGCAGATACAGAAAGTATGGGATACACATGGAGACGCGAGCTAGAGGCAGATACAGAAAGTATGGGATACACGGAGACGCGAGCTAGAGTCAGATACAGAAAGTATGGGATACACATGGAGACGCGAGCTAGAGGCAGATACAGAAAGTATGGGATACACACGGAGACGCGAGCTAGAGGCAGATACAGAAAGTATGGGATACTCACGGAGACGCGAGCTAGAGGCAGATACAGAAAGTATGGGATACTCACGGAGACGCGAGCTAGAGTCAGATACAGAAAGTATGGGATACACACGGAGACGCGAGCTGGAGGCAGACACAGAAAGTATGGGATACACACGGAGACGCGAGCTAGAGGCAGATACAGAAAGTATGGGATACTCACGGAGACGCGAGCTAGAGGCAGATACAGAAAGTATGGGATACTCACGGAGACGCGAGCTAGAGTCAGATACAGAAAGTATGGGATACACACGGAGACGCGAGCTGGAGGCAGATACAGAAAGTATGGGATACTCACGGAGACGCGAGCTAGAGGCAGATACAGAAAGTATGGGATACTCACGGAGACGCGAGCTAGAGTCAGATACAGAAAGTATGGGATACACACGGAGACGCGAGCTGGAGGCAGATACAGAAAGTATGGGATACACATGGAGACGCGAGCTAGAGGCAGATACAGAAAGTATGGGATACTCACGGAGACGCGAGCTGGAGGCAGATACAGAAAGTATGGGATACACATGGAGACGCGAGCTAGAGGCAGATACAGAAAGTATGGGATACTCACGGAGACGCGAGCTAGAGTCAGATACAGAAAGTATGGGATACACATGGAGACGCGAGCTAGAGGCAGATACAGAAAGTATGGGATACACACGGAGACGCGAGCTAGAGGCAGATACAGAAAGTATGGGATACACATGGAGACGCGAGCTAGAGGCAGATACAGAAAGTATGGGATACTCACGGAGACGCGAGCTAGAGTCAGACACAGAAAGTATGGGATACACATGGAGACGCGAGCTAGAGGCAGATACAGAAAGTATGGGATACACACGGAGACGCGAGCTAGAGGCAGATACAGAAAGTATGGGATACACATGGAGACGCGAGCTAGAGGCAGATACAGAAAGTATGGGATACTCACGGAGACGCGAGCTAGAGTCAGATACAGAAAGTATGGGATACACACGGAGACGCGAGCTGGAGGCAGATACAGAAAGTATGGGATACACATGGAGACGCGAGCTAGAGGCAGATACAGAAAGTATGGGATACTCACGGAGACGCGAGCTAGAGGCAGATACAGAAAGTATGGGATACTCACGGAGACGCGAGCTAGAGTCAGATACAGAAAGTATGGGATACACACGGAGACGCGAGCTGGAGGCAGATACAGAAAGTATGGGATACTCACGGAGACGCGAGCTAGAGGCAGATACAGAAAGTATGGGATACTCACGGAGACGCGAGCTAGAGTCAGATACAGAAAGTATGGGATACACACGGAGACGCGAGCTGGAGGCAGATACAGAAAGTATGGGATACACATGGAGACGCGAGCTAGAGGCAGATACAGAAAGTATGGGATACTCACGGAGACGCGAGCTAGAGGCAGATACAGAAAGTATGGGATACACATGGAGACGCGAGCTAGAGGCAGATACAGAAAATGGGGTAAAAGGCATAAGTGAGTAATTGAGATGAATCTTGAGCGGTGGACGGGTCTGGGGAGATTTCTCCACAGAATGTGTTTTGTTATTTCAAAATCAAGATGTGCATTTTAGAGTTTTGTTGAATTCAATTTTTCTATCAGGCTTTTTGATAAGAGGAAGGACATTTTTAAGGGTCTGTGAAGGCATTATGGTGCCACATATAAACTCAATTCATTTTAGTTGTCGCGTGCCCCACAGGGTAATCATTGGGCACACTATTATATTCAACCCCATACCGTACCATTGATAAGGGTGAGGGAAGGGGTGCAGAAATTGAAGGTGCTGAAGACAGTCGCTCAAATTCAAAATGCAGGGGTGCAGAAATTGAAGGTGCTGAAGACAGTCGCTCAAATTCAAAATGCAGGGGTGCAGAAATTGAAGGTGCTGAAGACAGTCGCTCAAATTCAAAATGCAGGGGTGTAGAAACTGAAGGTGCTGAAGACAGTCGCTCAAATTCAAAATGCAGGGGTGCAGAAATTGAAGGTGCTGAAGACAGTCGCTCAAATTCAAAATGCAGGGGTGCAGAAATTGAAGGTGCTGAAGACAGTCGCTCAAATTCAAAATGCAGGGGTGCAGAAATTGAGGGTGCTGAAGACAGTCGCTCAAATTCAAAATGCAGGGGTGCAGAAATTGAAGGTGCTGAAGACAGTCGCTCAAATTCAAAATGCAGGGGTGCAGAAATTGAAGGTGCTGAAGGACAGTCGCTCAAATTCAAAATGCAGGGGTGCAGAAATTGAAGGTGCTGAAGGACAGTCGCTCAAATTCAAAATGCAGGGGTGCAGAAATTGAAGGTGCTGAAGGACAGTCGCTCAAATTCAAAATGCAGGGGTGCAGAAATTGAAGGTGCTGAAGGACAGTCGCTCAAATTCAAAATGCAGGGGTGCAGAAATTGAAGGTGCTGAAGGACAGTCGCTCAAATTCAAAATGCAGGGGTGCAGAAATTGAAGGTGCTGAAGACAGTCGCTCAAATTCAAAATGCAGGGGTGCAGAAATTGAAGGTGCTGAAGACAGTCGCTCAAATTCAAAATGCAGGGGTGCAGAAATTGAAGGTGCTGAAGACAGTCGCTCAAATTCAAAATGCAGGGGTGCAGAAATTGAAGGTGCTGAAGGACAGTCGCTCAAATTCAAAATGCAGGGGTGCAGAAATTGAAGGTGCTGAAGACAGTCGCTCAAATTCAAAATGCAGGGGTGCAGAAATTGAAGGTGCTGAAGACAGTCGCTCAAATTCAAAATGCAGGGGTGCAGAAATTGAAGGTGCTGAAGACAGTCGCTCAAATTCAAAATGCAGGGGTGCAGAAATTGAGGGTGCTGAAGACAGTCGCTCAAATTCAAAATGCAGGGGTGCAGAAATTGAAGGTGCTGAAGACAGTCGCTCAAATTCAAAATGCAGGGGTGCAGAAATTGAAGGTGCTGAAGGACAGTCGCTCAAATTCAAAATGCAGGGGTGCAGAAATTGAAGGTGCTGAAGGACAGTCGCTCAAATTCAAAATGCAGGGGTGCAGAAATTGAAGGTGCTGAAGGACAGTCGCTCAAATTCAAAATGCAGGGGTGCAGAAATTGAAGGTGCTGAAGACAGTCGCTCAAATTCAAAATGCAGGGGTGCAGAAATTGAGGGTGCTGAAGACAGTCGCTCAAATTCAAAATGCAGGGGTGCAGAAATTGAAGGTGCTGAAGACAGTCGCTCAAATTCAAAATGCAGGGGTGCAGAAATTGAAGGTGCTGAAGGACAGTCGCTCAAATTCAAAATGCAGGGGTGCAGAAATTGAAGGTGCTGAAGACAGTCGCTCAAATTCAAAATGCAGGGGTGCAGAAATTGAAGGTGCTGAAGGACAGTCGCTCAAATTCAAAATGCAGGGGTGCAGAAATTGAAGGTGCTGAAGGACAGTCGCTCAAATTCAAAATGCAGGGGTGCAGAAATTGAAGGTGCTGAAGGACAGTCGCTCAAATTCAAAATGCAGGGGTGCAGAAATTGAAGGTGCTGAAGACAGTCGCTCAAATTCAAAATGCAGGGGTGCAGAAATTGAAGGTGCTGAAGGACAGTCGCTCAAATTCAAAATGCAGGGGTGCAGAAATTGAAGGTGCTGAAGGACAGTCGCTCAAATTCAAAATGCAGGGGTGCAGAAATTGAAGGTGCTGAAGGACAGTCGCTCAAATTCAAAATGCAGGGGTGCAGAAATTGAAGGTGCTGAAGGACAGTCGCTCAAATTCAAAATGCAGGGGTGCAGAAATTGAAGGTGCTGAAGACAGTCGCTCAAATTCAAAATGCAGGGGTGCAGAAATTGAAGGTGCTGAAGACAGTCGCTCAAATTCAAAATGCAGGGGTGCAGAAATTGAAGGTGCTGAAGACAGTCGCTCAAATTCAAAATGCAGGGGTGCAGAAATTGAAGGTGCTGAAGGACAGTCGCTCAAATTCAAAATGCAGGGGTGCAGAAATTGAAGGTGCTGAAGACAGTCGCTCAAATTCAAAATGCAGGGGTGCAGAAATTGAAGGTGCTGAAGACAGTCGCTCAAATTCAAAATGCAGGGGTGCAGAAATTGAAGGTGCTGAAGACAGTCGCTCAAATTCAAAATGCAGGGGTGCAGAAATTGAGGGTGCTGAAGACAGTCGCTCAAATTCAAAATGCAGGGGTGCAGAAATTGAAGGTGCTGAAGACAGTCGCTCAAATTCAAAATGCAGGGGTGCAGAAATTGAAGGTGCTGAAGGACAGTCGCTCAAATTCAAAATGCAGGGGTGCAGAAATTGAAGGTGCTGAAGGACAGTCGCTCAAATTCAAAATGCAGGGGTGCAGAAATTGAAGGTGCTGAAGGACAGTCGCTCAAATTCAAAATGCAGGGGTGCAGAAATTGAAGGTGCTGAAGACAGTCGCTCAAATTCAAAATGCAGGGGTGCAGAAATTGAGGGTGCTGAAGACAGTCGCTCAAATTCAAAATGCAGGGGTGCAGAAATTGAAGGTGCTGAAGACAGTCGCTCAAATTCAAAATGCAGGGGTGCAGAAATTGAAGGTGCTGAAGGACAGTCGCTCAAATTCAAAATGCAGGGGTGCAGAAATTGAAGGTGCTGAAGGACAGTCGCTCAAATTCAAAATGCAGGGGTGCAGAAATTGAAGGTGCTGAAGGACAGTCGCTCAAATTCAAAATGCAGGGGTGCAGAAATTGAAGGTGCTGAAGGACAGTCGCTCAAATTCAAAATGCAGGGGTGCAGAAATTGAAGGTGCTGAAGGACAGTCGCTCAAATTCAAAATGCAGGGGTGCAGAAATTGAAGGTGCTGAAGACAGTCGCTCAAATTCAAAATGCAGGGGTGCAGAAATTGAAGGTGCTGAAGACAGTCGCTCAAATTCAAAATGCAGGGGTGCAGAAATTGAAGGTGCTGAAGACAGTCGCTCAAATTCAAAATGCAGGGGTGCAGAAATTGAAGGTGCTGAAGGACAGTCGCTCAAATTCAAAATGCAGGGGTGCAGAAATTGAAGGTGCTGAAGGACAGTCGCTCAAATTCAAAATGCAGGGGTGCAGAAATTGAAGGTGCTGAAGACAGTCGCTCAAATTCAAAATGCAGGGGTGCAGAAATTGAAGGTGCTGAAGACAGTCGCTCAAATTCAAAATGCAGGGGTGCAGAAATTGAAGGTGCTGAAGACAGTCGCTCAAATTCAAAATGCAGGGGTGCAGAAATTGAAGGTGCTGAAGACAGTCGCTCAAATTCAAAATGCAGGGGTGCATTTTGGCGCACACCCGGTACTTAAATTCAGGGTTTTTTTCAGACAATCTTGAGATGACATTTAAAACTTACGTTTGTGAAGCGCCAAAAGAAGCCATAGTAAAGATGAAAGACATTTTTACCGCCGCATCAGCGAGACATTAATAACTTTATTCCAACTGTTGTGCTCTAAAGTGTATGCATTTTCCCTAGCATTTAGATCGCCTGTTAAATCTTTATACTAGTCCCCAGAAAATTGTTTATAAATTCAAAATACAAGAATGCATTTTAGCAAATACTTTAATTTAGTTTTGCAACTTTATACACTTGGAGGGTAATGGAAGAGATGTTAGTTTTTTTTTTTAAAAACGTGCATCTATATGGGACAGTTTGTTTCTTATTCTGACATTAAAAAACAAAAGCAGTTGGGAATTTAATAAATATAGGCTAATTATTTTTATAAACCTCTGTTATTCAGGAAATTTCGTTACAAAAGTAGCAAATTTAAAGAAAACATGAACGCTTTCGATTTATTAATTGATGAAATGTGCACTACTTTTATGCACCTGTTAATTATCTTTAAAAATGTATCTAAATTGTTTAAAGTTTCCATTTTGTATCACTCAACATTCGCGGAATCGAGAACATCTATGATTATGTAATACTAATATTTTCTAAAGCCTAATATCATCATACAATTTATAATTAACACAGATCCCTACTATAAAAGTAATTTCTTTTATAATGAAATGTAATTTGAAAATAGATTGCGAATGTTTGATACTTGGCAAAAACTGTTATTAGAATTGTAGACCTTGATATTGATGTAAGGGCAGTTTAATGAAGTGTTATTAAAGTCTTTAAATTTGTGAATTTGCAAAAAATCTTATTATACCATATATATATATAAGTGAAAGTTTGTGGCTTTGTTTGTTTGTGGCTTTGTTTGTTTGTGGCTTTATTTTTTCCACATACATTTTTACAAGGATTGATGGATCTTGACCAAACCTGGCACATCATTATCCAGAATCAAATACTGGGGGGGGGGGGGGTGTTAACATGCCCTTCATAATCCTACCGGGAACAAAATCCCAAAGAGGAACAGGATCCTAAAAGGGAACGAGTAAACTGGAACCCACTGGTAACGCGATCTCATCGAGTAATGGGATCAAGGTACCCAACCAGGAAACGGGATCCCACCGGGATCGGGAACACACAGGGAAACGGGATTACACCAGAATTATGACACAACCGGGATCGGGATCACACCGGAAAAAGTGAAACCGACGGGATCGGGAACCTACCAGCATCGGAATAAAGAAAGGATCGGGAACCGACCGTTATTGTGATCCCACCAGTAACGGGATACTACAGAGCTTGGGATCCCACAGGGATAGAAATCTAACCGGGAACAGGATCCCATCGGGATCGAGATACCACCGGGATCGGAATACCGACGGGATCGGGATCCAATTGGGAAACTCCGGGATCAGGAACCCACCGGATTCGGGATCCCACTGGGATCGGAATACAACCGAGATAAGAATACCGACGGGATCGGGATCTCACCGGATTTGGGATCCAGGGGTATCGGGATCCACAGGGATAGGGATCAACGATGGTATAGGGATCCCATCGAGATCGGGATCCTATCGGTAAACTCGATCCTACCGGGATCGGGAGTTGTTCTTCCAAAATCAATCCCGGGCAACGCCGGGTATAGTGGCTAGTAATTGAATACAAATACCGATAAGTGCGAACAACAAGACGTAAGACTACGGCTTATAATGTTGGAGCGGCCAGAACGATATTTATAACCAAACACTGTAAGCCTTTAACAAGATTGGCCTTATATAAACAGATCATCAAATATATAGAACGTAGCGATATTTCATGGATTCCACTTATTGTGATCGGCTAAAGGTATACCAGATACTATTCTATTAAAAACCTTTTAAAAGTGATAATTTTGTCGTTTTTAATATAACAGAAAATATATAATTGTTATATTGTTGTACAAATTTTGCTTCGTATGGGGGGGGGGGGGGCACTTGACTTTCCTCGGGTTGGGGGAGGGGGCTGTGCCCTCCAGGAGAGATGACTGAAAGAAACCCTGCCTGAGCATCCAGCATGCTTCAGCTACACTTACATTCAGCTACACTTACATTCAGATACACTTAAATATCGGGTCACCAAGTATTTCAATTACTTGGTGTCATCAAGTTTAATAGTAGCTTCCTGTTCTGAGTGAAGAGTACCGAAATAAAAATTGCACAGATATGCCACTCGTATGTGTATTTGAAGAGATATTTAACGCTTTTGGATTGAGATACAAATCTCTACGTTAATGTGGACGTTGTATTTCTTAGATAGGTAAGGCTTGTATGGCACCAAACATCTGTTATTTACTTTGTTTCTCTCAAGTTCACAAAAATTACCATCAACTCAGCTGTGATATTTTGGGTAACCAAAGACATTGCTGTTGGTCTCGGTACATAAATCTTTTGGGAATTCCGTTATGCATTTGCCGTTTTCCATACACGATGCGTTTGGATTTGATGTAACTAATGGGCCGTGTACCAAACAGAATTCTACGATTTCATGTAGCCTTGGGTGGACATCTTTCTCATGGAGCTATGCACAAACAATTTTGTCAGTTCTTTCATTCTCTCAGGTTTTGGCTTCCGGGGCCATGAATATCAATTTGTGCCCAAGTGGTTTAGACATGGGGTAGACCTTATTTTGGTTAAGTCTTCACGTAGCAATTTTATTTTTAAGCGTAAGTTCACACGATCAAATTTCGCGTCAAATTGTTGTATGAATGCATTATTTTGTGCGTGGTTTCTTTTTGGGGGAATTTGATCAAATAGTAATTTGAAAGTTGTGACAAGGCTTCATACACGAATTGCGTCAAATGTTTGAAGGAAAATTTGATCGTGTGAACCAACCCTTAAAACATTCTTACTACTAAATCGGTTTCAGACTGGGTAGTAAGTTTTCCCCGGCTTGTCCAATGGTTGCAGACTGGGTAGTAAATTTTCCCCGGCTTTTCCCATGGTTGCAGCTTGGGTATAGTAAGTTTTCCCAGGCTTGTCCCATGGTTGCAGACTGGGTAGTAAGTTTTCCCCGGATTGTCCCATGGTTGCAGACTGGGTAGTAAGTTTTCCCCGGCTTGTCCCATGGTTGCAGACTGGGAGGTAAGTTTTCCCCGGCTTGTCCCATGGTTGCAGACTGGGTAGTAAGTTTTCCCCGGCTTGTCCCATGGTTGCAGACTGGGTAGTAAGTTTTCCCTGATTTCCCTCCATTTAGAATTTCACTTGAATGTTACAAATAATTCAGGTTTTCCATGTTTCCTGACCATGGCCATAGGATCTTAGTGATTTTCAGCTGTATTTCTTTGACTCCTTATGGAGGATGAAGGCAATATAACTTTCTTTCCAAGCAATATGTTAACCCCAAAATTGTGGTTGTTCACACATCGGTGGAGCACATCGTAGATTTCAGCTCCTATTTCATGTTTTCATTCTTTCGTAAACAATTGAAACGTTTTCCCTCGGTCTCGCAACAGGCATCAACTATGAACTGGTGAGTCAGCTTTCCAATGTTGAGGAACTGGTTCATGACCGAAATACAATATATTAGACACACTGTTTTTCTAAATATCATATATCAAATGAAATAGTAACTAAAATATTTGAGGGGTCTTCAAAATAAATTAAACAAATCACCCACCCCCTCTCCAAACCTTTTTTTAAAGATTGTCCTATTTACTGAATGCCATAGTCAACCTTTTACAGTGACACTAAACTGATGTAATGTGACACTAAACTGATGTAATGTGACACTAAACTGATGTAATGTGACACTAAACTGATGTAATGTGACACTAAACTGATGTAATGTGACACTAAACTGATGTAATGTGACACTAAACTGATGTAATGTGACACTAAACTGATGTAATGTGACACTAAACCGATGTAATGTGACACTAAACCGATGTAATGTGACACTAAACCGATGTAATGTGACACTAAACCGATGTAATGTGACACTAAACCGATGCAATGTGACACTAAACTGATGCAATGTGACACTAAACCGATGCAATGTGACACTAAACCGATGCAATGTGACACTAAACCGATGTAATGTGACACTAAACCGATGTAATGTGACACTAAACCGATGTAATGTGACACTAAACCGATGTAATGTGACACTAAACCGATGTAATGTGACACTAAACCGATGTAATGTGACACTAAACCGATGCAATGTGACACTAAACCGATGTAATGTGACACTAAACCGATGTAATGTGACACTAAACCGATGTAATGTGACACTAAACCGATGTAATGTGACACTAAACCGATGTAATGTGACACTAAACTGATGTAATGTGACACTAAACCGATGTAATGTGACACTAAACCGATGTAATGTGACACTAAACCGATGTAATGTGACACTAAACTGATGTAATGTGACACTAAACCGATGTAATGTGACACTAAACCGATGTAATGTGACACTAAACCGATGTAATGTGACACTAAACTGATGTAATGTGACACTAAACCGATGTAATGTGACACTAAACCGATGTAATGTGACACTAAACTGATGTAATGTGACACTAAACCGATGTAATGTGACACTAAACTGATGTAATGTGACACTAAACCGATGTAATGTGACACTAAACCGATGTAATGTGACACTAAACCGATGTAATGTGACACTAAACCGATGTAATGATTTCTTCATCGGATATTTTTTTCACAAAGAAATAACACGATACAAAAGAAATATAACAAATACATGAAACTACTTTAACGTTTAAAGTGAGATGGTACATCCGTTGGTTTTAAGTATAGTTTCACCCACACATCTAAACACCCCCCCCCCCCCACACACACACACAAATGTGTCAAGAAAAGTTTTCCAAATAAATGTAATTTAAAGAAACATCTACGCAAATCATAATGTAAATAGTAATAAAACGATTTTTAGCTTATCCTTTACAATTTCCTTATATGTCCTTTGTTTTTAAAAAATCTCATTGAATTATTTCCCCATTCAAACGGCATCTGCTTGTATGTAACCCTTTAAAAACGGCATTTCTACTTTTTATCAGTGCTTGAACCTAAGAAGATGCGCCGAAAGGTTCCCCTGAACTTGGAGTTGAACTTGACGTAAATGAGGAAGTTGACGCATGTGTTCAGGTAACAGCACGAGTAGCTGAAGCCAATCATTACGTTGTAGATGCGCTTGTAGCTGCGCCCAGACGTAAACTCTGGGACGATGACCTGCGCGAGGCTGTTCATGGACTGCACGAGGACGGCGAGAAGAAGGAAACCGGCCACAGCCGTGACTTGCTTGACGATCTGGATCTCCTTGCGGCTCAGGGTGTGAGCTTTGGCTAATTTGCGCCGTGTGGAGTAATTTTCGTGTGGAGCGCGGCCTCCGGTGTGATAATCTTCTATGGCATCTTTTGATGTCGTGTTCGACCCTTGGACGCGATTTTCAATTTCTTTTTTGTTCTTGTTCAAAACCTTCCCGGTCATAGCCCTGCGATTCCTGGAGGCGTCGATCAACGTATAGGTCAGGATGACGGAGCAGACGAGAACGACAATCAGCAAGATGGTGGGAAAGATGTTTCTGTTAATGAGTTCGTAAACTTTTTTCACGCTGTTAAAATCGTCCGAGAACCACGCCAGCAATCGTGTGGTGTTGGTCAAAGGGTTAGCGACCCAGGCCAGGCCAGTGGTTCTCAAAATGGGGATCCTACTTCCTACACTGAATGAGATGATCCCAATTAAAATAAAAAGTGTTCGCGTTACCGTGAACGTGTGTTTGAACTTCAGGGCTATCGCCACGCAGCAGCACCTGGTCAGGCCAATGTACGCGATGACAGCCATGGACGTTTCCAGAAACATTTCTTGATACCACGCGATGTACCCGCCCAGGAAGTACACGCCAACGGGCAGTGAGCTTTGCCAGGGTTGTAAGCCGATGGCCCCCGTGGTCGCCACGGCGATGGAGAACAGCAGGTAGACGAGTTCCGTCACGGAGAGGACGAAGAACGAGACGGACACGCTGTCACGGAGACCCATCTTTGTGAAGACCACAATGTTGATCATGTTACTGACCATGCCAAACAAGATGAGGAAAGGCCAGAGAAAGTAGAACAAAAACGTCAAAATGGCGAGACTGGCCTCTACACTGAGGTCCCTTGTCGCAGTAGGGAGAGTTGGAGTGATATTCAACGATACCATGTCCAGTGATCCGATAAACTGACATTAAGAGACGAGTTTAAACATCCCCTTGTTAACAAGGTGTTTTCTTGGCTTAATATCGATATTTTATATCGAACTGTCAAACCAGAGGAAGTCAAGCAAGGAAAGAACATCCCAATTAATAGCTGGCTATGAGATTTACAGCTGTTTGATTATGCTTCTAACATCTTTTGAGCAAATATTTGTCTTATATTTCAAAAACGAAATGACGCAGTAGGCTACGCATTGTTTAATATCAGTTCGGGTGTAATTATTTCTTATCCAAAATTGCTTTTTAAACATAAAACAAAAATCGTTGAACGCTCAAAGCAAAAATAGGATTATAGCTAAAATATAAATTAGCGCCTCCTCGACCGTAGCACCGCAAGCGCGGATCTGGGTTTATGTCTTCTGTAGCTTATCAATTATTTTTATAATTGTCCATATCCTTCATTTTGTTTCGTTTTCTTTTCAGGCTGCGGAAATCATACTTTTGAAAAATTCAGACGCTATTTAGAGCAGGGCCGGCGCTGGGTGGTTGCGGGGCCTTGGTCGAATTGAATGTTGCGGGGCCGTTGACGTCATATGCCGGGCCTAGAGGATATTACGACACGTCATAGTCATACCGGGTTTTACTGGTCCTAAGATGGGACACGCCATACCGGGCTTAGGTTCAAGTTCAATCACTTAACCTCCGAAAAATTACTTTAAAAAAAATAATTGTAAGTTGAATTACCATGCATGAGCCGAATTAACCATCGCGTCTAGGTTGTTGCTAATATCCTGGTTGTTGCTGATATCCTGGTTGTTGCTGATATCCTGGTTGCTGCTGATATCCCGGTTGTTGCTGATATCCCGGTTGTTGCTAATATCCTGGTTGCTGTTAATATCCTGGTTGTTGCTAATATCCTGGTTGTTGCTAATATCCTGGTTGCTGCTAATATCCTGGTTGCTGCTAATATCCTGGTTGTTGCTAATATACTGGTTGTTGCTAATATCCTGGTTGTTGCTAATATCCTGATTGTTGCTAATATCCTGGTTGTTTTCTAATATCCTGGTTGTTGCTAATATCCTGGTTGCTGCTAATATCCTGGTTGCTGCTAATATCCTGGTTGTTGCTAATATCCTGGTTGCTGCTAATATCCTGGTTGTTGCTAATATACTGGTGGTTACAAATTCCTTATATTTGATGTCTTGCTACCTAAAAGACACCCCCCCTCCCTTATTTCGTAACGGCCAATCCAGTGGCACAGAAATGAGTGTGTGGAAGGGGGCGGTCCGCCTATGGCGTAACATTTTTAAACATTTATATGGAAAAGTGGCGTTTTCGACTGACTGCGGTGTTTTTATTCCGTGGAAGTGGACGGCTATTTCTTGGCTCGCACAAGGCGCCACAAATCCTAACTGCGCCACCAGGCCGATCCGATCGTTTACTCTATATTAATAAAGAGATCATCTAAAGATTACTAATTTCTTTATACTCTCTAACTCCACAAAGCCTACTATTAGCCTAATTAAATTAGATTCTTCTTTTCAATCTTTATGAGTTATAAGATTCAGCTGTACAAATGACTAATATTAATTATCATCTGTGAGTGAGACACTTTTCGTCGCTTGCTTTTGGGGTAAATCAGAGAAATGTATTTATTTTGTAATCACTTCTGTCACGTCTGATGATACCTCTTAAACTTAAAGTAGGATATCTGAAATTTTTTTGTTTATTTTTATTATCACATCATGCTGCTCAGCAGCACTGCTACAGCCGCTGTATTAAAAAAATCGATGTAAACAGAAATGATCTAAACAAGCCCACCCATTACGCAACCAACTTCTGCCACCCTAACCCAACCCCTAAACAAAACCCACCTTTAAAATAAATATTTTTACCCCCAAAAAATAATTAAATAATTTGTACATTTATAAACTCACTGGAGTTGTGTAACTATAAGTTTCTGACATTTGATTGACAAAAGTAATTGAAGGTTTAACAAATAATACACCTGCTTTAGGAATCCATATTTTTGGAATTGTGTTTTATTCATCATAAAGTGTAGACTTACTTAGGCTACATAACTTTAATAGTCTATTCCCAAAGAATGTGAGTATAACATTATCAAAATGTACAAATATACATTTTAAAACCTTCTTAACTTCAAAACCATAAAATCTACAATAATGATCAAACTTCATTATGGGCTGAAAGTGATCTCAGTGTTGAGCATGGGTGCCCGCAGAAAATTTTCTGGGGGGGGGGGGAAATACTTTCTCTTTATTTTCTCTTTACTTTAATAAATTTTTTGTCTATTTTTGTCTAAAAGAAAATTTTAATCAATCAATCCAGGGGGGGGGCAATTGCCCCACCTTGCAACTACTTGCGGGCGCCCATGGTGTTGACAATCCGTGAAACACGAACTGAAGTATTGCTTCTAATACTAAGAGTGTCATGAATTCGCCAAGGAAAATCCTAAATATTTTATTTTTTAAAATCTCATAAACATTCACTTCACTTCTAATTTGACATTTTCTTTGTCGATGTCAAAATTTTGTACTGTTCAAATATATCTTAAGAATTTTTTTTTCAATATGATTATTTAATTAAAACATCATGTATCACAACTGAAAAAAACCATGTATTAAAAACAATATTATGTATATATGTACAAAAAGGATAAAATTAAAAAACCTGACGACAATAATAATTAAGTTACATTATGGTAAAATATGCCCTGCCTATACTGTCTATATGGGGGTTTAGACACAACGGCCTTTTCATTCTAGGGATTCAAATAAATACATTTATCTAAGGCTAAGGTTTCAGATGAATACATTTATCTAAGGTTTTATATGAATACATTTATCTAAGATTTCATATTAACACATCATTTATCTAAGGTTTCAATATAAATACATTTATCTAAGATTGGTAAAAATACATTTATCTAAGATTGGTAAAAATACATTTATCTAAGATTGGTAAAAATACATTTATCTAAGGTTTGATAAAAATACATTTATCTAAGATTGGTAAAAATACATTAATCTAAGGTTTGATAAAAATACATTTATCTAAGATTGGTAAAAATACATTTATCCAAGGTTTGATAAAAATACATTTATCTAAGATTGGTAAAAATACATTTATCTAAAGTATAGATGCATCTTGGTAGAATGGGGCATCAGCACTAATGTTTTTGTTAATCCTTTCCTGGGGAAAAAAAATAAATGTGTTATATTGAAAGCAGTGGTTTACAGGCTGAAAAATAAATGTGTTAAATTGAAAGCAGTGGTTTACAGGCTGAAAAATAAATGTGTTAAATTGAAAGCAGTGGTTTACAGGCTGAAAAATAAATGTGTTAAATTGAAAGCAGTGGTTTACAGGCTGGTTTGTCTGTAGTGATAGAAACAGATTCCATAACAAATCTTTAAACCATTTTTATGATAGGGATCAAAGAAGAGGTAATCCAATATGTTTATCTGTGAATGAAATTAAAAGGTATTATTGGTGGATTCATCCATCCATCCGATAGAAACCAAGATAAAATTTCCTCTGACATCTTTTTACAAATCATTTCATTAACTGTTGGAAAATTGTTTATTACCCTGGTGTAACAATTCACAAAATGTAATATCCATCACAATCACAAACAATATTCCATTACAACGTTTTGGTGTGTCAATCTGTATATCTATTTTTTAACAGCTCTGCAAGCCACTGGCACTGGCGTCTGATATGTTTTAAAAAATTTCTAAAGCCCATTAACAATTAAAAATCCATCTAGTACTTACAACAGTCAAGTCTGTTACAACAGACTGTAAGCCGTTGAAGTCATTTGTTTCATTAGCTGTTCCAATCTGTAGCAATACGATATAGGGTAATTATGAGAGTGTTGGACTGCGATAAAGCTTTCAAGTAGATTAACAAGACACAAACAAAATGTGTAAATACAACAATATAGGTTCAGCTTTAATATTGATTACACAGAATACAAGTTGTAATGCAAATGTTTTGATACGGAGTAAAACAAACTTAATGAGTGAGGTTGTGAAACAAGACACTGCTACTAGTTCAATATGTTAAAGTATGTTCAATTGTATTGTCACAGTAAGATTATGTGATGTAGTTCTGGTGTGTCGTGTCTTGATGTTTGGGAAATTATGTGAGTGAAAGAGGGTATTTTTTAGACTTGCATATTTTTCCTTTAATCATGAATTTAATTAACTCAGTCACATATGATGGTGTCTGAGTGATGATTAACAACCTGGATATAAAAGATGTGTACATATTTTGTGTGAGTGAGAGAGACACTTGGTAATGTTGCTAGAGAGAAACTTGGTATTTTTGCTAAGAATGAATCTTAGTGCTTTCGATAGGAGATTCTATATGAACACATTTGTTTCTATTGTGAACGCCAGTAATTACTTTGTTAGGCCTTTTGTAGACTGTGTTTCACACAGAATATTAATAAATAAATAAATATTGAAATTTTAACCATCTCGTGATTATTTGACTTCAAGGAGACAGCAATAGGTGTTCTAGACTCTTAAAACTGTTTTCTGTGGCCATACCAAAGGGACCTACTCTGAGACAATTTACTATTCACCACATATGTATATACTATCTACAGGCTAATGACACTTTTTTTATGAGTTTATGTACACTAATCAATAACTTTGTTTCTTTAAAAATGAATTTGAATATAATTATTATTGTTTACTTATAAAGTTATCCACAGGTCCACACCCACACTAATCTAAATTCACCATAATTAACCAACCCCAACAAAGGAGCGTGTGTGTGGGTGTGTGTGTGTGTGTGGTGATTTTCAGTATGTGCATATGATATACTTTATTGTTCTTTTAATACAATGTTTATTTTTTTCTTTGTCTTTTCCATTAATTTTTTATTTAAAAATGTAGCTTGTGCATTTTTTTTTATTGTTATGAGCAAAATCAGGAAACATGGAATGAATTACAATATTTATTGTGACTACGTATGACAATATTCACAACTTTCCCTTACTTTACTTATCTTTTAAAACAGTTAAATTAAATGTGTGTAAAAATTTTGTTCTTCTTATTCTCTTTCCCATAAAAGCAATACTTACTCCCCTTTCACTAGCAGCTGGGACCAGTTCAAAAGCTGGATTGACAACACTGGATTGTTCTGTTTCATTTTCCTTCAGTTTTTTAAAACCCCTAAAATATAAAGTAAAATTGTCAAATTAAAAAAAAAACAAAAAAACACCAGAATATAGGCATTTATTTGGTGAGAGAAATTAAACCCCAAAGGGAGCAAAACCCTACAGTAGACAAGGAGTAGAACCCCATTTGTGGAATAATGTTTAACAATATAAATTAACTCTTGCAGACCCAATATTATAAATACTATTTAAGCTTTGTCCAAATGCCACAGTTCAGAGTTTAGAAAATTTGAATATTCTACTCATCCATATTTTGTTTACAAAACGTGTGTAATAATCAATAGAAGATATAAAAGAATGTAGTTTTCTAGCAATAACTTTAAAAAAAATAAAACCCACAGAGTACTGATAAACTTTTAGTAATGCCCATGCAGTGACTCAGCAGATGCTCTCTTTTCCATATAGAAATATGCAAATGATTAATTTCAACTGAATAAATTAAGTATTTAGAAATCTTTTTTGTTTGAAACTGCAAAGAAAAAAAAAAAATTAATGAATGATGGATTCAAAATAAATATGTTAACAAAGCCATCCTTGTTATATGGATTATGGTGACCCACTCACATTGTCCTTGTATGTCGTATATATAACACAAGGCTGGCAGCGATGATGATTAGAAACAAAAGGCCAACCGCAATCCCCACAGGAAGTTTCCAAGAACCTAAAAAAATTATTCTAATTAAAGTTAAAATTAATAAAGTTATTCAGATTGATTATATCATGTTGCAAACACGTTTCCGGTCTAGTATAAACATTGCAAAGACTCGCAGCTTCCCAGGAGCTGACATTGGAAGTGACCACGATCTAGTCATGATGACCTTTAGGCTGCACTTAAAGAGGGTAAATAAAAAAGGATATACCAGAATCAAATTCGATCTTGAAAAGCTGAAGGATCCTAAAATAGCAGAAGCCTTCCAAGCAATGATAGGAGGAAAATTTGCAGCGCTTAACATTATAGATGCCGACTGTTCAGACATGGACACAATGATTGATAACTTCAACACAGCTGTGACGGACACAGCCCATGACATCCTTGGTAAACATCGACCAACACAAAAACCATGGGTGACTGCTGACATCCTCGATCTGTGTGACAAACGGAGGCAGTTAAAGAAAACAAAAGTGGTGGATACAGAGGGGGCCAATAAATATAGAAAAATTAACCAAACCATAAAAAAGGGTTTGAGACGGGCAAAGAAGAACTGGATTGAAGAGCAATGCTACGACATTGAAAATTGCTTGAAGAAAAACAATAGCAAAAAGGCATACCAGTTGGTGAAAGAACTAACCACTGCAAAACAAGGGCGTAGTACTACCATACAAGATAAAAATGGCAAATGTTTGACAGAGGAAAATGATATCCTTAAAAGATGGACTGAATACTGCTCAGAGCTGTATAATGAAAATATAAAGATAGACTCAGAGATCCTTAATGTCCCCCCAGCAACGGACAATGAAAGCTTCCCCATTCTCCACGCAGAAGTAGAAGCAGCAGTCCAAGCACTCCAAATAGGAAAGGCCGCAGGAGTAGATAATATCCCTGCCGAGTTAATAAAACAGGGAGGAGAAACAATGATAAATGCCCTAACCAATATTTGTAACAAAATATGGCTAACAGGGGAATGGCCCAAATCATGGACCCAATCTCTCATCATCACCCTCCCCAAGAAAGGTAACCTACAGCTATGCCAAAACTATCGCACCATTAGCCTAATAAGCCACCCAAGCAAGGTCATACTCAAGGTCATACTGAACCGACTAAGACCATATGCCGACAGAATCATTGCTGAAGAACAGGCGGGCTTTAGGCAAGGCCGTGGCACTACTGAGCAGATCCTAAACCTCCGGATACTATGTGAGAAATATGCTCAACACCAACAAAACCTATACCACGTCTTTGTGGATTTCAAGAAGGCATTCGACAGGGTTTGGCATGCTGCTTTATGGGCCACCATGAGGCACTACAACATCAACACAAACTTAACCAGAATGATAAGAAGCCTCTATGATAAGGCCACCAGTGCAGTCTTCTTCAACAATAACATCGGAGAATGGTTCCAGACCACGGTTGGAGTACGACAAGGCTGCTTGCTCTCCCCCACCCTGTTCAACATCTTCTTAGAGAGAATTATGTCAGATGCACTAGAAACGCATGTAGGGAAGTCAGCATTGGTGGCAGAACGATCACCAATCTACGTTTTGCGGATGACATAGACGGACTGGCGGGAAGCGAGGAAGAGCTAGCCAACCTAGTAAAGAGTCTCGACAAGACTTCATCCTCCTTTGGCATGCAAATCAGTGCAGAAAAGACAAAAATGATGACGAATAGCACTAGTGGCATCACCACTGAAATTAAGGTCGGAGAGGAAAGATTAGAGACAGTTGGCAGCTTCAAATACCTCGGAGCATTAGTATCGGAACAAGGCTCCAGGCCCGAATTAATGGCCAGGATTGCGCAGACCACGACAGCACTAAAGAGGCTCAAGAAAATATGGAACGACAAAAATATAGCCCCCAGCTATTCTGATCTGGGGATAAACTGTGTCCTTATTCTGATCTGGGGATAAACTTTTTAATACACCTTAAAATCATAACAAACTTTCAGACACAGGGAAGGTTGATTTAAAAAAGAAGATCAGAACTAAAGAAGAAAAAAGATAAATCATAATTTGTAACCAATACAACATTTTTCTTCTCATCTAAAACAGCTACATTTCTACAAAGTGCATTATTATATCATGCCTACATTTAAACTAAATGGGCAAAACTTAATTTTCAACAACTTCCAAATAACAAAAAAAATCTCAGGTGTTACTAATGTGGAGAAAATGGTGAATTGTTTATATGAAGATCCATTGACAATAAACCGTGTCAATCACATACCAGAGCTGTCATCTTTTGAATTGTTCAGTTCTGTTTGGTTTTCAGTGGCTGAAGTTGATTTTATGCTGCTTGTTGAGATTTTTGCAGTAGCTGTACTTCCTGAAGCTGTACCGATTGGGTTTACATCTGTTGCAGTTAAACTACCAGTAACTGTGGATTAAATAATGATTAGTTGAGATCTGGTAAAGACGTGGTAGGTTTATGGTGATGGGTGGTAGGTTTATGGTGATGGTTGGTAGGTTTATGGTGATGGGTGTTAGGTTTATGGTGATGGGTGGTAGGTTTATGGTGATGGGTGGTAGGTTTATGGTGATGGGTGGTAGGTTTATGGTGATGGGTGGTAGGTATATGGTGATGGGTGGTAGGTATATGGTGATAGGTGGTAGGTTTATGGTGATGGGTGGTAGGTTTATGGTGATGGGTGGTAGGTTTATGGTGATGGGTGGTAGGTTTATGGTGATGGGTGGTAGGTTTATGGTGATGGGTGGTAGGTTTATGGTGATGGGTGGTAGGTTTATGGTGATGGGTGGTAGGTTTATGGTGATGGGTGGTAGGTATATGGTGATGGGTGGTAGGTATATGGTGATAGGTGGTAGGTTTATGGTGATGGGTGGTAGGTTTATGGTGATGGGTGGTAGGTTTATGGTGATGGGTGGTAGGTTTATGGTGATGGGTGGTAGGTTTATGGTGATGGGTGGTAAGTTTATGGTGATGGGTGGTAGGTTTATGGTGATGGGTGGTAGGTTTATGGTGATGGGTGGTAGGTTTATGGTGATGGGTGGTAGGTTTATGGTGATGGGTGGTAGGTATATGGTGATGGGTGGTAGGTATATGGTGATAGGTGGTAGGTTTATGGTGATGGGTGGTATGTTTATGGAGATGGGTGGTAGGTTTATGGTGATGGGTAGTATGTTTATGGTGATGGGTGGTAGGTTTATGGTGAATAATGGTATGTTTATGGTGATGGGTGGTATATTTATGGTAATGGGTGGTATGTTTATGTTGATGGGTATAGGTAAATGGTGATGGGTGATAGGATATTGTGATTGGGTGGTAAGTACACGGTGATGTGAAATGTCAACACCACTTTTCCTATTGAGAGGATTTAAAGAAAAAATGAAAATGTTCAAAGGGACAAAATTCTTATTATGATCTCATAAACCCCCCCCCCCCCCCCCCCGCATCCCTTATGTTGGTTATATCTAAGTGTCTGCAGTTTCTTACAGACACACATGTATCTCATGATTTTTAGGAAAGTGTATACAATGCCAGTATTTACAAAGCAACAACACAAAAAATAGAAGATAAATTCTCACCTTCACCAACAACAATCGACCACTTTGCAAAGTCTCATTAAACAGCTTTTTTTTCAAAGTCGCACAAGTTACCATTTTTTAATGGAATTATTTTATTTTAAATGATTAAATCTTACCATTGTCCCTAGAGCTGTTTGAAGATGAAGTTACAAAACTAGGAGGTGGTGTGGGCGACCCCATGTTACAGCCGGGTGAGAATGTCACATCATCCACTACAACACCCCCATTGTAGTAGACTCCTTGCACTGCTTCCAAAACAAGCTGGTACCCTGTGGATGTTTGAATGGACACATCCAAACGCTGCCAGGCCCTGGGTCCAAGTGTAACACTCTTCAGCAGTTTAAGAGGAGTGGCTAGTGGCTCCCTAATGTAGACATTCAACAACCCTGAGTAGCTGCCCAGGGATGAATACCACAGTCTGACATGACAGTCCTGGCCTGGTTGGTTCATAGCGTGAGTCAGTCGAGATTTGTACCCACTGTACGCTTGTGAACTGATCACATAATGTCCCCCATCTGGCACCGAATGGTCAGGCAAATATTCTGTGTGTGAGATGATGACGGAGGGTTGAACCAGCTCCCATTTGCCGTCATCGTCTGTAGTCTGCTGCCAGCCGCTCATGCCCCACTCGAATGTGAACTCTCGGAATGAGTAGCAGAGGAAGGGGTCTTCATCAGAACCATCACAACAATCTCTGTTCAGGTCACATTTCAGGTCACTGGCTATACATTTCTGCTTGTCTTCACACAGAAACTGACCTGCCATGCAATGATCTAGAGGAGATGGGAGGGAACAGTTTTCAAACTTGAAGTCATCCAAGGAGATTGTGCCGGTTTTAAAATAGTCTTTGGATTTGGAGTCAAAGCTAAGTTGAAATCTAGAAGCACAAAGGGGTAAAGGCACAGCAATGTTATGCCATGCGGACTGTGGATAGTTCAGTTGAGGTTTATTCCAAAGTGTTGCAAGGATAGCACCCCCTGAAATATATTTCAGAGACAGATCTGAGATTGAATGTTGCTCCCAAAACCAGAAGCTGAAAGTGCAGCCATCAGCTGCTTTAAAAAATAACGGGGACATCACAGAGGTGACGGTGTTGTCGGAAGTAATGTTGGCACTCAGTGCATGCCCTTTGATGCTGCCAGGGTTGTGGTCCGTGGGAAACTGTCTGGGACTAATGCCAATAACTGAAAAAGTCGCTGAGGTAATCTCTTTGCTTGGATCAGTCCAACCACAGGTACCTTGTTCAAAATCACATGCATTCGGGCAGTCTCTTTCATCGGTCCCATCATGGCACTGGGGAGTCATGTCACACATTTCACTGTTGGAGTGACACATACTGTCACAAGGGAAATATCCTACAGGGCAGTTACCAGGATCAGGTGTGGGGTGTGCATCAGGCAGCACGAATGAAGAACCAGCCAATCTACAATCAGGTGTTAATGAAACATCATCCACCGACACACTGCTGTAGAAACCTTTCATATTTAATGCTCCCACAATTCCCTCTATCACTATTCTGTACATCTGGTTTTCATTTAATTGTATATCAGCCTTTTTCCATTGGTTATCTGTAGCTCCTTGGCTAGACCACTTGATGTGGAGTTCTCCGTCCTCTAGGTATTGGACATAGACATTAAGTGAACCAGCACGATGACTGTTCTGATAGTAAAAAAATCTCAAATTGCAATTTTCCCCATAAGTGTTTGGGAAAACAACAGAGGTCTGCAGTCTGGCTTTAGCATTATTGGATATATTTTTTAAAGCAGGGTCAGCTAAGTACAAGATGTGTCCGGATTTCTTGAACAGCGAATGGTCCCTTGTAGGAGCCTCTTCTGTGACAGCCAGATCTTGAGGGGTGCTCACTAACCATTTAATGTCGGCTGCATCGTCAGGTCTCATGTCACACAGACCCAACTCAAAGTCGCAAATGTGAAAGCTGCCGCAATCAGCTTCATCACTACCATCACCGCAGTCTTCATGGACATCACACAGTGCATGACTGTCAACACACACTTTGCTAGCCGTGCACTGATGTTCACCACCGGAGCAGACTTGTTTTGGTGTTCCTACTGCACAATGGCTGCTGAGTGTCACATCGTCAATGGCCAGCACGGTGTGAGGTGCTAAAAACTGTGCTTCAAACAAGAGTTTAAATCCATGAGGCTGGTAGCCAACTGTGGCATTTATCTGAGCCCAAGTCCCCACAGGAGTTAGATGCCTAAACTCTGACATATACATTGGGGATTTATCAGACTCAAGAGCGTGGTTGGCATCGAAGGACTGGAGCTGCAACGACAGGGCCGTGCTGGCGTCAACATCACTGGCATAGACCCAGAAACTTAAGGCACACTGTGGGCTGGCTGTTCCCATGGCAACAGAAGTCACCACGGATGTGAGTTGCTGACTGTAGACAGAGTGTGTGAGAAGCATGTAATGCTGTGACAAAACGCCAGCCTGTGTGTGATCTTTACTGGGACCTTTCAGATTCAGCAGGGAAGTTGTACTCACTTGGGCCCATGTGAAGGAGCCACCACTGTTGTCCGTCCAACCACAGGTGCCGGCTTCAAAGTCACATGACGCACAGTCCACCTCATCTGACCCGTCGCCGCACTGGTTGATGAAGTCACAAATCTGTAACTGTGAAATACAGGTGACACTGCCCGGGCACTGAACCCCGCCATCAGGGCACACTGTATGAGGTCTGGTCGGGATGGTGTGAGTGTACACAGGGAATGTCCCATTAAAATCTTGACACTCTGGGGAAAATAATGTGTCATCAATGGCTAAAACACCATTGGGATCCGCTCCTTTGGTCACCTCAATGACAACTTGGAAAGGTTTGATTTCATTAATAGATAAAGTTTTTGTTGACCAATGGTTGAACCCAGGGCCGGTTCTTATAAATAACTGACGCAAGGGTCCATTAACAGCGTAACGAACATGAACTTGAAGGCTACCCAGAGCCAGATCATCAATAAAGTAACTGAAACGAAATGAACATTTGGAGGAAGGTTTAAAGGTTGGACTGAGCAAACATGCTTTATTTTGTGCATGCCCTGTATGTGACATAGTCGTAAGGAAATGACCAGATGGTCCGTTTGTGGAATGGTCAGTGAGCACAGAAGAAAAACGTGACGCAGAATCCACATACCAATCAAAGTCATCGGTTCCTGTCTCTTGCGCCCAATAGCAAGTATCCGATTCAAAGTCACACATTCTGAAGCCCCGGCAGTACTGGGGGCTTTCATCAGAATTATCCCCGCAGTCATCTTGAAAGTTACACAATCCTGATCTGTCAATGCATGCAGTGTTGTTGCATGCAATCTGATTTTTGTCAAAAGGATTGCAGTCAGTGCTTCTCGGCAGGGCACAGCTGGTGAATGCAATGTCGTCTATGAATATTCTCCCCTCAATATCTTCTTGCATCACGGTTTGTATCTTCACTTTGAATGGTCTACTCATGCGGCCGATGAGAATTATCACATTTTCCCAACTACCAATGCCATTGTGCTTGGAGGAAACGACTGAGGTGTGAGCTCCTTCCTGTAAGCTGACAGTGAGCATAATGTCCTCAACTGTTGTGTCCATGTAACAACTGAAAGAAAGTACACAAGTGGGGGAACTCTGCTGAAGAAGGGGGCTTTCGTATGCAGCAGAAGCAGATGGCAATTTTTTGATGGTCAGGAAATGCCCATTTGTGGTACCAAGGGTGTGATCGTTAACCTGCATGACTCCAGCGGCAGATGTGCCGATGACTTGGATCCAGTCAGCTACATCCACATTTTTCCAGAGGCAGGCTCCGTCTTCAAAGTCACAGTCATAACCACAGTTGACTTCTTCATTGTCTCCCGGGCAGTCTGTGGTAAAGTCGCACACTTGACTTGAACCAATCCAAGTTTGTGAGCTGTTGCAGTAGTAAGATTTGTATCTCTGCAGTGGTGGTGGCAGCAGTGAGCAGTTGCCCACTTGCAGTGATATATCATCTAAGTAGATATCCCCATTGCTCGACCCTTTCACAGCTTCGAGGACCAGCTGATATTCTCCAACATCGAATGAAAAGTACTTGAGCGTTCTCTGGAACAGCTCCCATCTGCCATTTTGTATGGTTGATCTCAAGTCTATGGAATCCTGCTTGTGAGCTTGAAGGTCAGTACCATCGACATTTCTCGTGTACAGGTTGATCAGGTGATTTCCGACATCAGGCTTCGTCCACAGAGAAAGACAGTAAGTTGTGACTTTGTTCAGGTTTGGTGAGATCAAGTAGGCATTGTCTCCAGCAGAGGCACCAGTCACAGCCATGTAGACACCATGCATGGTGTTTGTGGTGTGATCTGTTCCCAGCCTTCTTATCCAGTCAAGCCTATCCCCATCCTCTGTGTTGTACCATGAACAAAGCTCATCTTCAAAGTCGCACGTGCCAAACCCTGGGCACTTCCCTGCAACAAGCCGGATATCATCAAGGGCCATCTGACTGAGAGGACCTGCGCCGGCCACAGCTTCGAATGAAGCTCTGAAATTACCAGCTTCACCAATGCTCACAGAGCCAAGCTGCCAAACATTCCCTTGGGAACCTGTTTTGGAAAAGCTTGGTTCAGAGCTTTGCATATTTGTTCCCATGTCTTTTAAATACACATAAAATCTGTTGGCATTTACACCTCTCATCAAATACCAGAAAGTTAAACAAGCAGCTGATGACGTCATCAAGTCTGTGGTTGTTACGTGTGCTGCATCTCCCTGTTGCCGATCGGTGGTGTTAAAGAACAAGAAATGGCCTTCAGGTGAACCTGTAGTGTGATCTCCCCTTATTGCGCCAGAGTTATTATTAAACGACAGGGCTGTAGCCCTGGTCCATGGGAAGTATCCCAGGGGGTCATTGTAATACCCACAGATGTCATTCTCAAAGTCACAGAAATCAGATGGTGGACACTCTCCCTGGTTTGTTGATACGTCATCAATGGCAGCGCCACCCTGTGTGCTGGAACTCTCAAATGAAATCACCCCAGACCCACTAACACCGCCTATATGAACCATTGCAAACTTCCATTCAGGTCCCTGGGATCCTTGCCTGAACCAGTAGACAGTTTCAGAGTTAACTGCAACACTGAGGTTACCCACATCGGAGCCGTACATGAAGAACCAGAACTTCAAGCAGAGCTTACCTCCCATGAATATACTTGGACTGAACAGATAGGCTGTTTTGACTCTGCCCGAAGAGTTCCTAATGTCTGCAGCATATCCTCCATTGATGCTGTCATAAGTGTGATCTGATGCTGGAGCAATGAGAAAGTGGCGACGAATCTGCCAACCCTCACTTGCTGAATTTAGCAATGCTTTCCATTGACAAAGGTCAATCTCGAAGCTACATCCCAGTGGAGATGGCGGATACATTTGAGACGTGGACTGTGGAGCTGGCGTTGATAAGACAGTTGAATATCCACATGGATAATTTTGCAAGTGAACATCATCAACGGCAAGGCTGGAGTCTGAATGTCCATCGTGAATAACCTCAAATGTAAAATCGAAATCTCCTTCCACCTGAAATTCAACTAGGAAGGTGGACCATTGGTTCTTTACAAAGGTGTCGACAACACTCATCAAAGTTTTGCCATTGGTAAACACATTTCTTGAATAAATATTTAATGGTTTTGAACCAAGACCGGTTCCCGGTGATCTAAGCTGGGCAGAGTATTGCAAGCACTTCACACTGGTAGCATTTGGATCATACACAATGATCTCACTGAGTAGGACAGCAGTTTCTCCAAGTTCTGTGCTGTTTGATGATTGGGCTATTAGAAAACTGTCAGGAAATGTGCCCCTAGGGTTGTCGGAATGGAGAACCCACTCGAAATGGTTGTTGTTGGGGATAGTTACAAAACTGCAAAGATCTTCATTGAAATTGCACGTTCCAGGAGCTGGACAGCCTCCATCTTCTAGAAGCAGATCATCTAAGGTGACATGTCCCTGACCTCCATGAACTGAAGCCTTTATTTTTAGCTCATACTCTCCTGGTGGGGGGTAGATGTTGATGCTAGCTTTTCTCCAAATATTTTCAGATGTTCCTTGAATCTTGAGCAAGTTTTGGGCTTCTCCACCTTGATATTTTGCATAAACGACCAGCTCAGCTGGTGGGGCGCTCATCATGTTGTACCACAACTGAAAGCATATTGTGGTGTGTGAGCCGTTAGACTGCTGCAAGCTGCGACCCAAAGTCGCAGTTCCGGTCGGTGAGGTTTGCAGATTGGCAAAGTGTCCATCGGGGGTACCAAGCGTGTGGTCAGTGTTGGGAGATGAACCAGCCACAGTTGTATTGCTAGCCATAATCCAGTATATCGTGTCACTTGAATCTTGAGTCCACTGACAAAAGTCGTTATCTTCAAACATGCATTCATTGGGAGCAACACATGGACCCTGGGTGTATTCTATATAATCTATAGAAATATCACCCATGTGGCCACCAGTGACAATGGCTTTAATACCCAGAGTAAAAGTGGTAAATGTCCTGACTTGAGCTAATGCTTGAATCCAATGGTTTGGAAGACTTCCCGTGCGATCGAAATCTACATCAATCACATTGTCCTGCTCATATGATTCAACCCGCAGCTCACCCACATCAGGTCCATTCATGTAGTACCAAAAACTTAAACAGCAATAATCGGTCACTGTGGCAGGCATTGGAGGACTGACCAAGATGGCGGAATCATTGTTTGCCCTTGCCTGGCTGGAGGCAAGCAGATAGAACCCCGACCCACTATCTGAATGATCCCTTTTAGGCCCATTTGGTGTTGGGTCACTAGTTTTTGAAAACGCCCAGTCAAAGACATCTTTGTGGGATTGTCTCCAGCTGCACAAATTATGATTATCAAAATTACAATTGAGATTAATGACCTCTTCTCTTTTGGAGCAGGAATTGAAACGGATGCTGTCTATAGCGGCTATGTCATGGTATGCAATTTCCTGGTCAGTTTGAAAGCCAATCATCAACTGCCACCCCTTGTCCACAGTGATGTTGATGAAGCCATATGTGGAGCTTTGCCAGTCTGGTGAGGTAGTGTCTTCGGTGCCTTTGAGCACCAGTTGGGTTTGCGTTTCCTGATAATACGCATACAATGTGAGGTTACCGCTGATGGCTGGGTTAGTGTGTTGAGCAAGTGTCACTGTACAAGAGCTGCTGATGCCAGGCAAGGGACCACTGCTCAACAAGGCAGGTGAGCGACTCAATCCCAGGACTGGGTTAACATATGAGTAATGGCCACTGCTGGCTTTAAATGTGTTGTCCCCCGCAGGTCCAACCTTCCCCATCAGATCCGTGGAGCTGATGCTCCAGTCAAGGGATCCTATGCTGGTGCTGTAGTATCCACACATCCCTGTCTCAAACTCACATGGCCCACAGCTTGCCTCGTCAGAGCCATCCGAACAGTCCATTTGCATATCACAAATAAAATCCCTAGGAATACATTGTCCATCAGGGCACTGGTGGTCACTGAGGCATGAATTTGGAGTCACACGTTGAGTGGTCCTTGTGTAACCAGGGGTGGGCAGGGTGGATGGTGTGAACTTACAGCCATGACTTAACACTACATCATCAATGGCTACAACAGCATCACGATTAAATGTTGTGCCTTGGACCCCTTCAACAACAACCTGGAAATCCTTAGACGAGACCAGAGGAATGACAGACCTCTCCCAGGCGTCAGTCTCTGGATTCTGTCTGGTAAAAAGTAAAGTTTCATAGCCACCACTGGTTGTGCGCAGATACACATTAAGAGATGCACCGTCGTCCAGGTTGAACATGTTGTAGTACAATGTCAGCTGGCAGGAAGGGCCAGAACTAATGGGTTGGATTGTGCTGCTGGTGATCCTTGCTCTGCTTCCGGGGGCACCAGCTGTGTTGCCAAGGTACAGAAAATGGCCGCCTGACATGCCCGTCGTGTGATCTCTGGCCAATGGTAGATCCCTGGTCATTCCTGAGCCCAATTTCCAAGTAACTTGTGCATGTTGATCTTGCTCCCAGACGCACATTGACATTTCAAAATCACAGGAACTAGTCTGTGGATAAAATAGTCAAGAACTGTAACCCAAGCAACTGGTCATAGAAACAAACAAACAAACAAATAAACAAAAAAAACAACAAGAAATGTTCACATACAATTTTTTTACTTATAAAATTTTAAGCATTAAACATTTTCACAAACTACAAATTTAATAACAGAATATTTCAGAAAAATTTATTTTCAATGTTAATCTTATGTTATCTTAACCAGGAGTGCATTTAAAAGAAAATGCTAAATCAAAGGCCAAAGATCTTGTTGTTTATTTTTTTATTGTGGATCATTTGAATAAGGCAACTCTAAAAGGAAATAACTTTTGCAGGAAGTCATAAACTATAAGACAAGGAATGACAGCAGGCTCAAGAGACCATTTTTTTTAAAAAAATATAAAAGATGCTCTGTCTATTTTCAGAAAATCTGTTTCTTAAACACTTAAATGTATAATTCCTTACATATGAACAATTAACTTCATCACTGCCATCCCCACAGTCATCAGAAAGATCACAGACAACTTTACTATTCACACAGAAACCACTGGAGCACCTGAACATATTGTCATCACATCCAAGAGATGTTCCTTTGGGAGGTTCACAGTTGATGAGACGTACATCATCTACAGCTACAGTTCCTTGAGCTCTGAATGAGCAAGAGACACAAGCAGGGGATGTTACTGTCATGTCATGATGGGTATTCACAAATAATCTACAGTTAATGGTAAAAAGATAACATAGAAGATATTTCATTGTCATAATTTTTAGTATTGGTGTTTACAAATTACCACTGACATACATAGTTGTTTAAAAGCATATCCTTTTCTTCTTATGAATATTTTCAATTACATTCATGATAAACTAAAATTCAGCTCTTCAAATTGGTAGAAAGTCAAGAAAAGCAATAGCTTTTTTTTTATAAAATCCAAAATACATGTTTTCAATGTGTGTTTGTCATGGTAAAGAAATGAGAACCTTCCTTCTGAGCGTCAGTCTATAATATTAAAAATTAATTTGCAAAACATAACTTTAAATAAAAAAATTTGAGCCTCAGTTACAATAGTGATTCCATGAAGGGAAAGTGGAAAAGTGGTCAAATACATAGCTATAAAAAATCCTAAACTGCCATACATTTGATTCAAATATCATAATTGTGAGTGATTTGTTGAATTAGGCAAATGATCGGAACATAATGTGGCAGATATGGATAGTGTGATCCATACTAAATATAAGAATTTTATTAGGGGATTGTTGGATGTGGCTAATTTTTGTCCCAACAATACTAACCCCAGAAATTTGTTTGAAGATTTTTTTAAGTATAAAAAAAAGGGACACAAAATGGCATATTTGGTGCCAAACATTTATAGTTATAACATATATTTAAGGTTTCAGTTATAACAATTTTTTTGAAAGTCAGTCAAAGTGATCCTTTGCTGACACAGTTTTGAAATTCTTACGTAAATGATTTACTGGCCATGATCAACAAATGGAAACCCTCATCTATGTAGCCAATGTCCACTTGAGCCAGATGCCAAGAATCTATGTTGTACACTTTATTTTGGTGGAAGCTTGTGGCGTACGTACTGGTCTGCTCAAACTGATAACAAAATTTACATCAATGTTTGGTTAACATATTCACATTGGCTTAAACTTAATGTATGAAATATATGAAATATAAGTACCAGTGCACCTCCCCCGCCCCACCATTGGCTTAACATAGTCTTGCACAACTCAAAATGTAAGTTGGGCCGTAATACTTTATGAAAAACTTGTGGGAGCCGTAATACTTTATAAAAAATTTGTGTGGGCCGAAAGATAATAGGACAGGGGCGAAAGCTATTAAGAAAATAATAATACAGAATATTTCATTACTTCTTGGCCCGCCAAGTGGGTGGTGGCGGGCCTGGGCCATATGTTGTGCAGGCTTAACATATTAAATATAAGTAACAGTACCCCTCATTGGCGTAACAAAGCTTAAAACCATTCTCAACTTTTAATTAAGAAAGAATATCAAAGTAAACAATTACAAATTATAAAAGTTGTTTTTAAATACTAGAAAAGGATTTAACAATTTAGTTTGTTAACAATGGCTCATTAACTAAACAGCACCTAACAATGGCTAAAATAAAAATCAAGATTTAAGGAAATAGACCAAAAACAAAATGTTTCAACAATTTCCAATAACTATCATACTTTTAAGGCAACACTGATGTCCCCTGACCGATAGCTTGAGAACTTGTAGTAAAACTGGAGTGTGCAGGCCTGATAAGAGCCATGAAGCAGTGGTGACTGGAGGACTGCCTGGCTACCAGCCCGTCCCTGGCTATGATCTACATACAGCATGTACCCTTTTGGACTGTCTGAACATTAAATTTTTACAAATATTTGAAAAGTGATAATACACACTGTTTTTTAGCAGCCAATTACATAGGTTAAATCGTCATCATAATAAAAGCCTTATATACATTTTTAATTGACAGAGCTCTTCCCAGATTGGTGTGTGGTGGGAAATATTTTTTTTTAATATCAAGTGTCTCATAATTCAATATATAAAAATCTCTAATTAAATTTTCACAAACAATGATAATCAGCATTATTAAAAATTGTATCAGTGACACAATGGATTCACCTTGTATTTGCTAAGGTCTGATCTCAAACTTTTAAATTATTAATTAGGTTATTATTTATTATGTTACAACATAAAATCCATAAATTGTGGAGATACTCACACAGTGTGTGGTCGTATCCCAGGCTCTGGGTATGAGCAGATTTAGACATTGTGCTGTTGCTGGCCCTGACCCAGTGAAATACGCCCCTGCTGGTGTCCATGTACCTGCAGAGGCCAGCTTCAAAGTTGCAGTTGCCACAGTTGAGCTCATCTGTTCCATTACTGCAGTCTCTGATGAAATTGCACCTCTTTGGGACAATGATAAACGCTGTGACACTTACTATTGAATAAGTTTATTAAAGAAATATAAACCATTTGTATAGTCGAAATGTGTAGCTCTTATCCAGAGCCATCAGAATGAGATCTTACAATAAACACACTACAAAATGTATTACTCAAATTTTTACATTTAAAATTAATGATTACTCTAGCTTTAGACAAAAATTATTTAACATAGACTTGAAGTTTAGTCTCCTGAGTAGTTTTAAAATAGCTGGTGTAGCATATTAAACACATCCCCAAATATAATCTAGGCTCATGTTATTCATGCCAACATTCTATGCATAATCTGCATTAAACTGAAACCCTTAGAAGTTTGCAGCCTTTGACCTCATAATTCTAATTGAAATTTCTCTCTTTTTGTTTTACAGATAATTTCAGAAATGTTACCTTCACTAAAGGGATTACCAGACCATCTTCAGGACAAGTGAACTCCTCAGCTTCCTCAGCATCAGTACAGAATCCTTGAGTGTAGCTGATGTCATCTAAGGATGTGTAGCCGTCTGGTCCTATCTGACTTTCAAAGATGAGGGAAAACTCGCCATCAGCTGTTATGTTGTAAAATTTCTGCTCCCACTGGCCACCTTGTGAAGTTACATTGATAGTTATAAAGCTATCAGAGGATTGCACACTTCCAATGTTTTGAACAATAACCGATTGTCAAAACAGCATCAATATAATATTTGACTGTTTGTGGCTGTGGCTCAGGTTTACATGTAGACATGAAGATTACAGACAGTCAAACACCACAAACTACCTCAGGTTTACATGTAGACATGAAGATTACAGACAGTCAAACACCACAAACTACCTCAATAAGATAAACAAAAAAAAAGAGCAGCTATATTTAGAAAAATAAGAACATATGACCAGCTAATACATACACTGTTGACACAAATAACAACATATGACCAGCTAATACATACACTGTTGACACAAATAACAACATATGACCAGCTAATACATACACTGTTGACACAAATAACATCATATGACCAGCTAATACATACACTGTTGACACAAATAACAACATATGACCAGCTAATACATACACTGTTGACACAAATAAGAACATATGACCAGCTAATACATACACTGTTGACACAAATAACAACATATGACCAGCTAATACATACACTGTTGACACAAATAACAACATATGACCAGCTAATACATACACTGTTGACACAAATAACAACATATGACCAGCTAATACATACACTGTTGACACAAATAACAACATATGACCAGCTAATACATACACTGTTGACACAAATAACAACATATGACCAGCTAATACATACACAGTTGACACAAATAACAACATATGACCAGCTAATACATACACTGTTGACACAAATAATATCATATGACCAGCTAATACATACACTGTTGACACAAATAACAACATATGACCAGCTAATACATACACTGTTGACACAAATAACAACATATGACCAGCTAATACATACACTGTTGACACAAATAACAACATATGACCAGCTAATACATACACTGTTGACACAAATAACAACATATGACCAGCTAATGCATACACTGTTGACACAAATAACAACATATGACCAGCTAATACATACACTGTTGACACAAATAACAACATATGACCAGCTAATACATACACTGTTGACACAAATAAGAACATATGACCAGCTAATACATACACTGTTGACACAAATAACAACATATGACCAGCTAATACATACACAGTTGACACAAATAACAACATATGACCAGCTAATACATACACTGTTGACACAAATAACAACATATGACCAGCTAATACATACACTGTTGACACAAATAACAACATATGACCAGCTAATACATACACTGTTGACACAAATAACAACATATGACCAGCTAATACATACACAGTTGACACAAATAACAACATATGACCAGCTAATACATACACTGTTGACACAAATAATATCAGCAGACAGGCTTGGAACCCCCTGGGCAACAGAAAAAGCGGTCGACCCAAAATGACTTGAAGAAGGTGGAGGCAGACACCAAAAAGAGTGGGCACAACTGGGGACAGCTGGAGAGACTTGCCCAAGACCGGGATGCCTGGAGAGCCTTTGTTTGTGGCCTATGCCCCAGACGAAACGACAGGCGATGATGATGATGACAAACCCTCCATTTTTGTTGTTGTTACGGGTATCCGTCCGTTACAATGTAACCATGGTGTAGACTTCTCAGGATGAAATCCACAAGGCCTGGGATTATGCTTTTTTAGGATTATAAGCTGGTTCCCTACATAGCTAATCGCCTCTCTCCATGTGGCTGGATAACCCAAGGGAACATCATGTGGATGACCCAGCTTGGCACTAGTGGCGTCGCAGGGGTTGTCGGAATGTTTCATTGTGCCAATGTTATCCCCCTACAGGACTCTATCTCCGGGTTTGAATTCAGAGTTTCCTTCTCTTAGATGAGTTGCCGTCCAAGTTTGACGAGTCCCATCCACCCGGGGAGCTGGTGACGTTTTTGATTGACTGAGCTTTGGTAGGAATTGAACTCCAGACCATGAACTTGAGATTGTTCAATGTTTTAAATATAACTAAACTACACATATTTTTATACAATAGACTGTGGACCAAAAAAAACCACTGAATAGAACTAAAGATGAAAAAAAAAAAGTATGAATTTATGACTTAATTTTATCAAATCCATCAGTCTTTGCTTTATTTTCCATGAAGGGAAATGAAATCAAACCACTGACCTGTGTCTTCTTGGAAAAAGAAGGGATACATCATGCTCCCTGAGTTGATAAAGTCTTGCACCAGTATCATGTCTCCCAGGCCTCTTTGGTTGTAAGCAAAGCTTAGGCAGCTGCCATCAGTTTGTGGCAGCATGCCAGATATTAGTCGTGCTGTCTGGCCAACCCGACTTGGCGCACCATATGTATAGATGTAGTAGCCTGTGAAACCAATATAAAACCAAAGATAAATGAAATGGTTGACTAAAAGAAAACAATTTTAGCTAATTTCAAGGGACTAACAAAACAGATGACATTAATTAAATATCAATTATAATTTTAGACAAAATAAAAAGCTAGATTAGTTTAACTGCAAGAAGAACAAATATTTATAACGTAACTTATCTTCCTGATCACTTATAGAAAATAAAGAACTTTTTAGGAGTGGAACACAAAGCCAGAAATGACAGTCACTGCTAGCAGAATTTAATTTGCGGGGCTGAATAAAGAGGAAGTGAGAAAGGCCCCCTGAGGACTTGAAGGAAGATTTTCCAAAGGATTTCAGGAAATATGGGCATCAGTCTACTGTAGGCTGTAAAAAGGTGCCAGATGGGAATATTTAGAATTGAATTGTTGTCCAAATTTCCAACTTAGTGTAAATATAGATTCCTGTGTGCTTACGTCTATGATAATGAAAAAATGTATAGGTATAAAAAACACTGCTTGCTTGGGAAGGCAAAACTCAACTTCAGCTCATACATACTTTAAAACTTGGAATAATACTTTCTTGCATATTATGCCTAAATTATTTTTTTTATAGGTGTTTTACATTTCACAGTTGCTTTTCTTAAATATGTTGTTGTGTCATCTCAAAAACATCAGCTCTCTGTTGCTCAACAAAAAGAATTGCACAGCTATGAATATCTTGGGATAAGAAAAATCTTTGAACCCTACTTGAAGACAATTTTTCAGATTAACCTCACCTTTTGTGGTATTAGTTGTATCATCCCTAGATGGTCCTGAACTCTGTGAAAGAATGGTCCCTCTGTTTCTCAACCAGTCAAATTCATCTCCATTTTTCACATTCTGATAAAGACACATACCTTCCTCAAAGTCACAAGTGGCAGGTTCCCAGCATGCACTGTCCAATAAACGAATATCATCAATGGCAATAATACCTGCACTGTTTTCTGGTAAAATGCCTTCAAAAATTATCTGCAATGAAAACAAAAAGATGTGTTTTTCATTAAGCTCATCAAGACAAGAGCTATGAAAGAGTCAGAGCTCCTGGCCAGTCATGGCTAAATATTACTTGGTTGATAATCATGACAGATAAATCTTCAACAACTCAATCAACAGACTTCTATTGGCTTGAAAACTGTATAACTAAAAAATATAATTCAAATTTACAGTGCAGGTGTTTATCTGGTATAAAGAAAACTATTTTCATGGTGAGATCGTGGGAGAAGACAACATTTTCATGCAGACTCTGACTTAAGAAGGACAACTTTGACATTTCCCACATATCAGGTTTTCTTTTTCAACAGACAACAAATCCTTATTTAGAAATTATTCAAATTAAATGTTACTCTATTACTTACAAAAATGAAAAACTTAATAATATCACAATAGAATTGACATAAGACACTAGAACTGACATATGACACTAGAAATGACATATGACACTAGAAATGACATGACACTAAAATTGACATTGACACTAGAGTTGACATATGACACTAGAGTTGACATATGACACTAGAACTGACATGACACTGGAACTGACATATGACACTAGAAATGACATGACACTAAAATTGACATGTGACACTAGAGTTGACATATGACACTAGAACTGACATATGACACTAGAACTGACAGATGACACTGTTATAAATATTTAAAAAATCTAACTTTTCTAAATGTTTTTAGTTGTATTTCACCAAAGAGTCTAACATTATGAAATAACCCCCCCCCCCCCCCCGAGTCCAAAAAAAAAAAAAAAAAAAAAAAAGAGGTTATTCCACATTGTTTCTCAGCTAGTAAATATAGATTCCTGGGTGCTTACATACATGATAATGCAAAAATGTATAGGTATAAAAAAACACTGCTTGCCTGGAAATTAACATCTGAGATTACATCAGCCTGAGAACCTTTCCACCCATCCCCAGCAGGTCCTTCATGTGTCCAGATTTCTGTAATGTCGCCTTCCTGATTTAAAATCTTGACAGTCAGTGCTCCGGCGTCTTCTCCAAACATATGGAAATAGAACTGCAGGCATTTTGCTTTAGCTGGTCCCATCATTGGGGACATGATACCAGCCTTGCTCTTTGAAAAGCTTTGAGATCCTTCTGTGTACAAATAGTGGCCTGCAAGAATAGTTTTAAAGTCTAGTGACAATATTCATGATGTTATTTTGCTGCTTACGTTAAATGGAGATGTTCAAATCATGGATATTCAGAACAAGAGATTCTGACATAACTCCAATATCGTCAAATCAAGTTTTGTGCCAGGATGGACTAAGAAATATTACTAAAGCAAATTTTTCTACAGTTCTTTCTTTCTAAATTTTTTATTTCGTTATGCTACTGGATAGCAAAGCAGACAAGTTTTAGACCAGGTACATCAAGCAGGGATTTTTGTTGGCTTGATTGACAAAATTGGAATCATCAGAGATGCCACAACATATTCTACAGTTAAGTATAAAAAAAAAATTAATTAACCAGCATTCATTCAAGCTACTAATTCATTTTTTTTTGTTCAATGGTTATTATTTTAATTCCTTACAAGGAATCAAATATTCATTTCAAAATACAAATTGCCAAAATCATGAATTTTCTTCGTTAAGAATGTGAAAATAAGATATAAAAACTAAAACTAAATTTTAATTAGTAATATTGTTTGTATAACTGGCAACATTCCGTCACAGTGTGACGATGGTGTGGAATCCAGGATGAAATCCACAAGGCCTGGGAATATTCTTCTAGGATTATAAGCTGGTCCCCAACAGCAAATCGCCTCTCTCCACGCCCCTGGATAAACCCAAGGGAACATCATGTGGATGATACAGCTTTATACCAGTGTTTCATTGTACCAATTTGTACCAATGTTATCCGCCTACTGAAATCCATCTCCGGGTTTGAATTCAGAGTTTCCTTCTCTTAGATGAGTTGCCATCCAAGTTTAACGAGTCCCATTCAATCTTTGTATACATATGAAATAAATATATTTAAAACACCTATTCAAAATTATTCAGACTATTTTAATATGCTGAGATTTGGTCCCACATTTTAAAATTTTATGTACCTAGATCAGTGCCATAAGTGTGATCTGACAAGGGAGCTGAAGTAGATGATAAGTTAGTTCCACTATTCAAAATCCAGTCTCCATTATCGAATGGATCTTGTGTAAATCCACACAAGTCAGGATTTTCAAAGTCACAATTTCCTGTCATAGAATGACAAGAATATTTTCTTTTTTAAACAATTTTAAAAAGTAATATCCGTTGTAAATATAAAATATAAATCAAAATGTTAAATCCAAAAAGTAAATTTTATTGTGTTTTTTTTCTGTTTCAGAGGAAGATATTTTTAAAAAGAAAGGATATTTAACTTCCTTTTCCTGTCTTTTAAGCTTCAACATATGTTCTGAATATTTCTATGCTTATGAGCTTAGACTGAAAGATAAAATGACAAAAGTGAATTTTAAAAAAAATCATGTATATACGAAAGCTGGAATAGGCTAAAACTTTGATTGTAGTTCAACTACAAATAAAGACATATTATAAAATTATACAGCAAGCCAAAAGGGAATTTTAAACAGATTCTTGAATTGTAAAATTCCCTATTGAAAGCAATGTTTCTCTATACAAATAGTCTGTATAAAAAGACTGACTTACTAATATCCTCTGTGCATGGACCCAGATTTGATGTTATATCATCTATACGAATGTCTTCCTGCAGCTCCCCTACCACCATATTCTCAATGATGAACTGAAATTTATATATATTTCATTAAGATAAAGAGGGTAATCAAAGTGAATATTTACTTCATGAACCAATTTCTTAAAATTTCACAATATTGTTAGCATTGTTAGAGAAAAACATTCAGTTTAAAATTCTGTGAGCATATTTTCGCAGGTTTGTTAAATTCAAGGTACCAGGCGCAATACCTTGTTTTAGTAAGCAAAGATACCGAAATGACGCACTAAAAAATATGAACACTTACTTCTTCTTTTTGAATATTCTGCCCATTTCTACCAGAGGGGGGCGAGGTATGGGAGATATCAAAACCAGACACTACTATGGTTCACCCTCCACAACACACCCTTACTCAAAACCTTTTAAGTATTGTCCTTTTTTTTGCTAATTTATTCAAAAGCAATTCAGGTAAAAAACATTTTTAATTATACAAAAATGAAAAGGCTTGATTTCTGTGTGCTAAAATCTTGGAACACTCACTTCAACTTCAGCTCACTCACCTTGACCACTTCAACTTCAGCTCACTCACCTTGACCACTTCAACTTCAGCTCACTCACCTTGACCACTTCAACTTCAGCTCACTCACCTTGACCACTTCAACTTCAGCTCACTCACCTTGACCACTTCAACTTCACTTCACTCACCTTGACCACTTCAACTTCAGCTCACTCACCTTGACCACTTCAACTTCAGTTCACTCACATTGACCACTTCAACTTCAGCTCACTCACCTTGACCACTTCAACTTCAGTTCACTCACCTTGACCACTTCAACTTCAGCTCACTCACCTTGACCACTTCAACTTCAGTTCACTCACCTTGACCACTTCAACTTCACTTCACTCACCTTGACCACTTCAGTTCACTCACCTTGACCACTTTGGGATGACCGGGAGTCAAGTCAGCAGGTGAGGCATACACCTGTGCAAAAAACCAATCCTCTCCTTGCTCCCCCTGACGCTCCCAGAGGATCACCTTGTCATCATCATCTGTTGAATTGCAAAGCAGACCTACTTAACAATTCTTCTTTATATATATAATGCCTTTCGAGCAGTTAAATCACCTTTTGATCATGTTCTCTTCATGAAGTTATCTTTTATCTCCGCCAAAAGAAATTAAATATGTACATGTTTATTTAACATAGGTGAGATGATGTTTTAGAAATTACCTTTCAGCAGCCGTATGTATATGTTTATTTAACATAGGTGAGATGACGTTTTAGAAATTACCTTTCAGCAGCCGTATGTATATGTTTATTTAACATAGGTGAGATGATGTTTTAGAAATTACCTTTCAGCAGCCGTATGTATATGTTTATTTAACATAGGTGAGATGACGTTTTAGAAATTACCTTTCAGTAGCCGTATGTATATGTTTATTTAACATAGGTGAGATGACGTTTTAGAAATTACCTTTCAGCAGCCGTATGTATATGTTTATTTAACATAGGTGAGATGACGTTTTAGAAATTACCTTTCAGCAGCCGAACATTTAAGGTACCAATGATTGGACCTGACATTAAGTACCAGAATTTTAAACATATTCCTTGACTTAGGTTTTCTAGTGGAGGACTTAGCAGCCGAGCATAGTCACCTTCAGTTAGGTTGGCAGGGTATGGCATGATAAATGAGCCTACAATTTAAAAAAAAAAAAATAAAAGTACAAGGAAAAGTTTCTAAACTTATTAAAACAATAAATTGTATTACAAGACTTCAAAACTATGAAATTTGTGTGTGGGGGTTGGGGGGGGGGGGGATATGGGAGAATTGCAGGACATGAGAGAGGGCTTAAAAACAATGTTAAACAAATTAATTTTGATTTTAACATTATGAAAGTTTTGTGATGCTGTTTTTCAGTTCTACTAGGCGCATGTTTTCACCAGCATTATCACAAGCATTCTGCTTATAGATCAAAGCACAGATTTATAATATAAATACAAAATACAACTTTTTTTTTATAAGAGATTTTTTTTGTTGTTTTTTTGTAATGTTCAAACTGTATCTGACATGTCCCCTATGACCAGTAACTATACATTTCCATAACGATTTTTTTGAAGCATTTTGTTAATAATTTAGCATTTTGTTAATAATTTATCTCAAAAAAATAACTTTGATTTGTGTTAAATCTTTATTTGTATTTTTAGGTTGTATTATAATTTTAAATTTCTTTTTGTCAAGGTACAACCAAAGGTGAGGTATACAAGTTTCCTGAAGCATGTTGGTCCTCAATTGAAAATGAGTTATGTTTGGAATGGATAAATATACATGCATGATATTTAAAATCTAACCTTCCTCTGTTTCTAAAGTATGGTCATAAGCCCTCCCAGTAAACGAAAAAGAAGTTTTGGAGGTGATCAGCCAATCAAAGTTGTCTGTTCTGTCCTGTGTCCAATTGCAAAGAGTATTAAAACTACAATCCAACTTTGTTGGAGCTGAAAATAAAAAGTGCTAATCATGCTGTAATAATTATAGTATATCTGAAGGATATCGACTTAGGAAAATAAAAAAGTGAGAAAGATATGTTTGGGCTTGAAAAAAAGACAAGAAAAGTACAAAAACATTTAGGCTAAATGCCTTTTCAGCAAACAAGACAAAACAAGAGACCACAAATAGAAATTAAAAAATGTTCAAAGATTCTAATCAAAAAGGAATTTTCTTTTTTTTATTTGTTTTATGTAAGCTGAAAACCATTGATTCATCATTTTAATTTTATAGATATTTTTTCACAACTTTACCTCGTGATTTTACAATTTAAAAAATGGGAGCAATTATAAAATGTCAAAAACATTATATTTTTAATCATGTAGTAGATTATTTCATTTGTGTACTGTGATATTCAGCACTGTCTATTCAGAATATGAACTATAATTACAAGCTATTAATGTAGGTCCTGGAAATATAATAATTGGTAAAATGTTGTTTTAATTCTTGTCGCATTTTTATTTTAAAACGTAAAAATAATGTGTAAATCTGAGCTTACCACTCAAGTAAAAAAAAAAAACGATTTAAAAAGTTTCCTTACGATATTTAATGAATTCCTGTGGGGCTACTGTTTGGGTTGTCCAGTCCGTACAGCTTCCAGAATGCAACACAAGGTCATCAAGAGCCATTCCTCCACCTTGTGAGCCATTTACTTCACACTCAATAATATACTGTAAGGAGAAGCTGGATGAAAACTTCTGGTACTATTTAATTACATTTGTAAACTTTCAGAAACAAATAACCATTAGCTAGCTGAACTGTTTTAACTAAAAATGTATTGCTTATTGGAATCAAAGCTTTGAAAATCTATTTTTCTTGCATTTTAAAACAGATTATAATTATTAAAAATGTAAACCCCCCCCCCCCCTTCCAAAAAAAAAGCACTTAAATATACATGGCAAGGATGTGTCTTGAAATATACCTGGAATGGTTGTGTCATAGAAAAGTTAAGCATAACATTGATCCATTCACTTCCTTGAATCCTCTGCCCTTGATAAATAGACTCTGTATCATTGAATCCACCAGTGACTCCAGTTAAAATGTTAAGACCCAAAGTTTGACCTATGGCAACAGTTTTGGGCATAAAGAAAAACAAAAATTTTATTCTGACAAAATGGCAAGTCATTTGGGCATGTTTGTTTTTAAATATATTTTTTAAATTTTTGAATTTTCTGAAGTCTCTGGGTAATTTAAGATCCTTGTTAGGATCACTTTTTTTAATATAATACTTCTGGACTAAAATGAACTTTTTCTTATGAAACTTACAAAACAAATGTAATGTGTATGTATGTGAATTGCATTTGTATGTGATGGGGAGTCAAGATTAATAAATAAACTTTTACCAGCTTTATTCCACAATTGGGATTTTTAAAAAAAAAAATGCTTTTGCAAATTGTAAGAACCTATTCAATACAGGCAAAGGATATAAGATAATAAAACATTTCAAAATGAATTAGCTTTTAGTCAAAAGAATGTCTCTGCACTAATCTAAAGCAATAATATTTATACATTATCACATATACAATATTATTTATCTTGCATGATAACTAAAGATAAATTAGGTTCTGAAATGATCAGCTGACTCCATAATCCTGGGATGCTGACCATTGTATCCGTAGCTGAAGTACCAGAATGACAGACACATTTCGTCAGAAGCTGGCAGCCATGGACTTAAAATGTACACTTTACTCCCTTGTGGATGTCCAGTTGAATTAAATGAGATATAGTAACCTGATGCAAGAAGAATAGTCAGTTAAAATTAAAATTAGACCAAAAGAATTTAAAATTACTTCCAGATTCTAGCCTGTGATAAAGTGCAGGAACCTATTTAAAATAAGAGACACTATAAGATATATGTAACTTGAGTATCCCAAATTTACACCAGCTTGCAACTAAAAAATAAATTTGTTGAAGATATCCAAGAATGATCCTAAAAATAAACTAGCTTTTTTGGGCCCAACACATTATTTTTTTTCTTCTATCTGCGGCTGAGCTACTAAAAGCAACTGTTACAGTAGGCTTAGTAATTTGATTCAAACATTAAATTTTTAATATTCCTTTCCTTCACAGCAAAAACAAAGCAATTTAGATCCTTTTAAGACATACAAAGTTATTAACTTAGAAAAAAAAAATTTTTTTTTTTTTACCAGATATTTAATGAAAAGTATCATGAGCAGATTTAAGGAGGAAATTTTACCTGTTGAGGATCCAGTGCTGTGGTCAACAGGTGGCAGAAGAGATCCAGGCTGCCACCTGTTTCTAAACCATGTGTACTGATCATAAAAATTGAATCCACACACATCATTCTCAAAATTACATGAACCTTGCATTGGACATTCTCCAAATTGTACAAGAATGTCATCCACACATACATCTGTTGTAGCTCCTGATGGAACAGTGCTTTGAAAAACTAACTGGAGATTACATATTAAAATAAAATAATTAATTCTTATATTTTGTAAAATTAGATATTTCAAAATTGATATAATTTTTAGTATATCTTCTCAAAATCATCATCATTGAATTCAGCTCACTAATTTTATTGTTTAGTAAATTTATTTTTGCATTTACTTTAAAAAAATTTTCCCTCATAGTGTTAAGTCTAAAATATGTGAATCATCATGATAATAATATAACATTGTTACTTGCTTACCCTAAAATTTGAATTTGTCTGCAATGTTTGCTGTGCATACTGCCAGAAATGACCAGTTCCCATGTTTTTCCAAACGCTGATGGCATCAAGAACAAAATTACTAACAGGCTGATAATAGATCTCCAGACTGCTAGTTTTATTTGTGTCAATAAAGTACCAAAAGGTTAGGCACATTGGGCCAGGAACTCCCGGGAATTCAGGACTTATTAGGTCAGCCTTTTCACCAACTTTATGTCCCACAACACTCATTTTGATGTAGTGACCTGGTCATAAATTAATTTTTTCATTATAGGCTTCCAGGAAGGATTCCTGCTCTGGACATTGAGCTACACTGACTTTATTGAGAAATTCAAAAAACATTAGTGTTATTTTTTCATTTAAATTTATCTCTTTTTTTTTTATTGTATTGTCTACGGATGAAGGCACCTAGCTACAACCTGCATTTAATGGTCTTGTCTTTTATTTTCAAGCCTAAACATAAATCTTGTACCACTATCTATTTACTTAACACGACTTGAACGCAGTCCCTAATCTGTAGGCTACTTGCTTTGATTTAAAACTTAATACCCAATCCATGTTTTTTTATAAAACAAACGTCCTACTGAATGTGTAGAACTGAAATTTAATTCCCCTCTTCTGATACACAATTTCTGTTTATGTCTTTATTTACTTTATCTAGACAATTTTAAAAATTGTATCTACTTTATAGTTAAATTCTGCTTTACAGGTTTCTTAATCAGTCCATTAAGGAAACTAACCTTAAGAAAGAAAAAAGTATTTTGTAAGGTATAACTACCATATTGATTTGAACTGGTGTGGTCTGCTGTGGGATTAAAGGAGCTGTTTTTAGCCTCCATCTTTGTTGCATTTTCACCAGATGTCAACGTCCAGTCCAACTGGTCAGTTGTGCTTTGCTCATAACCACAGAAACCATATTCAAAACTACAGAAAGCTGCCAACATACCCAAATTTATTAATTTTGTTAAAATCTTACTCTAAAAAAAAAGGTCTGGAGTGTATTTGATGAGCTTTCAGGTTAGGTATAGACAGGTGGATTTTTTTTAAACAGTGTTTGGGAGAAAAGAACAAATATTAAGACATTTTGATCCAAAAATACTGATTTGTGAGGTTAAGAATTAAAACTATAAAATAAGCAGCTTTTAAAAAAAATTATATTTACTTGATACTGGACATGGAGAAGGAATAAATGAAATATCATCTACCGCTATGTGTCCATAGAAAGAAGTTGTCATTACAGTAGCTTCAAATACAATCTGAGGAAGAATTATTTGTCAATAATCTTAATTAAATATCAATCAGGTATGTGATCTCAGAGACATGGATCCCATAGGTCTATGTAATGTAAAAGCAAATTTATCTAGAAAAATTTATTTTGTGCTGTCTTACTAATTTTTTTTCATTTGAATAACTTGATGAATTCCTCAACCAACCTGATACTCTTCAATTGGTCTCACTGGTGCCAACCCCAACTGCCACGAGTTTGATGAGTATGACTGTGAAAATATTAGCTTTTTGTCATTTTTCTCTGCTTGATACACATTCAAATAACTCATAGTTTCATAAATGTTGTAAAAGAAAGAGAGGCAAGCACTCTTCATGACCTGAGGTTCCAAGATGCCTGTTGCTAGTCTTGCTTTAACCTCTGAAATGAGATGTGTTAAAAAATTAAATAACAATCTAACCCTAATTATTGATTGACACAGTAGTCATGAAATGTATTTAAAAAAAACAACAAAAACAAGATATAATTAATGACCAGCTGGACATTCCAGCAGAATTTTGAAGTCTTGTCAAGTTTCCTCGCCAAAAACATTGAACAATTAATTTAAATCTAACCCTAAATTTTGTTTGTTGCTCATAGCTATAAATTAACTTTAAATACTTTTGTCAGAAGAGTTCACAAATCCAGCAGAGATGCGTGCAATCCATTTAAGTTTGATCAATAAATATTTCTCCAATTTAATTTCTTCATTTAAAAAAAAATTACTGTCTCTGAGTTGGGGCAAGAGTTGTTTTTTTTCCCACTTACAACCTGTCATCACTACAACAGAAATATTTACTTTCTCATCCACTTTACCTTTCTGTGTAAGAGTCTGCTTTAAGTCAACAAAAATGAAATATCCAGACCCTGTGGTGTGATCCCGATCTAGGCCTGCTGGGACTACAGTCGTGTCCTTCTTTGCTCTAATCCATTCTAAATCCTGAGTGTAGTCATTGAAATGGCCACACCAGTCATCCTCAAAGTCACAGTTCAAACCTAATTCAATTATTTACAGTATTCAATATTCAAGTTTTTTTGTTTTTTTTGTTGTTTTTTTGTACATTAAAGATTCTTTAAACATTTTTAAATAAAGGATCCACAAATCTGGTGCATAAACAAGGCATTTGAGAGAGATCATTTCATTTGAAACTTGACTTAAAATGTAATGCGGATTTTAGCTATTGACTCAGTTACATGTAGAGGAACCTCAGATGTGTAGGTACAAATAAAATAAATACCTTAGGAAATCTAATGCTATTTACATTGTATGATTTTAAAAAAAAAATCAAATGAATGACTATAATAAGTTTTTATCAGTTTCTGGCTAGAGATTTAGTCCCCTGAGGAACATAATAACAAAATATTATGTTCAAGGGGGCAACTGACAGAGACTTACTTGATATATTGGAAAGTACCCCATCCTGGCAGTTTTCAAAGTTAATGTCATCAATGCATACAGTTGCTGATTCTTTCATTTCTGAGTAAGTATTTTCTGCACTAATGAAAATCTTAAATCAAACAACACATACATGTTAGTGACTTGTCTAAGACAATGACTCTAAGTACATAGTCTTAAGTTAACCACAGTCAAACTTTTATCATAAAACCAGAGAAAAGGTAAATGAATTTCAGTTTTGCATAGATAAATAAAAATAGATCTATCTGGAATTATACAAAAAATATTAGTGGTAAAACATAATCTATATCAGCATTGTAGTAAATACTACTATGATAATGACATTGAAACACATGCACATATATATATATATACATACATACATAGCAGCTTTATTTTCTTCTAGTACCTGAAACCCTGCAGGTAGAGCTCCAATATGATACGAATAATGCATCCATTGACTTGCTGGTCTAATAGACACTAACTCTATGGCAGTTGATGTTATAACTATCTTAGATGCATCTGTTCCATTTCTTATTCCAAAAATTACATTTCCTTTGTAAAAAAGTGATTATAAAAATCATTAGCCATGCACCATTTTTTTTAATGAAGCAAATAGTTGAAAACAACATTACTGATATTAAATAATTTAGAAAATTTCAGTTAAAATTTTTACATAGGTGTTAAGCTTTTTTTTTTTTAAATTAGGAATTTACCATTAGTCAACAGGCTTTCTAGGTAATAGTAGACACTCATGGAACAGGCAGCTCCTGTGGCAAGCAAAGTTGGGCCTACAAACAGGGCAGGTAGCTCATTATCACCTGATCCTGCCCCAACACACAAGCATTGTCCTGTCATATTTATATATATGTATAAAAATGTAAGAATACAGTGACACTCTGAAGTCACGTGGGTGGTTCTGGCGGCAAAAAGTATGTGAATGGCTAATAAAAAATAAAAAACAGGTTAAATGTGAATAATAAATATTTAGACATCAACTTGCAAATATATTTCCCCCCCTACAGCTTATAATTTTTATTGCCTTATAGAGAAATTATTAATTTAGACAAAACTAAAGTCATAAACCATTCACATTTCATAATATCATTTAAGTTGAAATTTCTTCCAGGCCTTATCTAGGTCAAGCTGTAACATTTCAAAAGTAGCATTTTGAAACATGTATATTTTTGTAAAAATTGAAAGTGTAAAAAGTTTCTGTTTGACAACTTTTCTTACCTTGACCAGGTTTTTGCAAACTGTGATCTTCTAAGGATTCTGCACTGTTGTTTACATTTACAATGCTCCACATCAGGTTACCAACACTTTCATCCTGCCATCCACACTCATCCACCTCAAAACTGCATGATCCTAAAACACAACCACAAAATATTTGGCCCTACATTTTTTGTTGTTGAAAATAACACTTAAAATAATATTTGGCTTATTTATCATAAAAGGTATGTTACCTAAAGCCAATGGGGTTCATCACTAATTTGAAGAATGACTCCATAAATAGTTGTCTTTTTACCATAATACCTTTAGATTTAAAAAAATAGTATACAAACCACATTCCCTCTCATCAGATCCATCGTCACACTGAGACGAAAAGTCACAAACTTGGCTTTGATTTAGGCAATGGACAGTTCCAGAAGAACACTGAAATAGACCTTGACCACATTTAGAGACCGGTGACTGAGCTCCAGTTCCTCCTGAAAATAAAAAAAACAAGTTATTACTATTCCATTTTGTTTTGCATGAGAACATTGGGAGCTATGAGCAAATGAAGCATATTTAAGCAGGTCAAACCCAACTGACATGAACATATAAATATATTTTAAATTTGAGTACAAATGTAGAATAATTTTTTTATTACAGAATTTTGAAAATGCTTTAAAATAGTAATTTACCTCTTGCTGGTTGTTAGTTGAATTTTAAAGCATTTACTACACTTATATCCGATTTTTCTTTGGTAGTCCATATTTTTTTTTTCTTTAAAAAAAAATGCAATATTTCTTTTTGAACAATTAAGAATGAGGCTATATATTTCTAAAGAGATGTTTCATGGTAGAAAAGTTAGTGAGAAGGAAGAAGAGTTGAGGGTGCTGTACAAAACTTAGGGTAAGGTTTGGAGAGAGGTCTCAGTAAGCCCCTCCCCATAATTTTTTTAATAAATTCACAATTATGGGATGCATTTTGGCGCATACATGAGCTTAATTTTGCATTATTCTACTCTTTAAATGTCAACTAGGATTTTTTCTGTTGCTAGCCGGTTCCTTTTACATGCATGGGTTTCTTTTTCAATTTCTTTTTATTTTTAGTTGTGTCTAAATAGTAATTTTATTTCATAATTTTATTTTGAAACTATTTACTTGTTTAAACTAGTTAATCAATGAACGAACATAAATTTAAAAAAATAAAAACATTATGTTCAATTCAGTTGATCCTTAGTTTTTTTAAAATGACAAGCAATCTATTAGTACAGTGGTTCTCTACCTTCCTAATGTTGTGACCCTTTAATACAGTTCCTCGTGTTGTGGCGACCCCCAAACACAAAATTATTTTCATTGCTACTTCATAACTGTATATTATATGTGTTTTCCCATGGTCTGGGACAACCCCTTGGAAAGGGTTGTTCGACCCCCAAAGAGGTCACAACACAAAGGTTGAGAACAGCTGTATTGGTATGTTATAATAATAATTATCATTTTGGATTTAATTTAAAACTTAAGTAGGTTTTCCAAAAATTAAAAGTTGCAAAAAAATGAGAAAAAATGTTGTTTTGTAGAAAAGTTCTGAAAAGATCTATAGATTTTGTATGGTTATTTAAAACAAGACATATTTTAAATAAATTGTATCTAAATTTTTCTAAATGGTATAAAATAGAAGAAAGGAAAAATTTACAAAATATTTCATATTATATTTATTAATATTTTATTTATATGAGGGCAAATGAGATGAATGAAATTTCCAAACAAATCCAGTAAGTTGAAAAGTGTATTTGGAATTTATAACCACTACACTATACTTTTCTTCATTAAAATTTCTCAATAAAGAACGTTTGTTGCCTTTTAAATTTGTAAGACATTTTTTATTTTTCTCCTCCAACAAAAAATAATTAATGGATTTTTTTTCAAATTGATAACTTATAAAGAGAAACTTTTTCTAAAGTCTAAAGCCTAAAGCCTAAAGCTATTTACTAAAAAAACTGAATTGGTGTGAGAATCGATAAAGTAAACTTGTTTAAATAACTGGAGAAACGGTCTTCAAGCAAAATAAATTGCCAATTTGGCTAATGTGCTGTTGTGGTCCCCTTATTGGGAGTCACTTCCCTTTGTTTATGATAGATTTAGGGTTCGGGTTAGGGTGAGCGACAGAGGGACCAGTAGCGTGCAATAACCGCCAATTTTTTTTCAATATTCACTCACTAATACTAATAAAAATTAGCAGCATAATGCCCATAGAAGCGTGAGGCATCCTAGAGGCGCAATGCCCCCTGCCCCTAGAAGCATGAGACACCCTAGGCAGGGCTAGGGCCTAGAGCATTAGTCCTCAACCTTCATATGGCCACGACCCTTTCATACAGTTCATCGTGTTGTGGCGACCCCCAGCCACAAAATTATTTTCGGTTATACTTCATAACTATAAAGCATATTTCTTTGCAGGTGGTATTACTAATACCTATTAGTCATTAGTCTCATTAGACCACCTGGACTACTACTAAACTACTAGTAGAGTTAGAGTGCAGTAGAGTGAGGCGTGAGACCCTGACTAAGTGAAGTGCGCAATGTGCCCATCCCTTAAGACGGCACTGCTTTTCTCAACAAATTTCACTACTGAGTACAGAGCAGTGGCGTAGTTAGAGTTATTACCGCCCGGGACAACATCTTAGTCTAACATGATTATAAACACAAAATTCTTACTTTATTATTTTTTTCGATTCATGGCCGGGATTCATAAAACTTGTTGACGAGAGTTATTCCTCTTTATCTAACTTGTATTTCGCATTTATAAAACATTAATTTTGTATGCTGCCGATCTATCGTGAGTTAAAATTGGGAAACTTACTGTCCAATGACTTTTAAATAAAATAAAATTGCCAAAATCTTTCTATATTCATTAACAAAATGTTTAGCATGATGCCTCTAAAAGAGTTAGTCTCCTAGAAGTACGAGGCCCCATAGAAGCGTGAGGCCCTGGGCCAGTACCCAGTGGGCTTATGCCTTAAGACGACACTGTCATTATCTATGCAACAATCTAAGAGTGTTTGTCTCTGCCTTCGACTGCTTTTGCTGTCAAGGGATATTTAGCCGGAATGTTCACTTTCTGCTTTTGTCCTTCTTCGGGTTTTATCATACCCTTTGTATATTACTTATTTTCTTGACTGGATTTATGGTTCAACGGACCCTTTTAAAGGGGATGCAATTGTCTGAAATTACAAAGCTGTTCCAAACGTTGTCTCTCTTCAACGCTGTGAGTTTCAATGAATCCAGAATTTCATTGCGTATTGTGATTTTTGAGGGCTATTTTTATTTAACCACGAAATTTAGAGATGACATTGATATCATGTGGTCAAAACTTAATGAATCAAAATTTACCGTGAGACAAAGATGTTTATAATATGTCCGCTCTGTAGGATGTCTCGAAGCTTGACATATATTTACATTCGAAGAGTTCCAACATAGACAAGCAAACTCTACTCAATTCAAACTCATTTAATGAGGGTAAATACTGTTTTTAAATACGACTCTTTTTTTAAAGCCATTGCTCTACCTAGAAAATAACTTGAGTAGACAAAAAAGTGATTCAAACCCTCGACTTTAACCATTTCTTGATTCATTCGCCCTGGCCTTTAGACCGAAACATTAATTCATCTACCAAACAATTGTTTAAGAGACGCATCGCTGTAATTATTATTATTGTAAGAAGTTTTTTTATAGCGTAGTACCCCAACCTAGGGCTGGGCTCACCAGGCTGTACATACAATTTAACAAACATAATCATGAACTTAAAAATTAACATACATTGTAATTAAATAAAACAAAACAAAAGTGTATTCGCCCAACCATTCCATAACTTTTTAAATGTCAAGCCATGGACGACACCCAGCAGTATCGTCTACCGGTCAGAGGGAGGAATCAGTCAGGATAGTAGAGTTTAAAGAGATGTGTTTTGAGTGCAGTTTTGAAGGCTGTGATGGTTGGTATATTGCGGATGTGTAGTGGAAGAGAATTCCAGAGTTTAAAGGGGCACATAATGAGAAAGCTCGTTCACCGTATGTTTTTGTGCGAGTCTTGGGGACAGAAAGAATACGCGCGTCTGTGGAGGAGCGAAGCTGTCGAAGGTGTGAACAGACAGTGAGAAGTTCGGTTAGATAGGAAGGGCAGGAATTCGAGAAAAAGTTGTGGCAGAGAGCAGAGAGTTTGTAATCAATCCGTGCTTGTACAGGGAGCCAATGAAGTGGATGAAGTAGTGGTGTGACGTGATCACGTTTTTTTAATGGCCCGCATAGAAGAAGGAAAAAAAAAAGCTCACCCAGTGCAAATAGAAATAAATGTAATCCAAGATACGAAGGGTACATCAGAATCATTATTTATTTTGTTTCTACACAGACTGCACAGAGGATGTCTCTACCGATATGTAGGCTGCTTGCGAGCGCCTCAGTGTTTCGGCTTGCAGTTTTGTTTCGTCTTGCATTTGTTGTTGTTAAGGTAGTGTCACAGGGTTCATCATTTGACAACACATATCTGTTAACGGACACGCCGCAGATCAGGCTATATAATTAATGCTACTTTCACGACCACGGTGCGTCACTAACGACCATCTCGTAACGGCCATCATTTCTAGCTAGCCCTAAGATGGATTGGTTTTTTTATGCGTCAAATATCCAGAGCTTCCCAATGGTCATGTTTATCTGATTATTAAAAAGGAAAAAAAGAAAGGCGTGTCGTGCTTGTTTATCGGTGGATCCTACATAGGCATAAGTGATCCAGATTTTGTACGGTTTTAGAGGTGGTGGTTTTGGTGGTGGTGGTGGTGGTGGTGGTAGTGGTGGTGGTGGTGTTTGTGCTGGGGTCGGGATGATAGGGGGTGATTGTGGTGGCAATGGTGTCTGTGGTCATGGTGGTGGTGATACGGTTGTGGATTTGGTTGAATAAGTTTAAAAAATATAAAAATTACTTTAATTCTCTGTCGCTGTATCACTGCCCCATGAAGTACTACCCCATGAAGTACTACCCCATGAAGTACTACCCCATTGAGTACTACCCCATTGAGTACTACCCCATTGAGTACTACCCCATTAAGTACTACTCCATTAAGTACTACCCCATTAAGTACTACCCATTAAGTACTACCCCATGAAGTACTACCCCATGAAGTACTACCCCATGAAGTACTACCCCATTAAGTACTACCCCATTAAGTACTACCCCATGAAGTACTACCCCATTAAGTACTATCCCATGAAGTACTACCCCATTAAGTACTACCCCATTAAGTACTACCCCATGAAGTACTACCCCATTAAGTACTACCCCATTAAGTACTACCCCATTAAGTACTACCAATTAAGTACTACCCCATTAAGTACTACCAATTAAGTACTACCCCATTAAGTACTACCCCATGAAGTACTACCCCATTAAATACTACCCCATTATGTACTACCCCATTGAGTACTACCCCATGAAGTACTACCCATTAAGTACTACCCATGATGTACTACGCCATTAAGTACTATGACATGAAGTACTACCCCATTAAGTACTACCCCATGAAGTACTACCCCATTAAGTTTTACACCATGAAGTACTACCCCATTAAGTTTTACACCATGAAGTACTACCCCATTAAGTACTACCCCATTAAGTACTACCCATTAAGTTTTACCCGATGAAATACAACCCCATGAAGTACAACCCCATGAAGTACAACCCCATGAAGTACAACCCCATGAAGTACAACCCCATGAACTACTACCCTATGAACTACTACCCTATGAAGTACTACCCCATGAAGTTTTACCCCATGAAGTACTACGCCATGAAATATTACCCCATTAAGTCTTACTCCAATCGACCCTTTGATCAGTGTACAGAAACGAAACTCTCGTCGTGCCCTTTGCTCAGTGGCGTAGTGAGGGGGGCAAGGGGGGGGCATCATGCCCCGGGCGCTACTCACAAAGGGGCGCCAAATGGTATATTTTACTATAATATTGTATGGTTTTACGCCACTGCCTTTGCTTGTACCACAGCAGCTCGATATACAGAACAAAGAAACAATAGAAGCAGTGACGTAGCGCGTTATGTAGAAAATAAAAGGGCCCACCGGGACACATTTTACTTTTCCCATTTCGCAGCCACTTCCTAAACTACTGACAAAAAGTCGTGTAAAAACTTATCACGCCGCCGTTCCTCGCAAATGCATATTTTTTTTCCAGGATTCGTCACATTGTAAGTATTTAACAGTCAACCAAAAAAAACAACAAAAAAAAAAAACAAACGGTATCACAATCTACGACCTTTATTTCGACCTGACCCATTATCTAGACGTGCCACGATGATGCTCTGGTGCAAGACCAAAGTGAAAGATAGCATCACACGATAGCAATAAATCTAGACGGTGTGTTGTACGATATCAGCAAATCGGTAGCTTTTGAAATATATTTAGTTATCACCCGGGGTGAAGAACAAACGTTAGGATACGCAAAAACCAACTATCATAACTGTGGTAAAACCAACTATCGTAGCTGTGGTAAAACCAACTATCGTAGCTGTGGTAAAACCAACTATCATAATTGTGGTAAAAACAACTATCGTAGCTGTGGTAAAACCAACTATCGTAGCTGTGGTAAAACCAACTATCGTAGCTGTGGTAAAAACAACTATCTCTAGCTGTGGTAAAAACAACTATCGTAGCTGTGGTAAAACCAACTATCGTAGCTGTGGTAAAACCAACTATCGTAGCTGTGGTAAAACCAACTATCATAGCTGTGGTAAAACCAACTATCGTAGCTGTGGTAAAACCAACTATCGTAGCTGTGGTAAAAACAACTATTGTAGCTGTGGTAAAACCAACTATCGTAGCTGTGGTAAAACCAACTATCATAACTGTGGTAAAAACAACTATTGTAGCTGTGGTAAAACCAACTATCGTAGCTGTGGTAAAACCAACTATCATAACTGTGGTAAAACCAACTATCGTAGCTGTGGTAAAACCAACTATCGTAGCTGTGGTAAAACCAACTATCGTAGCTGTGGTAAAAACCAACTATCATAGCTGTGGTAAAACCAACTATCGTAGCCGTGGTAAAAACAACTATCATAGCTGTGGTAAAAATAACTATCGTAGCTGTGGTAAAAACAACTATCATAGCTGTGGTAAAAACAACTATCGTAGCTGTGGTAAAAACAACTATCGTAGCTGTGGTAAAACCAACTATCGTAGCTGTGGTAAAAACAACTATCATAGCTGTGGTAAAAACAACTATCATAGCTGTGGTAAAACCAACTATCGTAGCTGTGGTAAAAACAACTATCATAGCTGTGGTAAAAACAACTATCGTAGCTGTGGTAAAAACAACTATCGTAGCTGTGGTAAAAACAACTATCGTAGCTGTGGTAAAAACAACTATCGTATCTGTGGTAAAAACAACTATCGTAGCTGTGGTAAAAACAACTATAGTAGCTGTGGTAAAAACAACTATAGTAGCTGTGGTAAAAACAACTATAGTAGCTGTCGTAAAAACAACTATAGTAGCTGTGGTAAAAACAACTATCGTAGCTGTGGTAAAACCAACTATCATAGCTGTGGTAAAACCAACTATCGTAGCTGTGGTAAAACCAACTATCGTAGCTGTGGTAAATCCAACTATCGTAGCTGTGGTGTCAGGCGCGGAACCGTTGCCTGGCGGAACGCACTGCGCTCGGTTCTAAACAATGAAATTAAAATAAAATAAAATTACATTTGAAAGTGTACAAAATCTATTTAAAAAAAAAATAAAAATAAGTCAGTGTTTTTGTAAAGAGTAAGAATGGTGCTTCTTTGAATATTTTCTTTAAAAATGATCGTCAATGATCCTAATCTTACTTCACTTACATTTTATTTATAAAATGATACCAATATTTTATATTCACGCCAGCCAAGTGCCCTTTTAAAAAGTATGCATACATAAGAAACTCAGAGTTAACCAATGCTGTTCCAGTGCTGAAGTGAGAATTGCAATCTTTATTTATTCGAATAGAAGTTATTTTTTGTTTAAAAGTATCGATTTCGTATATTATGATATTTGTGGATAGTGGATATTTTTTTTTTTTTTTAAAAACATTTTTTTTCAGGTCTCAACTTTTTATCCAGATGAGTGAGCTGTGTTGTAAAGCTAAAATGGTGAAGACACTCAGACATACACCCCCCCCCCCCCGGGGTGGAACTATTCTACTCCTACATAACCCAACTATTCTACTCGGACAATGCACCCCCCCCCCCCCCAGGGTTGAGACTATACTTATAATAATATGACTTAATTAAGCAAAGCAATACCCTTTTATGCATAAAATACGAAAGGCATGAGGCTAACAGCGATGTCTTAAAGTATAAGCATACTGACATGTGGCGTGGAGGTTTGGGGGGGGGGGGGAAGGACCCGTCCTATCCGTGGCGGTTCATTTCTTCTTTGTGTTGAGGGGGTCGCATTTTCTGATCGCACAAGACAGCACCTACCCCAGCAACGCCACTGATACTGGGCAGTAGCTTAGTGGCCCGACTATTCATGGGCATCACGGGGTAACAAGGTTCATAAGAGATCTTATTGCCGCGGTATATAGCGTCTTTCTGATCTAAACTAAGGGCAGCAACTTCCCCATTCAAGTTTTAATTTTAACATTTTTTGGATGACATCCCCTGACAAAGTAAAACTGGTAGTTTTGTTTTTTTTTAAAATTATAAGCATCATAATAAATTATATTTTATATAACTAGGGTATAATAGTGTGCAGTTTCTTTTTTTTTTTTAGACCGGATCCGTGTATTTTTATAAATAGGCCTATAGACAGCCCTAAACCCTACCTGCCGGCCTTAAAAAAGTAGTCCTACATCACATCCTTGTCTCTTTACTGATTAATATAATAGTCACCTACCTTTTAAGGAATTTTTTTCTTTACCTAAGTCCACAGGTCACGCATGAAAACCTTTTTTTCCCTCATAAAACACGTGGAGTCGGTTTTGGGGGGGGGGGGGGGCGCTTTCGAAAAGGAAGCAGGACACACAAGCAGCAAAAAATACATATAAGAGATAATAATTATGTCAGAACCGAACTACTTTTTTTAAATTTTGAAATTGTTTCTTCATATCTAAGGCGTAAACCAAGGTAACTGAAACTAAATTATATTAAAGTATACCTGATTAGCTAGTTATGATTTGTTTTCAAAGTGTACTAGTAAAATATTTGTAAATGTAATAAAAAGGATAAATTAAATTTCCGCCACGCTTTTGTTGCCATATATGGTAAACATTTTTTTGTCATATATGGTAAACATTTTGTTGTCATATATGGTAAACATTTTGTTGTCATATATGGTAAACATTTTTTGTCATATATGGTAAACATTTTGTTGTCATATATGGCAAACATTTTTTGTCATATATGGTAAACATTTTGTTGTCATATATGGTAAACATTTTTTTGTCATATATGGTAAACATTTTTTTGTCATATATGGTAAACATTTTTTGTCATATATGGTAAACATTTTGTTGACATATATGGTAAACATTTTTTTGTCATATATGGTAAACATTTTGTTGTCATATATGGTAAACATTTTTTGTCATATATGGTAAACATTTTTTGTCATATATGGTAAACATTTTTTTGTCATATATGGTAAACATTTTTTTGTCATATATGGTAAACATTTTTTTGTCATATATGGTAAACATTTTTTGTCATATATGGTAAACATTTTTTGTCATATATGGTAAACATTTTTTTGTCATATATGGTAAACATTTTTTTGTCATATATGGTAAACATTTTGTTGTCATATATGGTAAACATTTTTTGTCATTGTTGAATGTTATCGGGAACGAGTAATCAATCATAAGAAAAACTCGACGTCCCTATCAGTTTCAGATCCCGATATATCCGCAGAGTTCACTCAAGGGCCAGGGGAGGTCACTGGTGACCTATTGATCGTGAAGGGTTGTAATGTCTTTAGTAGTGGGTAAGTGTATAACGTTTCAGCACAATGAAACCCCAGGAAGTGGTATAAAATTGTGAAGCAAGATTTGACCCGCATGGCTCACTCAAGGGTCAGTGGAGGTCACCGGTGACCAACTGATCGTGAAGGGTTGTATTGTCATCGAGAGTGGGTACGTGTACAAAGTTTTAGATCAATAAAACATTAGAAAATCTGGGTCCAAAATGAGATGCAAGTTTTCCCAGAAACAAACTAGAAAAAAAACAACCAAAAAAAAAATCATCTTTTATTAAATTTTCTGGTTTTATCATTATTTTTCTTTATACAACTGTAACTCAAAATAAATCATTAAATTGCCGTCTCACATTCATTTTATGTGCGGTTAAAAAAATGAATACAATTAATTTTCTGTTCTGGAGTAAATAGAGCTTCGATCGTGACACATTTCAAATGGCAGCGGGTTAGCCACCGATCTTGACTGGGCTGCAAGAAAGAAAGTTTTATCCCCTGAAGTTGAAGAGCCAACTGAATCACGTGACCGAGATTCGTTTCTATGTTACCCCCCTTTGACAACACTGGTTTTTTTGTGTGCGCGCGTGTGTCGATCTGGGGGTGGGTGGGCGGCTGTTCTATCTTGATGTCCTTTAAATATTCAATAACCATCACAAGTGGGGCGGCATTCACAAGTGGGGCGGCATTCACATTGGGGCGGCATTCACAAGTGGGGCGGCATTCACAAGTGGGGCGGCATTCAATAGGAACAGTCAACACAGCCAGGCTTACAACACCCAGCAGTGTTATGTCAGTCGTATATGAAGTGTCAAGAATATTCTGTTTTTTTTGCATGCTGTGTTAGACGACTGTGTAGAGTAGGTGCTGTCCACAAAGTCTTGATGTTCAGAAAACGCATGAACAAGTTGTACGGTCGAGATTACAATACTTACTGTGAACTTTAAGGATTTATGACATCAACCAATTTAAACGGAGACATGGAGAATGAACATTTACTGGGAGCGAAACATAAGAAATGAACATGTAAATTAGAGGTCCCCAAACTTTTTTGTCTCGTAGACCCCTTGCCATGCTTTTCGGTTTTGTGTAGACCCCCTGCTTACCGGAAATTACCTGATACTTTATAAAAATTCGTCAACAGTTTTATGTTTTTAAAATTTTACTTCATTGGTACTTTTATTATTTATGTAGGAAGGTACATGTCTTTATATTCTAAGGTAATATTATGTAAGTAAATAGGTACTATCTGTGTGTGTGAATTATTCCATTCATGGAATGCCAAAATAGAAGTCATGACCTGCTTAGCTGAGATCCACTATCGTTGACCCCTATTTTTATTTCATGGAGCCCCAATTTTTTTTCTCGCTGACATGGACCCGTTGCAAGTTGTCGTCGACCCCTGGGGGTCGATATAGACCACTTTGGGAATCACTGATCTACATGGAGAGAAACAGTAAGAAATGAACATCTACATGGAGGGAAACAGTAAGAAATGAACATTTACATGGAGAGAAACAGTAAGAAATGAACATTTAAAGAGAGAGAAAGAGAAGAGAAACAGTAAGACATGAACACATACAGAGAGAGAAACAGTCAGAAAAGAACAGGAAAGAATGGCTCAGGACAGAATGAAGTGAAATTAATTTTCAAATGATCTATGCACCGATGGTAGCAGCTGAGAATAATGGCGCCCCGATGGTAGCAATTGAGAATAATGGCGCCCCCTTCAACCCCTATTTCAGTATACCCCTGTTTGTGTCTTCAAATTCAAACGAGTGCGCACACATTTAATTTTCATATTAATCTTATACTTAAACGTTTCAGCTCCACCACTGCTTCTATTTGATCCAACGGCAAGACTTAGTCAAAACGACTGGAAATGGACCAGGATGCGGTGGATGACCAGCGGTGTTTTTGTGTGCTTCACTGTGCTCTTGCTGAGTTACACGTCGCAGGAGTTGTCGGAATTTTTATTGTGCCCATGTCATAACGCCTTCGGGACCCCATCTCCGGGTTTGGTTTCAGAGAGTGCATTTTTATAGATGAGTTGCCATCCGATGTTAAAAGAGTCTCATCCACCCGGGGTGCTGGTGTTGTCTCATCCACCCGGGGTGCTGTGAGTTGCCATCCGAGGTTAAAACGAGTCGCATCCACCCGGGGTGCTGGTGTTGTCTCATCCACCCGGGGTGCTGTGAGTTGCCATCCGATGTTAAAACGAGTCGCATCCACCCGGGGTGCTGGTGTTATTTTTTGCCTGCCTAAGCAGTTACCGGGGATTGAACTCCAGTCCACAGAGCTTGGGGTTGACTCAGTTCAGACCGTTCCTCACCCAATACACTTATATATATATATATATAAAGACTTCTTCTTTGCATGAGTGAAGTATTGACGGTCCTTTGTTCCGATAGATCACTTAAAAATGTTTTCTAGGAAGGCCATCGATCAATTTTCAGCTGAGCTAAACCATGGAATTCGGTTAATCAGACAGCCGATCGATTGGTACAACAGGGTTGTATCGATTTAAAAAAAATCAGCCAATAATGAATTACTCATTAATCATCTCGCGTCATCGACAATGCAGATTAAATGGCCTTCGATTATGTATTGATAATTTTTTTAAATCTAATTCAGTTTAAAATGTCACTTGTAATTTAATATTTGGAAATTTAATTAAAACACGCTCACTGGTACATCCTGTTCTAAATGGGCTACAAGGAGCGGTAAACCATAACTATTACAATAACCGGGCCAAGAAAAATAAAATATAAAACACGGCTTAGTGGTGTAACCTACACGAAAACACAGAAAAGAAATTATAGAAGGTAGCTAGCTGACAATTTTGCAAAACATTTAGGCCTTGAGTCCAGAGTCGAGGAGAGAAAGCCCCGAATCGCCACCGTAAAAAGGGCAACTCTCGTCAGCAACGTTGACTTCATTAGAGAGTGGGTAGAAATGGGCCATTTGGGAGCCTATAGACTACATTAAAATGGAAACGCAATAGAAAAAGTACGGGCAACAACAAACAAAAAAAGCCTGGGAAAATGGCCGCCGGACAAGATTAGACATAATATTAGTTTTTTGAAATTATTTTTAAATTTTTATTTCATAAAGATTTAATCTTTTGGTTTTCCGAAACAAAACTGACACTTTATTTCAAAAGGTCACACACAGGGGAGGTAACTACTGCACCACTCACCAAACTGGGTACATGCTTCAAGTACATGTATTTATAATATCCTGGTTTTTAAAAAAATGAGAACGTGACCACAACAGAATCAAATCTAGGCATTAGATCTTGTTTGTTCTTTTTTAAAACTCGTATATCTGAAAATAACGCAACAGTAACTAGGGACGGCGGCCCAAGCTCATATGTCCCCTTCCCCCGAGATCCTCAATGCACAGAATCTCCTCTCCTATTACAGAATGCCGCGACGCGGCTCCATCGGGAGGTTTCTCCCCTTCAAACCACCCAGCCACCCCAGGAACGCCAAAGGGGGGACTTCCCTTAACCTAGATCTTCCATAGTAAGCGCTGGATTTCCTACTGCGGATTACTATGACCCCCCCCCCTTTTTTTTTGCCACCCCTTTGGCACCCCTGGAAAAAAAGAATTCCTGTGTCTTTTGTTGACGCAGGGGGATCTTCACTGGCACCTTCTTGTAAAGGTTTCCTCAGAGCTGTCGATTACATAGATCCTAGTAGTGTTTAAATTCTAAGGTCCAACTGGTTACCCCTGGCCCCAAAGTTAAACACCACGTCACAAAGACACTACCTAGTGACGGGGACGAGATGCCTAGGTAGTGTCTCTTTTTAAAATCTGTGACTGATGTTTAGCATAGGACACGCTGGACTCGCCAAACCAATTGAGAACCACTGGCGGCTTGAGCAATTTCAGCGAAATAAATTATACCATTGCGATAGAATCGTGGATAGAGAAATGTATAGCACCAATAACATTTCAGTCATGGCAGCTCTCCGTTTGAGCAGACATTACAGAAGCAATGGAGGCCGAACTAATCCGCCGGTTCCTAATACTTACGGGGTGCCCTCCTACGGAGCGAATAAACGTATTATCCCTGGACGACCGCTCGAGCAAGTAATGGTAACATAAACCGGTTTCTACCACATTCAATTTTTGACAAGGAGGGAGTGTTGTGATAGGCGGTAAACAAGGGATCCCAAGTTCCCAAATCTGAGGTATCCTGAAGCTATATGGTGTCCACACACCGCGACCCCCCCCCCCCAATCACACAAATTAATATGAACACCTTCGGGAGCAGACATCTAATGACGACATTTTTATAATTAATTCTTTTAAAAATGTGAGTGCGGGTCAAAGATCTAATAATTACTTTTCCATGATTTATTTATCCAGGCGAGGAAGCGGAAATGCAACCATGGTATTAATATGTACTTGCGCAGAGTCTTTGGCAGAGTCTTTGGCAGAGTATTTGGCAGATTCACGCACACAAACTAATCAACTTATACTCAAGAAAAGTTTGAGTTGGCAGTCCATTTGTTATTCATCGGTCCAGGGGTCGTCAGCCTTTTGGTAATAAATGAGCCAAAGTAGGATTTCCATTTCATTCGCAACACAGTATGGGAAAACCTGAAACAAAACAACGCAACAAAACAGCCACCGTGTCGACAACAAACCTTCATCAGCGAACAAACAGCAGTAAAAACAGGATTAAATCAAAATTAAACTTAGCTGTATTGCAGCATCCGAGAGGACGAAAAGAGTAATGTGCCCATTGTTGAATGTTCGCTTATGAAGGCTTCTTGCCGACACATTCGTTGTTTTGTTGTTTCCCTTTTGATTCAGGTTTTCCCTTACTTTGTTTCGCCCATTTCCTTTTTTTTCTAACCTGATTACAGTTTCCCTCCCCCCCCCCCTTTATTACCACTCTAATTCATTCAGCGTGCCAACTATCTTCTTCATTAGACGCACTTCGTTAGTATCTTCTACTCTGCCCCGGGCTATTGATAAACACTACGCATGACAATTTCGGCGCTTGTTTTATAGGTTGCCGTAGGTGCATTTTTTTTCATGATCAAATAACTTATATAAACACATAGCTTATATAAACACATAGCTTATATAAACACATAGCTTATATAAACACATAGCTTATATAAACACATAACTTATATAAACACATAACTTATATAAACACATAACTTATATAAACACATAGCTTATATAAACACATAACTTATATAAACACATAGCATATATAAACACTTAGCTTATATAAACACATAGCTTATATAAACACATATCTTATATAAACACATAACTTATATAAACACATAACTTATATAAACACATAACTTATATAAACACATAGCTTATATAAACACATAGCTTATATAAACACATAGCTTATATAAACACATAGCTTATATAAACACATATCTTATATAAACACATAGCTTATATAAACACATAACTTATATAAACACATAGCTAATATAAACACATAGTTCCAGAAAGTTACATTGATTGTTACGGTAACAAGTATTCTTGAAGTATTCTTGAAGTATTCTTGAAGTATGCTTGAAGTTAAAAAAAAAGACCATGGCCATACTATGGGATAGCAGGTCAAGGTGGAACTATGAGCACTTTTATTTTCATTACCTCCGTCACAGAATTAGCTTATGTCTTTATGTTCGTATCCGGATATATCGACAAAATATATATTTTCGACGGCAGTTTGGATTGGAAGGACATTGTCTTACTTCACGCTGTTTTTGTACCCTGAGTCTGTCACGGCTTAGCGATTGGGCTGTCGAAAATTGGTTTTAAAAAAACTGACCCCGCTCGGGTTCGCGTGGACCCGGATAGCCGGGTAGCTGTGTACCTGACGAAGCAGACGAGTTCAGCTTAAATGAAGTCATTAAGTTCACGGTCCGTCATGGTCACCGATGCCAGCCAGTTTTATAATTTACCGATTTAGCGGTATTGATTTGTATGGTATGTTTCAGATATAACATCAACAAAAGGATCATCCCTATTATTTTCAATATTTAGTTCAATAAATTCTACATCGATCTGTTCGATTGTGATCATCGTTTAAACCAGCGGTTCTCAACCTGTGGGTCGCGACCCCTTTGGGGGTCGAACGACCCTTTCACAGGGGTCCCCTAAGACCATCGGAAAACACATATACTCTAAAGTTATGAAGTAGCAACGACAATACTTTTTTGGCTGGGGGTCGCCACAAAATGAGGAACTGTGTTAAAAGGTCGTGGCATTAGGAAGGTTGAGAACCACTGGTCTAAACTTTCTAATCTAGTACACTAAACGTGTGACGTGTATACTTAGAAAGACATGATGACCTTTGAACTCTCGTATATTTTTAACAACAAAAAAATTAAACCAATTTTTTGTTGTTGAAATTTTATCGTTTTTTTAAAAAATGATTTAACAAATATTTTGTATAATCGGATACCCGACGGATTATCCGGGCATTCAGCCTTGGTACCCGTTGACAGCCCCACTTAGCGACACATGGTGATTGATGTGTTTGTGAGTGTGACGGGGGCAGGGGGGAAGTGGGAGGGGAAAATGTTGTCTCCTTATTTTTTATTTTTTTTTTAGAGAAAAATTTCCTTGAATTTCCTTGAAGCTATTTAGAGTAGATGGGTGTTCCCCATGTGTAGAGGGTGTTCCCCCTGTGTAGCTGGGTGTCCCCCCATGTAGAGGGTGTTCCCCCTGTGTAGCAGGGTGTCCCCCTGTGTAGAGGGTGTTCCCCCTGTGTAGCTGGGTGTCCCCACTGTGTAGAGGGTGTTCCCCCTGTGTAGCAGGGTGTCCCCCCTGTGTAGAGGGTGTTTACGGAATAAATATAAATACTCTGAAATCACTAGAAGGCCGTTCCCACTTTTCAGTTACAATTAAACGCACTTGGGAACATCCTGTTTAACACTTTAGCGATTTCAAATATCGCTTCAAATATTTCATTCATTTGATGATTTTAATGATTCTAATACAGATTGACTCACAAATGACAACCATGAATGTATATGTTGTAAAAGTTGTCCTATTGGTCTACATAAAGCTTTTTTTTTTAAACACGGAAAAAAACAAAAAACTAACATAATTAATATTCATCTAATTAAACCACATCGTTCAATCATATTATCCGGACATAGAGTTGGTTAAGCCAGTGGTTCTCAGCCTTCCTATGGCCGCGACCCTTTCATACAGTTCATCGTGTTGTAGCGACCCACAGCCACAAAATTATTTTCGGTTATACTTCATAACTATAGAGCATATGTGTTTTCAGATGGTCTTAGGCGACCCCTGGGAAAGGTTTGTGCGGACTCGTGCGACCCCCAAAGGAGTCGCGAACCACGGGTTGAGAACCGCTGGGTTAAGCTGTTAATACGGATTTGTAAACATTGCCCCTGCTCCAGGAGGCACGTTTTACTTGATACCACTAAATTTAGCCTCAAGTATGAATCTATTACTTTTGACATGTCTGAATGAAAAGTTCACACATATTAAAATAGGGATTAAACTATTATAAAACCGAAAGTCTATCCTGTTGAATTAATCCAACAAAATGAAAAATAAAAATAAAGAAAGTTAAGTCTCCAGCGCTCTACTGCATTGGTTGAGAACCACATATCGTGAGTGCATTCTGCCACGGCTACTGAGGACTCAGAGCCGTCGCGTGAAATTTGAAGCCCCCCCCCCCCCCCCCACACACTTTGTTTTCGGTTATGTGCCCACTTGCATTCAAAGTTGGTAGTTAAGATTTTTTTGCAACATCACAACTCTGGGTCCCTTAGACATATTTGAGATCCATTGCAGTCGCAGGGCTTTCAGGGAACAACACATGGCTCTGTATTTGATTCGATGGCACAACTTATTTCGCAACTTAAACACAGCGTCGTGTTTACATGTTTAAGCTCTATAAAGTCCAAAGCCCACGGTTTACATGCATTTAGATCGCGCGAATCTACATGATAAAATTTGATAGAATTCGGTTACGCAGTGTTAATCGTTCTCTTTACACCGAGTCTCAGAATAGAAATAGCGTTTTGGAATGGGATCATTAAAACATCAAATGGAAATCAATCATCAATGCCATGGAGCTGGAGTCCTAAAATAAGTTAGATACCATAGCCTCGATTAAGTAACATCTAAGTAAAGGTTTTATCTTGAAATATAATGTTGTTGTGTGTTGTTTTTTTTTTTTTTGGAAGTCCTAACGACGATAGAATATGGCTTTCTCAAACTTTTAGATCTTCTAAAATTATTTAACGTTTTTCAACTTTGGGGTTTGCTGACTGGTGCCGGTCCATGGACTTCTACTCTGAGTAGCACTGCTGTAAAATAGTTTTTTTTCAAATCGGTTGAAATCGGACAAACTTTTTTTAAAAAACAACAACACAAGGCGTGTAAACTTAACATTATGAACCTAGCCACGGTGAACAGGATTTACTTCCTGGTAGCAAAAACAGACGTTAGCTGTAGAGTGAGACGAACCATTTATCGCCAAGGGTAGAGTGAGACGAACCATTTATGGCCAAGGGTAGAGTGAGACGAACCATTTATCGCCACGGGTAGATTGAGACGAACCATTAATTGCTAAGGGTAGAGGGTTCGTAATCTAACGCTCGATAACGAATCTGTCTGTTTTAAAACAGCTCTTATTAGACGCCTATTGTGTGAAGTCTCAATCGCTAAAATCAATTATACTTCGACTCTTTGTGTTGAGACGTAAGAATAGCTGGAGGCCTCTTTGTGTTGAGACGTAAGAATAGCTGGAGGACGCTTTGTGTTGAGACGTAAGAATAGCTGGAGGACTCTTTGTGTTGAGACGTAAGAATAGCTGGAGGACTCCAAGTATCTGGCTCAAGTATTTGGAACGGCCATCATGTCGCTCTCAGAAACAGCCAGACACTGCAATCTTTCAAAACTGGGTTGAAAACACATCTGCTGGGGTGATGTGATCTACTTCATTTTTTTTCAAGGGGCTTGCTCATATTCCTCGATGTATATTGGCTTGTATTGTCCATAGGCTTGTATGTAGATTTTGTATCGTTGCGTTTTGTATTTTTATAGCGCTTCGAGCCTTAATTATGGATGAAGCGGGTTTTTTAAAATGGACTTCATTATTATTACTGATAAAAAAAATGAAGCTTAAAAATATTATTTTCATTTCACTACTATTTTGTCTGTTCGGTGTCCTTTAATTTTATTACTATTATTATTTTAGATCACGTAAGATGCATGTTTAGATCATTTATCTGTACATTATTTTTATCTGTACATTATTTAAGCAAACCAAACAGTCAGAGGGAAAAAATATTTTAGAAACTGTTTTATTGAACTGTTAAAAATATCCAGTTTTTTAAAACCTATAGGTAAACATTTTTAATTAAATTCCAATTCAGTTAGAGCATTTTCCAAAAACAAACAGCGACCATTAAACTTAAACATGTCACATCTGTGAACAGACTTAACGCATGAGTGCATCAATACAGGTTTCAATTTAAAAAATTGTAACCCCGTCTCACATAAACATGACATGTTTAAACACACCAGGCTACCATAAAGACATCATAGCTATTCCCGTTTCTCAAAAATGGGCATGTTTGCGCATAGATTCAATGGCGTTGTACTACAACTTGTAGACGCCCCTGACGCCCCTTGCAAACCTTCAGTTTCCACCCCGCCATCACGACAGACACACGTAAAAACTAACATCACATATTGACCATTGGTCTATCTAGTAAGTTGCGATTTATACCCCCCTCAAACCTTCCCCCCCCCCCCCCCGCGGCCACTCCTGGTAGTTTAAATTATAGGCATATAGTAAAAAATGGAAGCTCATTTTTCTTATTCACCAGTTTTGCGATCTAAAAAAGCTTAGTTTTTCTAGTAATCTTTTTCAAAATAACTTTGACTTCTCCAATTTTCATTCCACATACTTTCCATATACCCAATGTTGACTATTTATAATAATAATTCCCGAGTGGATCTTGTGCCCCTGCTCTCATTGCGCACCATGTTGCGCTCTCATTCGCTGCTTTCCCCGTCGTGCGCTTGATCACGAAGGCACCGAATGCACCTAAAAGATAATCTAGATGATCAACTTAATGCAAAGAGTAATTGTCCTATACTATAAATGACATGGCAGTAATATTTGAATTGGAGCTTCAAACGTGGAATGGGCATTATTTTACACAAGCAACGTGGTTGTGTCGCCCCTGCTAGTATAATATAATGACAGAATGCAGACATAATAAATTACGGGTTTATGGTAACAATGAATAAAATTGCCGTCGCGCTAAAATAATTCTAACAGAAAGTTCTCCGGATGGCCGAATACTAAATCCACCGCTGCTTCTTTAACTCGCCTCAGTCTGGCAGAGTACTGAATCTGCCCGTGGTTTGTGACCGCGAACAGAGGAGAATAATCAACAGTGGTTTTTCCACTGAAAATTGTTGAGCTTTTTTTTAAAACTTATCAATGACTTTGCGTTTTAATATTTTCTTCAAAAAATTTCTGTTCTTATCTCCTGAATGTTTGTCGATTGAGAGGATTTAACAAAGCTTCATTCTAAGAACACGTAATAACCAAATCCATATCAATACTAGATTTTTCCCGGCAGTAAGTTATATTTTCGTAGGAAAAAAATTGTGATAAATCTATTGTATCCACTTTTTCTACCGGGGCCAAGCGAAAAAAAAAGGGGGTTGGATTGGGAGAGGGGAACTTTACGAAAGAGCGCCAAAATTGTCACATGCTATGCAAATTATGTGATACTTCTTTGAGAGAGGGCGCCTGAATTCAACAATGCACCAAGGTGCAGCGTTTTATTTATTTTTGGCCGAGGGATTGTTGGATATTTCCTTCACGAAAGATCAGCGAACAAACATGTTGGTCCTCCTTTTTCGGATCTGTTTTTTTTACTTACGTTCAGACTAATTAAATCAGACAAATTTAACTTTAACAATATCATGTGACATAAAAATGCATATTTACTGGATTGCTGGATAAGATGCTAGTGTAAGTGTAATTCATATAAATTATGTAAACATTTGACATGAACAGAAACAAGTTGAGAGTCCCTGGTTTAAAATTTAAAAAAAAAATAGGAAAACAAGGAGTGACACAAATAACCCGACATTTGGTATCTCGTTTGGTAATTTCTTAGAAAAAAAACGGATGAAATGAAAAGATCAAGTCATTTAGCCTACATCTTCAAAGTGTCAGTTTAATTATTTTTTAATGGTGTCTTACTTATCAAAACAATAGGCATGTGACAATCTACGTCGGCTACCAACAGAAAATGAAAGCGAGTGTTCCCCTAAAATAAACACGATGCAAAGGGGAAGGGTAAAAAAAAAAGGTTTCTGTTAAAGATGCCTTATTGAAAGTAATGCTTTTTAACTGAAACCTCTCTGGACTCTGATCATTTGTAGAATTGGCATCTTAGAAAGTGAAAGTAAGAAAAACGGAATTGAAAGTCATGGAAAACTGCTTTGAACGTAAGTGTTCAACGGTGCGCAAGAATATATACAGAAAGAAATTAAGGAGATGGTTGTTTGTGCTTTAAGTTGTTGTTGTTGTTCGTCAGTCAAATCGACTAGGACCATCCAGTCATCCGGTTAGGGGGGGGGGGGGGGTTACGGTGGGTTCGTATGTGGCTTGCCAATCCTATACGTGCTCGGAATAATCTGTGGCACCGCGGGCAGGGGATAGTTGCTGCAGTCGGGGATTTAATAATGTTCCTTCGGGCTTGCCTGCGTGTCTCAATGCTTTAAGGAATACTAGGGATTAACCCGGGGGGGGGGGGGCAGTTTTTTTTGTACACCGGGTCCGGGTATTTTAAGAGAAAATACCCAGTGGGTCCAGGTGCTACGAAAAAAGTAAACCTCTCATTTTTATATTATTATTATTACGAAGTTTTATAAAGCGTAGTACCCCAACCTAGGGCTGGGCTCATCACGCTGTACATGTAATTTAGTAAACATGATCATGATGACAAAGGCTAGATAACGGCACAAAGTGGCCTTGTAGATGACAGGGGGGGAGCAAGGCCACCACCACGAGATGGACGAGGAAATGACCGGGCAGAATAACCAGGCGGAGCGAGATCGGCGCACTTCCATTCATCACTTGTCTGTCGAAACCAGGTCTCCTGCATAAACATAGTGTCAATTTGCCAGAAGGTGGAGAGGTGTTAATGCGATTGAGGTTGGCTGGGTCAGAATAGCGTAGAGTAAGCCTTGACGACGAAGGAGTTTTATTTCTATTTTCCGTCTACCACCACGATGGGTATTTCTTCCATATTCCGGCCTTTAAACAATAGTCCTACAGACAGTCCGACACCCTACCTGTCGACCTTTAAACAACATCATTGCAGCCATTTTTTGAAAATATGCCCATTTCGATTCAACAACGTAAATAGTCCATTCTCAAATAGAACGCTTTCGTTTCTAAATAAAGAGCTACGCTTAGATCTTCGAACACTTAAGTTTTAAAAAAAAAGTCTAATAATTTATTGTTTCTTGTTTTCTCTTGTCTGCTGCAGGTTTTTTTTATTATAGAAAACGTCATTTTAATTGCCCTGTCTTTTTCTGTTCAATTCTAAACGTTATCCTGTTACAATCTTTATTTTCCCATTTAAATTTAATTCATATAATAATTTGGTACTTCAAAAAAAAATCATCTTTTTTATTAAAAAAAAACTGTGGTGTTGGTTTTGGGGGGGGGGGGGGGGGTATATTTTTGTGAGTGGGGTTAACAAAACTCAAACGGTGTCAATTTTTTGAAAAGATGTAATTGGGTCTGAGAGACTTTGACTTTTGTCGTGTCCAAACTTGCATATTTAAAACTAATGACGGCAAGTATGTATCCACGGTCATGCTATCAAAAATTCTTTTTCGTTAATACCAGGTTTGATCATTTTCAAATGAATGAAATCATACTCGATAGGATCATTTAAAAAAAATATATATTTTTTACTGACCACTCTGTTGTTTGTGTAAATTTTAAATCAAAATACTGCCACTGGTATGCCACTTTATAGTTACTTCAAACAATACCACTTTAGCAGCTACACGATTCGTTGTTTTGACGCCAACATTTCTAAGAAAAAAGACAGAAAAACTCTTTTATACATTTCCTGGGAAAATGTTCGTGTCAAACGCGACATCGTTCGTCTATTTTTCCCTTCTTTCTTATTTTGTTTTACTTTCTTTTTTTTTTTATCTTAATTTTCCCGAAAAGCGTTTGTTTATTTTCGGCATAGGCAGCTCCCGGCGTTATACAAAATAAAACAGAATTATAGAAGCCAGCAATGGCGTAGCGAGCTTAACTTGCGCCCGGGGCACAATACCTTTTTAGCGCCCCCCCCCCAATCGAAAACCATACAATATTATATGTAAAATATACCATTAGGCGCCCCTTTGTGAGTAGCGCCCGGGGCATGATGCCCCCCCTTGCGCCCCCCTTCGCTACGCCACTGGGAGCCAGAGTAATCAATCCATTGATCGTGGGCCCTCAATATATAGAAGAAGAAGAGAATAACTCAGTGATTCTTTAAGTTTAAATTGATAGCAACCAAGTTTGTTTCGGAGGAAGCTCCGACGTGTAAGAAATGTGGAACATCTGGCTACTCTTTCAAGTGGATGTTAGATTCATTTTTACAGCTGTAAACACTTGTAAAATTAACATCAATGCTTTTGAATTGATTAAAAAAAAAATCTTACAAATTTAGAAAGCAAGACGAGACTTGAAACTATTTTGCTGGCAGTCGTGAGGTGCGTTACCTTTCATTAAGTCCAGAGCGCTTGATTCGTTCACAGATAAAGTGCAACCAACGTGGCGGTCTCCTAGTACTTCACAGATAAAGTGCAACCAACGTGGCGGTCTCCTAGTACTTCACAGATAAAGTGCAACCAACGTGGCGGTCTCCTAGTACTTCACAGATAAAGTGCAACCAACGTGGCGGTCTCCTAGTACTTCACAGATAAAGTGCAACCAACGTGGCGGTCTCCTAGTAATTCACAGATAAAGTGCAACCAACGTGGCGGTAACCTAGTACTTCACAGATAAAGTGCAACCAACGTGGCGGTATCCTAGTACTTCACAGATAAAGTGCAACCAACGTGGCGGTATCCTAGTACTTCACAGATAAAGTGCAACCAACGTGGCGGTATCCTAGTACTTCACAGATAAAGTGCAACCAATGTGGCGGTATCCTAGTACTACGGCCATAAAAAGCGTCCAAACGTTTCACGGAAATTCGAGGAAAAAAAGACACTTACTTTTGAAATCTTCTGACTTCTTAGAACACATGTAATTTAAACTCTACGTCTCACGTGGAATAAGGCCTACGAGGCATTTCCGTCACCCAAGCGGAAGGATATCTTAGACAGGAGCATATCCTAGACATGGCAATCTACCAGAGATGGCTATCTCCCAAGGCAGGGCCATCGCCCAGAAATAGTGATCTCTGAGACTGGGCCATCTCCCAGATAGGGTCATTTCCCAGAAATAGTGATCTCTGAGACAGGCTCATCTCCCAGATAGGGCCATCTCCCAGAAATAGTGATCTCTGAGACAGAGCCATCTCCCAGATAGGGCCATCTCCCAGAAATAGTGATCTCTGAGACAGGCTCATCTCCCAGATAATGTCATATAAACGTACGAAAACACAGGGCAGTTTGTCCTATAAAATTATTTTTTAACCCGACCTTACTTTAGTAATATTAGTATACCAATTTATTGATAGTCACCTTAGTTTAGTATACCAATTTATTGATAGTCACCTTACTTTAGTATACCAATTTATTGATAGTCACCTTAGTTTAGTATACCAATTTATTGATAGTCACCTTAGATTAGTATACCAATTTATTGATAGTCACCTTACTTTAGTATAACAATTTATTGATAGTCACCTTAGTTTAGTATACCAATTTATTGATAGTCACCTTAGTTTAGTATACCAATTTATTGATAGTCACCTTACTTTAGTATACCAGTTTATTGATAGTCACCTTAGTTTAGTATACCAATTTATTGATAGTCACCTTAGTTTAGTATATCGATATCTAGATAGTCATCAGCCTTTAGACTCTTACCTTCAGCATTGTCTAAAACTTATTATTTGCAACATTCTCAAAACCCAATTTCTCACTCTTTTCTGATTTTAGTCTGCTCACTCCTCTCATCTTTTTAACTCACACATTGCCCTGTTAATTCTACGAACCTTTCCCGCTGTAAAGAATATTGCTCACTAACTGATTTAATGAAGTATAAAAATGAAATCTGATCGCAAATTATAAAAATAATATGTGCCCCCCCCCCCCAGGTATTTTTAGTCTGAAGCCCCCATTAGACCTTCAATTAAGAATAATTATTTTGCTTAGACATTATTTCTTCTAGTGGTGCCACTGCATGCAAGACATGCGAATAATTGTGTCAATCAATCACTATGTAAATGTCAGTGTGACTATTTCTTCTATATATTGCAGTCCTGGTGTGACTCGTGGACTGCGTCCTAATGGGCTGCTTACTAATGAGCGAATTTGGTATTGAGAGTATAGTACAAAAAATATATATGTTTGAAAAAAAAAGTATGGTTTAATAGTGAGTTCAATAGTGAGCAAAATATAATTCCCGATCACCTAGCTAAATGATATATATTTTGTTATATCACGCAACTTCGTTTAACGCGTAATATTTTCTTTAAATGTGCCTTACTAGTACTAGTACTAATGTTTTGTCAAGTAACTTTAGTAGATGGGGAGTTCAAACATTTCTGTCGCCAATGTTTGGCGGGCTATATATCTAGTGTTTGTACGTAAATGGCTCGATCGATTGATTGATTGATTGGAGTTCTTATATAGCGCTAATTCCATGCTATGGTAGCATGCTCGATGCGCTCCGATGTTAGATGTTTGAGAGGCCTCACTGCTGCCTGTTAGGCGCACGTGAACTCCATCTCCCCATCTCCGGGTTTCTTCTCATCAGCACTTTCATTTTGTAGAGGCAGAACCAGTTTCTGATCCCCCAACTATAGTTAAACTTGATGAAGTCACAATGTGTTGAAGACTTTTGACAAACGACCTTGCATTGTAATCCTAATCGTGTTCCCCTGGCGGCAGCCATTTTTGTATAACACCTCATTATATTTCAACCCCTTCCTTTGAATTTGATGCTGTCGGTTGTTCCTTCGGCACGGAAAATGTTAAATTCGTCCAGTGCCACTACTGAATCTGGTAACGTTTCGTTAAGCCATGTTTCTGTCAGGCACATTAAAGAGCTCATACGAAATTGATAGAAATGCTTACAGAAACAACCCACATCATCCATCTTGTTACGTAGTGATCTAACGTTTCCCAAAACAACATGTGGAAGAAAGTCTCGCTGTCCTATGTTTCCGCATTTTAAACGAATGCCTCCCCTTCTTCCCTGCTTTCTTCCTTTTAGTCGTTGGTCGCCATTTGTTTTTGACATGGCGGAAGTTTACAAAAATGGCGGAAGTGACATTTTTATACCAGGCTGACTATTTTCGATCACAAGAAACCCAAACAATAGATGGCAACAAAATTTGACATGGTCATTCCCTTTGACCTACAGATGGTTCCTGGCAAGTGCGGACAAAATCCCTTGATCTCAAATTGAGCTGTAATTTAATAAATCGTTAAGAGTAAAAAGTGAGGAAAAAAATGTTTTTCAATATCTTCGAGGGACGTTCAAGTTACATTGTTTTTGGTGTACGCATTTTTAATAAGCCTTTATGCAGAACGGTGCGCATTCAAACATCAACTAATGGAACGTTTTAGGTGCGTTTGGTGTACTCATTTTAAATAAAGTTTTAATCTATGTGTTTTTTTTTTAAATAGTCCATCAGAATTATCACATAGCTCAGCAAGCTGAAGAACGTGTTTTTTTGGTGGTTTTTTTTTTACTGAGTGTTATTTTTAACTTTATATAGTAGATGTATGTGAAGAAGGAGAATCGTGCGTTTGTGAGCTAGACCCAACTCAGAATTTAGTAAAAAACAACCAAAAAACTACGTCCTTAAAAGGGTGGCTGCATTTTAGAAGATAGCAATGTCTCAGAGGCATCATTTGTTACATTCGGAACAATCAATAAAATAGGTCACACTCTTTTAATTAAATTGTTTACATGTGGTATATTCATTATCAGAGTCTTAAATAGTAAATAAAATAAGTTTCTGTCTAAATTTTAATACTGACATCGGATGATTACATGGTAGTTTTACAATGTCAAACCTGGGCTCAGAATAAAACTCTCGAGAGAAAACTGTCACCTGCGAGATGAGATGTTTAATTCGAGCTGCTAGCATAGAGTATAGGACATAATTTACATTGTAATATTAATAGCTACTTTAGCGGAGTGTCTTTGCCTGCGTGTTCTCTTATAATGTTTTATGAGATTTTCATCGAATACAGCCGGGTACATTAGCTAGTACGTTATAAAGAAATGATGTTACGTAAGAAGAGATAATAGTCAATGTTTCCTGGAGAAATCTGTACAATTTTCTTGGGAAATAGAACCAAAGTACAAAGTTTTCTATGAAAATAACGCTTCTGTTAATATTTTCAGAAAAACATTAAGGATTAATGGCTTTGAACTTGACATATGATGATTTATTAGCCTAAGGGTCGGTTCACGCGATCAAATTTTCCTTCAAGCATTTGATGCAATTCGTGTGTGAAGCCTTGTCACAACTTTCAAATTACGATTTGATCAAATTACCTAAAAAAGAAACCACGCACAAAAAAAGTGCGTTCGTACAACAATTTGACGTGAAATTTGATCGTGTGAACTGACGCTAAATCTTAGAAAGAGATTGATATCAGATGTTGTGATAATGTCAATTGGAGTTTTTGGAGCATCTGTGGAATGCATAACAAAGGGGGGTGGTGGTGTTGGATTAGGGTGGGTGCATTGCTGGTGTGTGTGCATTGCTGGGGGTGGGTGCATTGCTGGGGGGTTGGTGCATTGCTGGGGGTGGGTGCATTGCTGGGGGTGGATGCATTGCTGGGGGTGGGTGCATTGCTGGGGGGTGGGTGCATTGCTGGTGTGGGTGCATTGCTGGGGTGGGTGCTCGCATACCGGTCGATCGTTACTTCAAGGAGTTAGGTCGTTTTGCTAGAGCAAGTGAGTAGAGGTGGATCAGTAAGTGAAGGTGATAGGGTTGGTTGGTAGACGATTGACTTGGGTACGGGTTGGGTAGGGTCATGCGAAATGGGTGAAGGGGGCTTCAGGCACGGATACAATAGTATAGGGGGTGGGCGCTGTAACATATCTGGATATAGTTGTTCAGCATGTTATCTAATACTTAATATTGAGGATGGTCCTTTCTTTCTGCTACTTCTGTCATCATTAATTTTATTTACTCATCTCAAGAATTGAATAGGTCCGATATATCACACAGTTCTTTATTCACATAATTGATACAAATATAATCATATAATTTTTGAATCAGTTAAATCCATGTAACAGATGTAGTTACAATATAACATAAGAATTCTTGCACACTTTAATATAATTCTATTCATGAATTCACATCACATTGAAATATGTCTTCCATTTCTCCCTGACTAAAAATGTGTCCTCCCAATATGGCTTCCAGCCTTACACTTATAAAATCATGCAATCCTCTTACGCCACTAAAACTAGTTCCCCTTGTTCTCATCATGGTATGGTATGGCATCTTTCCGTCTACGAGAGACGATAGATTATCTTGTCTGGTTGCAGCTCTTCGTGTGGCTAATGAGACCGATCCTTGAATGGCAGTCTCTTGTGCATGTCCCGCACACGAATGCAGTGGAGTAGTGTTTTCTTGCCTTTCTCCGCGCTCTCTTCACAGCTGCTTCCGTCCTGTAGACCTCCTCGGCACGTAGTGATCCTTTCTTCACGATGCCCCGCCATGTGGATCGATCCTCCGCCAAGCCCTCCCAATTTGAGATGTTGATGTTAGCCACCTTCATATCTCTTTTGCAAATGTCTATGTATCTGAGACGAGGCCGTCCAACTGACCTTTTTCCTATCGCCAGCTCGCTGAACAGCACGTCCTTAGGTATGCGACCAGGTTGCATTCGCTTGACGTGCCCAAGCCAGCGGAGGCGTCTTTGGATTAAAAGGGCTGGGACGCTGCACATATTTGTTTGAGACAGGACATCCGTGTTGGGGACTTTTTCCTGCCATTTGATGTCAAGGATGCGGCGCAGGCATCTGAGGTGGAAGCCATTGAGCCTTTTTTCGTGCCTGTTGTTCTCATCATATGATTAAAATTACTACGCCACCGTGCAGAGGAATAAACAATTCAGTCATGTGACTGAGTATCATTAACTTGTTGTGTTACAGGCGCCCAAATCTTCATTTTCATCCAAAATACCTGTATATATTTTGGAGGGAGGAGGATTTGCCTGGGATGCAGCCTTTTCTTGTCAAGGGCGTCGGTAGGTTGGAAGGCGGTTAGGGTGATTTGTCAGAGCGGGTGGTTAGGGTGGGTGGTTAGGATGGGTGGTTAGGGTGAGTTGTTAGGGGCGGGTGGTTAGGGTGGGTGGTTAGGGCGGGTGGTTATGGCGGGTGGTTAGGGTGGGTGGATCAGCAAGTATTTGGGGTGTGCGGATAGGGTGGATGAAAAGCAATATTTCAAATGATGTATGTTCAAGATGTTTTATATATATTTCTTTAAAAATGAGTACATTATTTAAAGGGAAGAACATGGCTTTATCATTGTCAGTGCCATCCCTACAGCCTCACTTTAAATAATTTAATATTTTTAAAACGTTTGTTGACCTGTCTTGCTGCAGTTGCGCAAGGCTAGTGTTAATGCCACCTGGGGCGCGCACATCTTTTTGCCGCCCACTTACACGAAAGAAATATCTGCATTTTGCCGCCAGTGGCGGACCAATCCCTCTGCACCCAATTACTACGCCACTGGTGACACGTTTTTAAATAGAACACATTCGTGTGCATAGATTTTAAAAAAACAGTAGCAATTTCAATGTCTATTTGTAAAGTAAGCGCTTTGGTGGTAATTTGCATGGAAACGGCTACTGCTATTAACGCAGGTGGAAATGTATTTATTGAAGAAAAAAAAAATTACACACGTGAGAATTGAGAAGCGTCATGTATATATAATATTGACAGTTGTTAAACATAGATCAACTGATGAAGTAAAAAATACGGCATTTCTTATAATCGAATTTCACGTATGGAATTAAGATGAATGAACTGAACTGTCTCAATAAATCAATAACTATGCTTATTTAATGCTTTCTGAGGAGAACATTGTCCATGTAGAACTGATTGGAAAGGAAAATGTAAACAAACACAGCTAATTCGGACTAAAGTTCCTTTCAGTTAATCTTGATATTGAGCATATGTGTGGCCTAGGTTTTGTGTGTGTTTACGATAAGTTTAAATCGCCAATGAAAGGGAGACGTTGAACGCAGATATGTTTATAATATATATTACGCTTCTGGTGTGATGCGTGGATTTCTTCCTAATAGGCTCCGTCCTAATCAGCGAATTTGGTATTGAGATTATATTACAAATAATTCTAAATATTTGAAAGAAAGTATGGTTCAAAAATGAGTTCAATAGCACGATAAACATAATTCCCGATTACTACACCAAATGATTTTTTTTTAAATAACGCAACTGCCTTGTGTGCGTAATATTTTCTTTTCGGAAAATGAAATCGTCTCAATTTAAATATAGTGTAAAAAATATTCGGTTTAAAAGTGGTTGGGACATCATAATATTTAATATAGTTCATGGGCGTGAAATAAAAAGTGTGCAGTGACGTATGATGGGGTTTAGCAAATATTGGGATTCTTAAATGTGCGTTGATTGAGTTCATGTTTAGTCAAGTAACTTTAGTAGATGGGAAGTTCACGTATTGCTGTCACCAATGTTTGGCGGGCTATATCAAGTATTATATTATGTAAGAAATTGAATTTAGATTATATAATTGCGGTAGATTAAAGAAGGCGCAAACGTAAATTGTTTCACAGTTCAAGGTCTTTGTAACTTTTTTCTTGTCGTTTCTCTTACTTTGTTACGTTGGCTAATTATGATATGTTTCGACATTCCGATAATCAATTTCCTGACTTGTAACACACTGAACATTTGGCTACAAAATATAAGTGGCTTTGGAAAAGGTTGGTGGGAGGCGCACTATTTTCAGTTTCATTCAGAGGCGTCATTTCCGGCCAAATGAAATTATTTTTTTTTTGGGGTGGGGTGGCAAAAATCTTGGCCCCCCCAAGACAGTAACGTGCAAGTGTAAAATTTTTATTGGGGAACAGGAAGGCTGGCGCAGAAGTGGTATAAAAGGGAACATTAAAATCTTTAAACTTTAAATAGAAATGGTGGCAAACATCTTTTTTGGGAAAAGAAGATGATTTTTTAGAGTAGGTGTAGCGGGCCCTGCTCATATGGGTACTTTAGTGCCGAATACAACATCCACAACATTAAACTTCAGTTTCAGGAGAGTAACAGATGTGTAATTTATTACATGCGTTATACAGTTCATTGGCACGAACGACACCGCTCTTTATCAATGATTGATGCTTGCAACATCACGATTTTCCGGGAAAACCCACGACCGAAAATAAATGCAGGCCAGTTAACATTTTTCCAGAAAGAATTCTTGTGTAATGTTTAACACTCATTGAATAATTGAAGGGCAATTAACTGAAGTGTGTCGAGGACGATGAAAGAAATTTTCAATACAATCATAATATAATAATAATAATAATGAAGTTTATTTGAAAAATCACGCTTCATCCCCAAAGGCTCGAAGCGCGTTACAAGGTCAAATCTAAGAGATTGATTGATTGGAGTACTTATATCGCGCTCATTCCATAGCATGCTCACGGCGCTCCGCTGTTCGATGTTCGAGAGGTCTCACTGCTGCCAGTTAGGCGCATGTGAACTCCATCTCCCCATCTCCGGGTTTGAATTCAGAGTTGCCTACTCTTAGATGGGTTGCCGTCCAAGGTTAACGAGTCCCACCCACCCGGGGTGCCGTCCAGGGTTAACGAGTCCCATCCACCCGGGGTGCCGTCCAGGGTTAACGAGTCCCACCCACCCGGGGTGCCGTCCAGGGTTAACGAGTCCCATCCACCCGGGGTGCCGTCCAGGGTTAACGAGTCCCACCCACCCGGGGTGCCGTCCAGGGTTAACGAGTCCCATCCACCCGGGGTGCCGTCCAGGGTTAACGAGTCCCATCCACCCGGGGTGCCGTCCAAGGTTAACGAGTCCCATCCACCCGGGGTGCCGTCCAAGGTTAAAGAGTCCAATCCACCCAGGGTGCCGTCCAAGGTTAACGAGTCCCATCCACCCGGGGTGCCGTCCAAGGTTAACGAGTCCCATCCACCCAGGGTGCCGTCCAAGGTTAACGAGTCCCACCCACCCGGGGTGCTGGTGTTGTTTTTTTGCTTGACTGGGCTTTGGTGGGGATTGAATATATGTCAGTTGGTGTCAGAAAAAGGAAAAATCCTACCTTGAAGCAACGCACAACGGAGAAGCTCCCCATCGTGTTTGATTTTCATTATGTTTATGTTGTTAGGGCAGTGGCTCTCAACCTGCGTGTCACGGCATCTCGGAGGTAAACGGAAAAAAATTCAGGGATAGTTTGATTATTTCAGAATTTTTATTGATTATTTTTGTTGGGATTTTGGGGGTGGGGGGCTTGTATAGCGACGCAGATCCGCATTCCTGTCATTATCAAATGTTCAATGGCAGCAGAAGTCTAGTGGAAGAGGCGTGAAAAGTTGCGCATCGTGTAACTGCGTCAGATTACTATGTCGCCCCTTCACTAAAGGTGTGCTGGGATCATCGGTCTGTTCTGGTACGATGGGTGATAACAGAACTGTCAGTTTAAAAATGTACCGCCTAGCACCACCGTCCTCCTGCGTGTGTTACCGTGAAGTAATGCTTTCTTGTAATTACTCTTATCTGCCGTTGCTCTTTTATTTACAGCATTATGCCAAGCAAAGTTGATTTGCTTCAAATTTACATACTTAGATAAGAGAAATAAAAAAATTCAGATATGATTTCATCATATAGTTTTAAATTATTTTCTTGTTCAGCCCACTTTGGTATAACACATGAATGCATGCCGTGACTTTCTTGAACATTATCTTCATAAAAATAATGAACATCGAACGCATATTTAGTTATTCCTTTTTTTTAAAAATCTATTTCTTAACCCAAGTTCGGAACACTTATAGTAGACATTTTAAATTTAACTTATTATTAAAGAAAAATACATGAAATATGGTTATCGCATGCTGGCTAAGATGCCAGTGTGATACGAATCAATTATGTCAAAATTTGAAGTGAACAGAAACAAGTTGAGATCCGCTGGCTGTTGCTGTTTTGTTTTTTTTTAAACCGCGTGACACAAATGACGCCGACCTTTGGTATCTTGTGACCTCTAAAAGGAAACGGACGTTTGGCCGTTTCTAAGAAAACATAAACCCAGACGAATGGAAGAGATCACACAATGTAACCGAGATCTTCAAAGTGTTAGCTTACTGTCTGCTGGTGGCGTCTCGCTGCTTACCTCTTAAAACAATAGACACTCGTCGTCCAGCGGCGGCTACGAAACAGAAAATGAATGCTTGGGCTGTCAATGCAGAGAATTGGTGCCATGACGTCATTTCGTGATTCTTGTAAAGTTTGTGTTTCGCATTTTCTGCGCTTATGAAGTTACCGTTGGGGCTAAACATGGGGCAAGGAGAATTAAGAAAGAAACTTTGTAAAATAAAATTTTAATTTTTTTTTATTTATACCATATCTTAAAATTCTCTTTTCAAAAACGACTGAGATAATTTACCTTCCGATAAACAACGTGTTAGATCAGCTTTTCTTTTATTGAAAGGAAACTTGTTTGACCATAAGTAGTGCGCCATTCGCATATTGGAAATTGAAAGTCAAACAGATCTCAAGCTCGGGGAAACCGTCTAAAAATAATTTTGAAATTCTTTTTAAAAATTACATACAGAAAGCCAATGAAGCGTTGCTTTTTTTTTTTTTTTTAAAAAAAAAGATGACCGAGGCAATTTTACTAATTGAGTGGTGGCCTCGACTTGAGCTATATTTTGTTTAAAGTGAGTAAGAGTCACTCACTTCGTCAGCCTCACTCTCTCGTCCTTGCCTATTCGATCCAAAGGATCAGGACTTAGATAAGACGACTGGAAATAGACCAGGACGCAGTGGATGACCAGCAGTGTATCTTGTTGTCTCACTGTGCCAGGACGCAGTAGATGACCAGCGGTGTATCTTGTTGTCTCACTGTCCCAGGACGCAGTAGATGACCAGCGGTATTTCTTGTGGGTTTCACTGTGTTCCACATCGCAGGAGCTGTCGGAGTTTTCAGTATGTCCTTGTCATACCACCTACGGGACTCGATCTCCGGTATGATTTCAGGGTTTAACTTCTCTTAGATGAGTTGCCGGCCAATGTTAACGAGTCCCATCCACCTAGGAGGGAAAAATGTGTCTTGGGGAGTAGACGTAAGGATCACATATTGTGTTTTCAACAAGGTCTCAGTGGAACTTTTAATCTTTCGAAATAAGCTGGATCCTCGCTTGACCAAATAGCAAATTTGATTTGCATGCGAAAATAAATATGGCACGTTATCGATCAGTAACTTCCGATTAACCAAGAGCCAAGGTGAGCTCAACAACATTGTGCTAAAAACTTTTTTGTTCGTTTTTGCTATTTTCTTGCTCTTCGTTGCATTTAGCTGCATTGAGAAAACTCCAGTGATATCCACCTCATGCGTAGTTAGTGCTTGAGAGACGTATGTCATGTTTCAAGCTTCCAGATTCAGTATGACTACGACATACGTAGGCTGGTATGTCCAACTCGGACAGTGTCTATACGTGTCGCTGTTTCGCCAAACCTAGACCTCATCGTTTGCCAAAGGAATGTGAATAATAATCATCATGTTATCTATGTTAACAACAACACTTGGATTCTGAATCAATGTTAAAAATACGATATGAAAATACTAGCGTTGTAAACATCCTTTTAAAATTGAAATACGACACAAAAAGATCAGTAAATAAAAAATATACTTTTTTTTCAAACTTATGATATTTTTTTATGATCTTATTCTGGTGCAAATCAAACTAAAATGATTTATCCAATTCAAATTAGATCATTCAAGCCTCCGTGACCCAACTGTGTCAACCCTCCGTGACCCGACTGTGTGAACCCTCCGTGACCCGACTGTGTCAAGCCTCCGTGACCCGACTGTGTCAAGCCTCCGTGACCCGAATGTGCCAAGCCTCCGTGACCCGAATGTGCCAAGCCTCCGTGACCCGAATGTGTCAAGCCTCCGTGACCCGCATGTGTCAACCCTCCGTGACCCAACGGTGTCCAGCCTCCGTGATCCGAATGTGTCAACCCTCCGTGACCCGAATGTGCCAAGCCTCCGTGACCCGACTGTACCTGGCCTCCGTGACCCAACGGTGTCCAGCCTCCGTGATCCGAATGTGTCAACCCTCCGTGACCCGAATGTGCCAAGCCTCCGTGACCCGACTGTACCTGGCCTCCGTGACCCAACGGTGTCCAGCCTCCGTGATCCGAATGTGTCAACCCTCCGTGATCCGAATGTATCAAGCCCCCGTGATCAAGTCGAGGTTTCTCTTAACACTTACTTTATTGTACATTTCCTGACAAATTGTTCGCCTCAGACCCACTTTACGACAGCGTATCGTATGTCTATTTTTGTTACTCATCATTGTTTTTTTGTGTGTTCATTTTCCCGAAAACATTGTTTATGTTAGGCGTAGGTAACTTGCTGATAGAACTCACAGAGTTATACATAATAAATTTGAATAGATCAATGATTCTTAAACTTTTAATTAAAAGAGACCCTGTTTGTTTCGAAGGGATTCCGCCCAGGAGCTCTAGGTGCAAGACTCGTGGCAACGCTGGCTACGCTTTGAAGGGGATGACAGCTGTAAAAATTTATTTTAAAAAAAGTCAAAGCTTTTGTATTGATAAAAATATCATACACATTTGAAAGCAAGACTAGACTTGAAAATATTTTGCTGGCAGTCGTGAGGTGTAGTGCCTTTCATTAAATCCAAAGGTGCTTGATTCATTCACAGATATAGGGCAAACCAACGCCCCGGTATTATAGTACTACGGCTATGAAAAGCGTCTTAAAACTTCTAGGAAATTCGAATAAAATGCTTGTTTTGAGTTCTCGTAACTTCATAGTGCATGAAAACATGCTGTTGACCAGTTGGTCTTACCGGGAATCAATGTTGATGACCAGTTTGCTGTTAAGAAATTTCTTCTGCATTCTATACGTTAAGACAAGCGAAAAATACATGAACTTTTTACCATTACTCTGTGTCAATCAATCGCTATGTAAAGGTCAACGTGACTATGTTTGTTTATTTGTTTGTATGTTTGCAAATGGGTCGATTAATCACAAGTAAACCAAACAATAGATTGCAATCAAATTTTACATGTTCATTCCTACCTGACATATAGATAGTTACTGGAAAGTTTGGGCATATTCCCAAAATCGCAATAGCTGTGATTTAAAATATAAAAAAAAAACTTTAAATGCAGAGGATCAAGAGTTAAAAAAAATCTTCAAATTGAGTGGCTGCTAGTGACGTTCTAGTTAATTTATTTTTGGTGTATGGTATGGCATCTTTCCGTCTACGAGAGACGATAGATTATCCTATCTGGTTGCAGCTCTTCGTGTGGCTAATGAGACCGATCCTTGAATGGCAGTCTCTTGTGCATGTCCCGCACACGAATGCAGTGGAGTAGTGTTTTCTTGCCTTTCTCCGCGCTCTCTTCACAGCTGCTTCCGCCCTGTACACATTTTTAATAAGCCTTTTTGGCGAACGGTGCGCATCTGTTAAACATCTGTTAAAGGAAAGCTTTCGGTGCGCTTTTGTTTAGTGCACTCAAATATATAAGAATGAGCTATGCTGACCATAACGCTAAAGACCCGAAAGTATTTAGATACGTTAGGATTCTTAAAAACAGTTACAGCTATTTTCTATTATTTTACGGAAATCGAACAAATTTAAATGCGCAAAAAAATATTATATATCCGCTTTTATTTAAGTAAAAGTTTAAGTATTATTATTATTATTATACATTACAAATACATATAAAGTAACAATCATGGAACTACTTTAAACATTTTATCCGAATGTAAAAGTTATGAAAAAAAGATATTAATCAAAATAAATATGATCTCAGAATTGCATCGTAATCACATTTATCGGAATACCTAAACATATGTGCGTTTTTAGTGCGTTATTTATATTGCGAAATAAAAATGAAATTAATTGGATTGAAATAAATGCATATGTATTATTAGCATTATAAATGCTAAACAAAACAAAATTCTGTCTAAAATTTAATCCTGCCGTCCGGTAATCAGGTGATAGTTTTACAATGTCAAATCTGGGCTGTGAATAGCTAAAGAATGGTCGGAGCGAATACACATTTGTTTTGTTTTATTTAATTAATGTATGTTTTATTTTAAAGTTCATGATTATGTTTGTAAATTGTATGTACAGCGGGGTGAGCCCAACCTTAGGCTGTGGTACTACGATGTAGCAAACTACCACTAATAATAATAATAATACTAATAAAACTCTCGAGAGAAAAACTTTTCCTGCGAGATAAGATACTTTAAGGCAGTGGTTCTCAACCTTCCTAATGCCGCGACCCTTTAATACAGTTCCTCATGTTGTGGTGACCCCCCCCCCCCCCCCAACCACCAATTATTTTCGTTGATACTTCATAACTTTAGAGTATATTATGTTTTCCGGTGGTCTTATGCTACCCCTGTGAAAGGGTTGTTCGACCCTCAAAGGGGTCGCGACCCACATGTTGAGAACCGCTGTTTTAAGGCGAGCTGCTAACAACTGAGGCGTAGCGTAGGGGGGCGGGGGTAAAGATATACCCGGGCGCCAGCTAGTTAGGGGCGCCAAAATGTGCTTTGGTATTATTTTATTGATAAAAATAATGGGTTTGAGAGTTTAAAAAAGGAAAAGAGGGCGCTTTAAAATGAATCTTGTCCCCGGGCGCCAAACACTCTAGCTACACCTCTGGCTAACAAAAACAAGAATGCCTCACATTCGGCACCAGGAAAGAAGACAAATAGTTGTGCCCTCCCAGTTAGCAAGTATATTGCTCAAAAACAAATTAATTGCTTTGGTCACCTGGTCAGAGCAGCTGTCAAGCAATTTGTATTGCAGGCGTATTATGGCAGGAGCTCCGGTTTTAAACGGGATGGGCACAGAATTTCAATCTTTACAATAATTACTAAAGGCTGGCCTTTAATATGAGAAGTTTTAATATTAATAGCTACTTTAGCAAAGTGTCTTTGTCTACGTGTTCGCTAATAATGCTTTCTTATAGTTTTTTCGGATTACAGTCCCGGGAAATGCCGGTTAAATTAGCTAGTACGTTATTTAAATAAATGCTGTTACGTAAGAAGAGATAATAGTCAATGTTTCCTGGAAAAATCAGTATAATTATCTTGGGAAATAGAACCAAAGTACAAAGTTTTCTATGAAAATAACACTTCCGTTAATATTTTCAGAAAAATGTTAAAGATTAATGGCTTTGAACTTGACATATGAAGATTGATTAACCTAAGTCTTTAAATTAGCTTGTTTTCAGCTGCTGTGATAATGTTCAATTGGAGATTTTGGAACATCTGTGTAAAGCAGATCAAGGGGGGTTTGTTGGATTAGGGTGGGTGCATTGCTGGTGTGGGTGCATTGCTGGGGGTGGGTGCATTGCTGGGGGTGGGTGTTGATATAACGGTCGATGGGTACTTGAAGGTGTTAAGTCATGGGGCTAGTGCAGGTGAGTGGAGGTGGATAAGAAAAGGAAGGTGATAGTGGGGTTGGTCGGTAGGTGAGTGAATTGTGTAGGGTCATGAAAAGGCCCTGAATAACCTATTCGATGGTGGAGGTGCAGAAATCCACATTATCATCCAGAATATGTTTATTAATATACACTTTGGAAAGAAGTGGGTGACTAACAGAGGCGTAACTGGGTTTTTGGCGCCCTTGGCTAATTTAAATTTTTAAATAATAACAATTTAAAAATTAGAGATTTAGCGGCGCCCTTTTGAACAGGCGCAGGCCGGCGCCCTTGGCAACTGCCCCAATGCCAAGCCGTTGTTACGCCTCTGGTGACTAAACGCAGTTTGCCTCGGTCACAGCTATGCTTGTCAATGACGTCGGTAGGTTGTTATGATTGGTGGTTAGGGTGGGTGGTTAGGGTTGGTGGTTAGGGTGGGTGGTTATGGTTGGTGGTTAGGGTGAGTGGTTAGGGTGGGTGGTTACGATTGGTGGTTAGGTGGGTGGTTAGGGTGGGTGGTTAAGATGGGTGGTTATGGTTGGTGGTTAGTGTGGGTGGTTAGGCTGGATAGTTAGGCTGGGTGGTTATTGTTGGTGGTTAGGGTGGGTGGTTAGGTGGGTGGTTAGGGTGGTGGTTAGGGTGGGTGGTTAGGCTGGGTGGTTATGGTCGGTGGTTAGGTTGGGTGGTTAGGGTGGGTGGTTAGGGTGAGTGGTTAAGGCGGTTGGTTTTTCTGGGTGTTAAAGTGGGTGGGTTGTATTGTGGTCATGGTGGGTGCGTCGGTAGGGGTTTGTGGTGGTTGGGCCGGTAGGTGTTTGTGGTGGTTGGGTACAAAGGGTAACGAGTAAAAAGTTCAAATGATGTACATTCAATCATTTAAATCAAAATCAATTGTTGACTCATTGCCAGTGCCATCCGTGCCACCTCGCATTAAGTGCATATCTTTTCAACGTTGTTTTCCTTTCTAGCAAGCAATTGCGTACCTAGGGTTAGTGCCCACAGGGACACGCAAACGTTTTTGTCAGCCCCTTCTACCAAAGAAAACGCTGAATTGAATCTGGTTGCCATGGTTGGGGGGGGGGGGACACCAGCCCCCTCCGAATCAACTTTCATCGCCAGTGTTGTACATCGATTAACAAAAAAAAAAAAAAACACCTGCGATTTACATGTCTGTTTATAACTTACGTGCTTTGGTGGTCATTTGCGTGGAAACGGCTACTGCTATTAACGCAGGTGGAAATGTATTTATAAAAAGGTAGATCTATAAGCACATTTGAGAATCGACAAGCGTTATATGTACTATCCACAGCTGTTGAAGACAGGGCTGATTAGGAAATAAAACCCGACATGTCTTAATATCAAATTTCCGCAAATGGAATTAACTGGAAGGAACTGAACCGACTCAATAAATCAATAGTCATGTTTGTTTAGCACAGCTCTGTACCGAGAACAGTGCCCATGCAGTACCGAGAACAGTGCCCATGCAGTACCGAGAACAGTGCCCATGCAGTACCGAGAACAGTGCCCATGCAGTACCGAGAATAGTGCCCATGCAGTACCGAGAACAGTGCCCATGCAGTACCGAGAACAGTGCCCATGCAGCACTGATTAAAATTGAAAATGTAAACACACACAGCGAATGCGGACTAAAGTTCCTTTCAAATAATCTTAAAATGTAACATACCAGTGGCCTAGTTTTTGGGTGGCTTTAACTATAAGTTGAAAAAGAAAATCGCCAATGAAAGGGAGCGCATTCAGAAATATAGCGAAATATTTTTTATAAGTACATTATAAAAGAAATGTATTGTAGATCGATACGTTAAATTGAAGAAAGCCGCGAATGTAAACGGCATTCAAAGTTCAAGGTCTTTGTATCCTCTTTTTGTCGTCTCTCTTAAATTCGCTAATACTTCTATCTTTCGAAATTCCAGAAATCGATTGTCTCATTGGTAATATATATGAATTTCCGGATACAAAATGTTAGCATTGGAGTGTGTGTGTGTGTGTGTATGCGTGCGTGTGTGTGTGTGTGGGAGGGGGGGGGGAAGAGTTTGCTTGGCCGAGTGTGGCACTTTTTTCCGTTACATTCAGAGGCGGCATTTTAGGCAAAGAATTGGTATACAAAGAAAACATTGAGAGCGTTAAATTCTCAGTAGAAGTGGCGGCAAATATCATTTTTTTTTGGAGGAGTAGTTGGCTGGTTGCAGAGCTCTAGTAGGCCCTGCTCATGTGAGCACTCTGGCTCAGAATACAACATCCATAACATTAATCTTCAGTTTCAGAAGAGTAACAGCTGTGCAATTTATTACAGGCGTGAAACAGTTTATTGGCACCAACGACACCGCTCTTTATAAATGATCGATGCTTGCAACATCACGATTTTCCGGGAAAACTCACGACCGAAAATAAATGCAGGCCAGTTAAAATTGTTCGAGAAAGAATTCTTTCACATTCGGTACGATTGTCAGCTGTTGTGACAACAATATATATTTAGGGTGTGAATTTCAATTTCCTCCCCCTCTCCACACACATTCCTTACGTCACGGCGTTGAACTTTACGCTTGATTTTACAAAATTTGCTTCTTTTAAATGAATTAATTGTTTACGTATTTTCTCCCAAAGACTACAGTCTATTATAAACAGAACCTCTGATATCAGCACATTTTTTTCTTCTCCAAAAATAAGAGATTCTTGGAAAGTGAGCTTTTCCAGAAATATAACGCACAGGCGGAAGAGGAAAAAAAACAACAAACAAAAACTGGGTCAGGTAAGGGACATAACTGTGTGGAACATTTCAAGTCAATCGACGGTAACACTGGTACAGCCCGTACAGACGACTCGTTGCATAGTACGTTTAAAATTATACAGCAGCTTCATTTCCCTGGGGAAACAGTTTAATTCAGCCAAGAAAGAAGTTATGTACAACTAAAGACACAGTCTGTTTTTGTTAACTGAAACTGACGAACGTCGCCGTTAGATATTGATTAAATTTTTTACGAATAAGCTTTTTAGTTTTAGTTTCAATACTGGTTAACAACAAAAATCTATATATTTTACTGAAACATCGAGCTGCAGCGGGATTCTGCGTAGTGTTCTGACGGTAAAATAACCTATTTTTATTTATTTATTTTTTGCTTATCACAATTTGTGCAGCAGGACACTGTCAGAAGCGTCTGACATGTGCGCTGGAAAAAATCCTACCAAAACGGGAGCGTTATAATTGGCCGTGATACAAAAGAGTAAGTAAATGAATATCAACTTTGTGGTCTTTCGTTGGAGAAAATGTGATCAGAACTTTGAAAGAAAGAGGCTTATTATCATTTTTTTCAACAAACATTGTGATCAAGTGTGGAACCGGATTATTTATCTCCAGGTAAGGAGTTGGCGTTTCGTCGTGCTGGCCTACCGTACTATAGATTGGGGCGTTACTTACGTCCAAAATTCGCTGAGACGAGTGCTCGGTTTTCACATCTATATATAATAGGCCTACAACAGTTTCGATTTGCGAATGGTGGCCGCTTTAATTATATTTTGTCGAAAACAATTTTTTTTAAAGTATCGGAATCGGAGACCTAATTATACGTAATAGATTTAAAGAAACGGTATCGAAGATATGCGAAGAGGGCAATCTCCCCTTCATTGGTGGTTAAAATTAGTGTCCTATCTGAAATAGAAACTAAATTTTCTAATCCCCCTGGTTCTTCGGTCTAAAACAAATTAAATTTTCATTAAGTAATTCGTTTCCCAACCCACACAAATCCGCCCTTTAAATTTCAAATATTACCGGTAATAATTTGCTCAACTTAGACTTTGATGTAGCTCTGGTATATTAGGATATTTTATATTGGGTTTAAGAAGGAAGTCCTGGGGTAATCATCCCCAAAAGGTGAATACCACGGAACACTAGAAGCATTATAGAAAAAACGGCTTCCTTTACTTGCTAAACGAATTTGTTTTCTCCATCATTTTATGTAGTATACGGTTCTTACAGATAGTGAGCGATATGCCAATAAAAATTTTAGCAAGCTTGATTCTTTGAAAAATCTGCCACAATGTCTTTCGGATATTCGACAGTAAGCGTCAGTTCACACGAACAAATTTTCGAACATACATTTAATCCCAAGCCTCGTCACAACTGTCAAATTACTATTTCATAAAATTCCTTTATTTTTCCACAAAAAAAAAAAAAAAAAGAAAAAAAGAAACCACGCACAAAATAGTCCTTTCGTACAAAAATGTGACGCCAAATTTGAAGGAAATGTTGATCGTGTGAACCGACCCTTAGTGTTGATTTTTGGAGAAATAACAACCGTGACTAATGTATCCTTCCACCGTTAAGTAAGACAAACAATAAATTCAACGTTCCAAACAATGGAACCAATTATTAGCAATCTAATTACAATCACTTTCGTTAAAAATTTAAGTGCAGTTTTCAATTTGAGTGTTTTGCTTTCATTGAAACAGATTTACCACTAAACTCCAACTAGATGTGTGCTAACGCCATGTGTATATTTTGTTTAAAAATAACAACCAATTTTTTTTTTTAATATCTTAGGTTCTCTAACACAGGTTTCCTAAAACTATCAGATTCAGCATGCCGACCAAAGGTCCTTAGTCCGGCCCGCCTGGTCGTCGTAAGAGTTGCTCTAGCCAAAAAGCAGGCCAATACTTCCCATTAAAAAAAAAAAACAATTTGAAGTTGATTAAAATAAATTAATAATATATATTCACTTCATCAGTTGTTGTTTTTTTGTTTGCACTACAACTACAAATAAAATACACGCTGTATGCCTATGCATTCAATCATTTATATATTTTAAAAAAAACTTTAGTCCGTACAGTGTGTGACGCTGTGGCGTAGAAAGGGTTGGTGCCGCACGGGGCAGGTCAAACTCTTTGTCACCTCATCCATGATAAAAAATGCTCTACAGGTGGCCGAAAATGTTGCCCCTCTACATTACGTAAAGAAGTGCCGCCTGGGGCGGAACGTCCCATCCGCACCCCTCCTCCTACGCCACTGGTGTGAGGGACTGTGAAACTTTGTTTAAGTCCCATGCTCTTAAACCATTTTAAGCAAATTCCTAAAAAGTGAAAGAGCCATTAGGCCTTGATGCACCGGCTATAAATTGATTACAAAAGCCGGAACAATAACAGGAACATTTTCGGAAATTTGAAAAAAAAATATATATAAAAGAATGAAAGAATAATATAATAAAAGTTATAAAATAATAATATGTATTTAAAGGCATTAAAGCATAGTATGAATAATTAGTGAACGTTTTTGCTCATTTGTCATTTGTAGTAGTTTATTTTAGTTAAAATGAAAAATTAAGTTTACAAACGTATAGTACATTCAATTATCTTTCATTTGATACCTCATTTGGTCTTACAAAAACAACAAAAATATTTTAAATCGTTTTTTAATCCAAACCTCTCAATTCTGGTACCTGTGTACCAATAGGTGCAGCCTTTGACTAATACTATTCGGATGTCATTTGTAGTAGTTTATTTTAGTTAAAATAAAGAATTAGGTTTACAAACGTATAGTACATTCAATTATCGTGTCACCCTGACCATTCCGAGAAGACCATTCCTTGTTTCATCCTGACCATTCCGTGAAGGTCATTCCTCGCGTGCATCTAAAAACAGTTCTCTGAATCCACATAATGAAAATAATAATCCTTCCCTAATACAAAATCCTGTTTCGATTGTTTTCATCGGTGCCTTGGTGTTAGCTCTGATGGCCTTATTTACGGTGCAAAAGTCACGTGGTCGTTAGGCGTGCTTCAGTTAAGAAGTAGGCCTACGGTTTATCATCGTCGGTGCTAATAGGACGACCGCCCCCAGCATCATTTAGTCAAGATACGCCACTGGTTTTCACTTTATTCCATCGCCGTAGGAAAGCTTAATCTGTTTAAAAATAGTGCGTGCGTGTGTGTGTGTGTGTTTGTGTTAGGGGGTTTGTGTCTGATACAGGATTTATCCGCCAGATGTGTGGTTGGTCGTTGTTTCTTTATTTTTTTTAAATGAATAAAGTTAAGTCCCGTTTCACTCCCATGTATATAATAGGCCTATATCATGCGTTATGTATCTCTGTATATGTATGTGTGTTTATAAAAAAAAGATTAAATTATTTTTAGACGTGTTTAAAGTATCTCTTGGTGTAGGCATTTAGATTAAAATGCCACCCTTAACCCTTCTAGCCAGTGTTTGGATGACAAAGCTAGTACTACTAGTAAAACATTCTGATTGGTGTCAACAACGATAACATTACGTGTTGTTAGCATCTCTTCATTTATCTGTAGCTCCGCCCACTCAACATTTCTATCACCTTTTGTAGCGATGAATGTTGGACTAAATTTTAAAAGGGTCATCAAATAAAATTAAGTACATGATAAAAAAATTTATCATAATGAAAAAAAAACAACTAAACATATCTGCTTTATCCTCATTTTAGGTTAATTTGTTTCCATGAAACTAAGTCATTGTGCGGTTTGAATGGTTGAAGCACAGATAATTAGGCTGATTTTGGGACTCAGGATATCCGTGATTTGAGCTCTGAACTAGATTTTAATTGGTGGGATGATTTTCTTCCTCCTCCAATGATACCACATTATTTATTGGCATACACTCAGCCCCGGGCGAAATTTTTTTTTCTTCCTTATACTTATATATAAGGGTGGCATTTTCGGTCAACTGACGTGGGTGTACACGCATATTTTCCATTATTTACTAGTAATTAATCATTTTAAAAATTATTTTAAAGAAAATCGAGATAATCTAGCTTTTACAATTTATACAAATAAGGGAATATGGAAATAAAATTGATTAACAAAACATAATTTTAAAAATAATCTTAAAAATAGCTATCTGAGTAACAAGGGAAACCACCATCAGTACAAAAAAAAAGTAATTTAAGGTGTGCTTTTAAAGAAAGGTTCTCCCTCCATATCTAAGTATGAATTGTTCTAACGATCATAGCGGGGACTGAGTGCTGGTGCCAGTGGCGTAGTGAGGGGGGCAAGGGGGGCATCATGCCCCGAGCCCTACTTACAATGGGGCGCCAAATGGTATATTTTACTATAATATTGTATGGTTTTCGAATGGGGGGGGGGCGCTAAAAAGGTATTGGGGGCGCTAAAAAGGTATTGTGCCCCGGGCGCGAGTTAAGCTCGCTACGCCACTGGCTGGTGCAGTCATCATAGCCATATATCTTTCAATACGTTGATTATTGCGCTCTTCACTCTTTTTAAATGACCCAACTATACTATAAATTATAAATTATAATCATTTTCAGTGGCGCAACAATGGTTAGTCCGGTGATTATCTTTATCTTGATTTTCGAAAAAAAATTATTCCATGAACTAGTTACATTAAGCAATAAATTGGATTAAACTGCAAAATTAATTAAGGAACGCGCACCCCATTTTCTAGAAGGATCATATTTTTAAGATGGCTCTGGTTCTGATTATACCCAGTGATATGATTATGATTAATTATTAGTAATTTATCTATTAGGCCAAGTCCACGTCGTCATAAAACTTAACTAGTCTAATCTTTTAAAAATACATTTTAAGAGACTTTCATGTTTTGCTTGAAAGAAAACGTGTGCAGAAAATGTATTCCAGTAAATGATTAATCAGTAATGAACACTACATACATAGTACATAGAATAGAATGAAAACTATTATGAATTAACTGAATTTTGGACCAAGGGAGAAAAATTTTTAATTTTTTTTTTTTAAAAGTCGAAATGAAAAAAACATACTGGGGATTTCCACTGTTCTGATCAAGAATTTCTCAGAAGAAGAAAACATTTGTTTTTCGAAGCGAGTCCAACTCTATAGAAATTTTAGATCCTGTTAGACTGTTACTGTTAGACACTGAAATAATTTATAGTGTTATAAGTTATATGGAAAGCTCATAGTAATCAATTTATATTTTACTTTGCACTTGTGGACAGTAAAGCCAACAATGTTTTGTGGAATTTTTAACTGAAAGAATTTAATTATTTATGGTCAGACAATAATTTAAATTTAATAATAATTATGTTCAGTTTTACATTTTCGTTTAATATTATATAATTATTACTATACTAAATAACAAATTATAATACAACAGATTTCGAATTTCCGCTACCAGAATTTCAATAAAATTATTAAAATTAAAGTAATAAAGTAAGTTTAAGTAGTGTAAGCATAGTCATAGTACTAAAGTCTAAGTGAGTAAGTCTCAAGTTAGTCTAACACTAAAGGTGTATAATTATACTATACAAATAAAGTAACAAGTTCACTACTCCCGGAGGAGAAGGTGGAGGTAGGTTTTAATATTAAATTTATTGTAATATTTGATTGCGGTATTGATTTCTTTAGTTTCCAATAAAGCATCAGCCCTTTTAGTAAAATTACTGAAATTGTAAATCTAAATCATGTTGACATTATTGACATTATTATCCATTATGTTAATCATTGAATCATATAATATAGGCTATAGCCTATAGGCAGGCCTATTTGTTGTTTATTATCATGACTGACCAGTTCAGAGGGCCAAAGCTTAAACAATTACTAAGAATAATTTAAATAATTTTTGTAAGTCAATAAGTTAACTGTTTTAATGACACATTAAACAGTTTAAGATTAAACGATTATTAATAGAAGACCTTCAATTTATTATGTTAATCATGATTTAAAATAGCATAAATAATTGTTGCCATTTAATTTTAATTTTCTATTTATTGAGCCTATTGAAGCCTATACTATTGTCTACTAAATGTTTTTTAAAATAACATAACATATTTTAATTGATTCAGTTCGATGTTTTTAGTGTTAGTTTCTCTGTTAATGTGTAACTTTAGCATATTGAAAAATGCATTCATGTATGCCTGCAAGATGTGTGCAAGTGTTTGTGGGGGCAAAGAGCAGTTGGGGAGCATTCTTTAACAAAAATTTTTTAATATTTTTGTAAAAATGAAATACACAACTATAATTTGTTGCCCCACATTTGACTGACACCACTGTCAGTTTCATATAAGTCCTAGCATCATTAAGTTTTTTTAGATGTGTTGACTTTATTTTATTTTCTGAGGGTGACACCCAGGGGTGGAATAGGCTGCCAGATGCTGGAAAATTCACAGTGGGCTGCCAGGAGGGCCCGTGATATTTGGGTCCTCTACATTACAATAGCACTTGCCTATTAAATCTTTGTATAAAGATATTTGTCCTGGGTTACTTGGACACTCCGGCCCACAACTGGTGGACCCCCCCCCCCCCTGACTTATGCTGAAGGCTCCATTTAACTGATTTACACGTCTCCCTCAAAATCTTCTTTGCTTCTTTTCTCTTTCTTTTCACTCAGTAGCATAATATTTAAGTTATGAAAAGCTTTTATTAAACACTCTTTCTTCTCAGACAATAGTCAAAGTTAAAATAATGCAGTTTTTGTATTTTCTTCAGGTTTGACTGCAAGGATACAACTTGTGTTATGGCATAAAGCGTGTACTATCAGCTGTAGTTGTGGACCCACTGAACAAATGTAATGGCACAGTTTCCAATGAATAGGACAGAAACAGAATCAAATTCCAAAGAGTGCATAACTGTCATCTTTGTCAACAAAGACATTGATCCATTAACTTTATGTACATCTTCCACTGAACACCAGAATTCTGAATTGACATGTCAGTTCGTGCTGCAGCAATGCATACACCATTGTCAAAAAATGGTGTGTGCAAAAGGCTCAGACCATGATGGACTTAAATTCCTTCCTGTGTTTGGTTTGGCTGTGCTGCCAGTGGAAAAATTATGGCTTCCGGGCAACTACAAATTTGAACGGTCGTCAGATAAAAAGAGGTGCTATAAATTCAAAGTGAGATTCCGGCCTCCAGTAGACTTTCAATGTAAAGATGATTCAAATAATTTCATGTGGGATTACATGTTTCTGCAAATTTATGAAGATTTCCTGTTAGGGGACCTTGGGGGTAGTGAAAAGCTGAATGAGAAAAATATTTTTCAGCTGATTTCATGGGCCCTGCTGATGCCCAAAAACTTGCCGTTCCACAGTGCGCTAGTTGTGGACGAGGAGTACAAAGAGCGCCAAGTCAGATTTTGGAACTTCCGCTCAACCTTTTCTAAAGCAATCAGGACCAGATTGATCTCCACCTGTTGTATTGACCATTATTGGATAATCTATACCCTCAAAGAAAGTTTGAAGAATCTGAAAGGAACAAAGCATACACTGGGGTATTATAAGCAGAAATTTTATCAGTTGTTGGTGGAGGCAGAGCCAAGCTATTGTTCTGAGCACTATGAAGTACCCCTGGGCGGTGTGGAAAATTCAGATAAAGTAACAGTAACAGTGAATTACTTTGGGGAAAATCACCAGCCAGCTATCTGTTATGGAGAAGTAAGTAAGAATAGAAAAAAAATTAAAAGTGTTGCACATATGTAGCAGAAAATATTATTATTTTTTTTTATAACAATAATTTTTTTTTATAACCTGGAAAGATTTTAAAATATACCAGTGTATATTGCATGGAGACACCTTTTTCACAATTTAAAAAAAAAAAATTGGAAAGAGATATCCTCTGTGATGTTTCCAAAAGGGATTCACACTTCTAAAAATTCTTGTTAAACTATAATTACTTAATGTTTTGATAGTAAGCATAATCAGAAAGATACTTATGTAGCATCATGTAGACATTCAGTTGAAACAGTTTCTGTATTTGAAGGATTCAAATATTTTTTTTAATATACAAAAGTTGTTATTTTTCAAGTTCCATGTTCTCCCTGATATGTACATATTTTGCTGTATTTTAATTCTAAGATTTGATCCACATAGGAACTTTACATTATTTCTTTCTTCTTGTTTTAATCAATGCAGGAACTGCAATGCATTTTAACAGAAATAGTTTATCTCAAATTGGCCCGGCCAAAGAACTTCAATGCCAAAGTTTGGGAGGTTACCATTGAATTAAAAAATGATGAGAATCCCAGGGTTAGTACTAACAAGATCAAAATATCTACAGGAGTTAATTATTCTAAATTGGACAAAGCAACAACAAAAAAATTATTATGTCTACCCTTTATTAATTCAAATATAATTTAATACTATTAAAGCAAGCAAATTTATTTAAAATATCAATTATATATATATCTACTGTATAGTATGATAAGTTACTTTTATTAACTCGGTGTGACTAATCATTTAACACTCTCTTATCTTTTGTCTGTCTGTCTAACACTCTCTTATCTTTTGTCAGTTAAAATTTATATTTAAAAAAAGCAACATAAATAAAAAGGGTAGGAGAATTTCATCACACCTCATTGTATTGGCGTGAAAACAACATCACACCTCATTGAGTGAAAACATCACACCTCATTGAGTGAAAACATCACACCTCATTGAGTGAAAACATCACACCTCATTGAGTGAAAACATCACACCTCATTGAGTGAAAACATCACACCTCATTGAGTGAAAACATCACACCTCATTGAGTGAAAACATCACACCTCATTGAGTGAAAACATCACACCTCATTGAGTGAAAACATCACACCTCATTGAGTGAAAACATCACACCTCATTGAGTGAAAACATCACACCTCATTGAGTGAAAACATCACACCTCATTGAGTGAAAACATCACACCTCATTGAGTGAAAACATCACACCTCATTGAGTGAAAACATCACACCTCATTGAGTGAAAACATCACACCTCATTGTATTTAATTAAAAACAACATCACACCTCATTGTGTTAGAGTGAAAACAACAGCGAGAATAGATCAACATGAGAGATTGAAAGTAAAAAAGAAAGCTATTTTTCATATAATGTAAAATTATACAATTTTTATTACAAGAACTTTTCAAGCAACACTGAGCTCTTTATTCAAACATTGCTTGATGTGATTATGTAAAAAGTTTATACCAAGAACTTCGGTTATCAGTGAAAGTCAAGCCTTGCAATCAGTCCGATGCCTGGCTTGAGTGACATGTTAGCTCTTTACAAACTTGGACCTTCTGTTATCTATGTCAAGGTCATCTCTCTGCACATTTCTGTCTCTCCAAAGTCATTTTAGCTAGGCCTGATTTCAACAGGTTTTAAAGAGGTTTTAACCACCTGTCATCACAAATCTCACTAACAAAACTTATTTAAGATGATATTGATTGTCAACTTGTCTATTTTGGTGAGCTTCACAAAATAACACAAAATTTCTACTTGACAACACATTTTTGTTTAAACATGAGATGTAGACAAAAAAAAAATTACTAGTAATTTATAACGATGAATTTCTTCTAGAAACTTCAGTTCTTTGAAGAAGTTGCTGCTAAGAGTTTCATCTCCATGTTGCAAGGTTTCTTCTCTCTGTATGTCCGTTACGATGTTTGCCTGAACAAAGATATTCAAACCTTTGAAGCTCAGACCAGCAGTGAGCTATGGAGCTTTGGTCCCTTGAGGTATTAATGAGTTTTTTAAATGTTTCTTTTTTCCTTAGAGAAGTTGTAAGTATAGCATCCTTACCTAAGATCAATAACTTTTTTTCTATATTTAAATTTTGTATTCACAGGGATGAAACCGCTGAGAAGTATCTGAAGGAACCTCAGAGTCCCGGGGAAACAAAGCACAAGCGATATCTTGTGCATGAAAGTTTGAGGGACTATGGCTGCTACGTTGTGGTGGCATGCACAAACAGTATCATCATGTCTGTCAAAGTCTTCACAGTTCAAAGATTCCTGCTAACAATCTCTAGGGACAGAAGCTTCAACTTGTCTAGGGAGAATCATGAGGACGTACAGACATTTCGTAGTTCTAAAGATCTGCGAAGTTACTTGAAACATGAGTTTGGAATTCAGGAGCACCCTAGATATTGTAAGCAAATTCAAATGTCTCCTCTCTCTCTCTCTTTGCGGTGTTCTTACTTTTCATTTGAAATGACAGCATACTGATAACCCCTCTCAAAATATTGTTGTTGACTTGAAAATACTTAATTATTTTTAAATTAAGGCAAATGGTCCTTGTGAGTGTGCTTTCAAGATGCATACGAATTTAAAATAAATAGACTGATAAGTGAAATTTACCACAATGACCCTGGGTTGGATCATTTATTATCCAAATAAACTACTTCTAGCACACATGTGTTCATATTATGTAGCATCATTTCATTAACTGAGTTATTGAACTGACACAAATGTCTGTGCTGCCTTTCTAATATTAGTTTCAGCATTGTTATTATAAAATTAATATATTAGTTGCCAGATTTACAAGTTGTCATGTGTATAGCCTAAATTGTTACTGTTTGAATAAATAAATAAATTCAATAAATAAATAAATGCAAGAAATTAATAAATGCTAATAATAAATAAGTCTCAAAAACTAAAAAAAATTGTAATTAAAAAAACTTTATCCCTAGGGTTGCTGTGACACCACTCACTTTTAAAAAAAATATTCTTGAACAGTTGATGTTTGTTTTTGGCTTTTTATATTGCAGTTCATCAAGTTTTCAGAACAAATTGTTCAACTTTCAAAAAGATATTTACTTTCTCTTACAATTTTCTCCTCTGAAGATCAAACTGTTTCTGAGATTGAAACTGTTTTCAAAATCGGCAATGCCCAGCCGTATTATCCCGAGGATATGGATGACTCATCCTTATCTAGCGAGCCTGGGATTTACTTGCGTGAGGATCTGGAGAAGAGGAAGGTCATTCGAGGCAAGTGCGGGGGACATTATCTGTTGTGTAACGGTTCATAAATATTGTTTAAAAAATGTGAACAAAGATAAACTTGTTGATTGACGGCTTCTGTAAGAGTGAAAACATTACATCAGCCCTGACAACTTCCTGAGATTGATCAACATGTTGTATCTGTGGAGAATCCAGGCAGAAAATTGTTGAAGAAAGGCATTATGTAGCATAACAGAGGCCTAGAGAATAAGACAATGGTCACACCTATAAGATGCATCTCTAGATCAGTAAAATAGCTCATTATACATATTTATACATTTGTGAAGGTATAAGAATTTTTTTTTATAGTATCAAAGTAATTTGGGCAAACACTTGATACGCCCCCACCCTCCATATATTGTCATGTTTTAGATATATTATAAGATCTAATTCCCCTCCCCCACCCCCACCCAATTTGCATAGATATGATATTAGTAGTAGTTATAGAACTATTTTTGTACAATATAAATATAAACCTGAACATTTTTGTAATCATTGATTGCCACGCAGTGGTTGGGAAAAGGCTCGTGATTATAATTTGAAATGAAGATTTTTTTTAAAGAAGAGTTGTATGTTCTTTAGGCAATCATACATATTCTTAATTAAATTTACCTGCTATTGTATCCACTTCAGATAAAAATCCTCAGGTTTTAAAGTTTGAGGTTTCATTGAAAGGAAAGAAGATGATGCTAGTTGAACTTCAATCTGATGACGGGAAAATAGCCGAGGTTTGTTGTTTTATTGCTGGGGATGATTGGAGCCTAATGGGATAACCGGGCCATGTTATGATAACTATGGCATATTAGGATAACTAGGGCGATCTGAATGATGGAAGCTTTTTGGTTAGTTTTATTGGATGAATAAGGCTGGCTTGTTGCATAAAGAAGGCTTTCTTGTGTGACTAATGTGTGTTATTATCTAGAGAAGTGGTTCTCAACCTTCCTAATACCGCGACCCTTTAATACAGTTCCTCATGTTGTGGCGACCCCCCAGCCACACAATTATTTTTGTTGCTACTTCATTACTGTAGAACGTATGTGTTTTCAGATGGTCTTAGGCGACCCCTGAGAAAGGGGTCGCGACCCACAGGTTGAGAATTCTGATCTAGAGCTTATTGAATGACCAGAAGTTGTTGAATGACTGGAACTTGTTGAATGACCAGGGCTTGCTGGTTCATTGTCTGGGGAGTTATGGAGTTAAACCCCCTGACTGTGTTTTGGCGTTATAATTGTTTCTCCATAATCTTCAGCATTGCAAGGAAAATTTTTTTTTTATCCATCTTATCAATTTGTGTAGATTCCTCTCCAGGTGCTGTAAAAAAGTGTTGCCCTTGTCTCCATTAACATTACTCGGTGACAATCTCGTGTCACAGGCATGACCCAGAACTAGGAAATGCTGTGAATACTCTAGGGCAGTGTTTCCCAAACTGTTGAGTTTGGTGAACAAGTTTTGAAATTGTACCAGGAATCTGTGCCAGATTTATTTATTCTTTTTCCTTTTTATTTCACTATAAAAATTAATGTTGTGCTGAAATCCTTTTTAAAAAAAACATTTGTGTGTGTTCTCTCATGTCCTGTTTTTTTTAGTGGGTGAAAAGCATAAAATTATAACTAACTGAAAGTTATGCCTATAATTTTCAAAGTCTTAGAAATATTGAGAAGTAGATTTTTTTAAAATAATCTAGAGAGCATATTTTCATATAGGCCTGTACTAGATGGAGCAAACATTACTAATTGGTTTTTCTTTTTAAAAAAATTACCCCGTATGATTTCAAGTTTCCCAGAGAATTAAAATATTAAAAATTATTTTGACCAATGGTAAAAAAATAATTTCACTTTTATGAAATCTTAGCCCAGAAAAAACAATTTGTGCAAGCAATAGTTGTTATTTAATGTTAAGTTTGAGGACAATGATTACAATATTACAATGCTATAAATTGCATATGGGGATTGTATATATAATCTAATTAGTTGTGAGCTGACTATCCCGTTTATTCCTACCACCACAACATAGCAGCCATAATCCCTAACATAATCACAACTGGCCCTGACACAATACATATTAAGTCATGATGACTGCTGAAGATAAAATGTACTGACAACATTTTTTCTAGTAAAATTTATTTTCCCCCCTCCTTTCTTCCCTTTTTTAAGGTCTCACCTTACATTACTTGGCGTTTCCATCGTATAAAAATGAAACAAAATTATTTCAAATAATGCTTTTAAAAAAAGTGTGCACTCTGAAAAATATTTAGCACATGGACCATCAAAAAGCATGTACCATCACTGCAGTTTCAATCAATGCATTCCCGAAGTTGATATTTAACCATTAGACCTACTATTCCAGGGGTTCAGAGAAGGCATACAAGACCTGATAAAGCTGCACAAGAAGAAACCTGACAACTTCCTCAAGTTTTATGGGATGGTCTGGGAGAGGAAAATGTGTGTCCTAATGGAGTATACAAAATATTTTGACCTACTAACCTACATTTGTGAAAACCCCCAGACTGTGCGACAGAAGATGAAAATCATACACCAGATCTTAAAGATTCTTTCAGTTATGGTAAGATGTGAACTAAATTAAACAATATAAAAATTTGTAGGTGAATATCTTGAAATTACACCCAATTGTTTTCATCAGTGATGTTATTTCACTGGCTAATTTGAAAGTTCCTGTCCTTTCCTTCAAAGTAAGCAGTTATATATTATCTTAAAATGTAATGGGAAAATTAAAATGCCTCAAATTTGTATTAGCTTTTTTGCTGTTTATTTTAGATACTTAACTTGAGAGTTGAGAGAGTTTTTTTGTAGAGCATTAACATTAAGCTGCAGTTGCTGGGATTGTAAAAAAAATCCTAGAACTGTGTGTTTATTATTTCCTAAATATTCTTATCTAATTTCAGTCTAGTACAGTTTTTCCCTGAATTAATGACACATCAGAAAATGTTTGTTTAAAAAAAGATATGTGCAGCCTCCAAATGACAGTTAATGACATTGAATTTTTAAAAATTGGCTTATTTCTTATTCAGGAAGAGCACAATTTATATCATGGAAACATCAGGTTAAGAAGATTCATGGTCTTTATGGAAGATGGCTCCACCACACCCCAAATCAAACTTGGAGATTCTGGGATCGCATCTTATCTGAATAGTAAATCTAAAGATGATTTGGATAACATAGAGAGGTTAGTGTTTTGAGACCAAGTGTGACATGGTGAGAAAATGAGATATTTAACATATTACCAAGTGATTTTGGACTTGAAATGACAACACATACTTAGCAAAATTGTGTTGGGGGAGGGGAGGGGGAGGATGGGGTGTCCAAATCACAAATTTACAAGTTGTGGATTTAAACGTAATAATTTATCATTTCATGAGTAATATAATTTTAAACTGGTTTTGTTAAGATGTTGAATAAAGTTACTTAACTTTGCTAAACAACATAATTTATACCAAGCTTTGTATTTTAGGGTTTCTCTTCAATGTTACTGGTGTTATTTTCGTTTCCAACTTAATTCATTAAAAAATCAAAAACAACCCCACTTGCATTTGAAAAATAATAAAAATGTCATCCCCTTTATCAAATAAAATTAAATGTAACAATATAATAAGTTTTGCTTAAGTTTTTAAAACTGTTTTAAATTAAAGAATGTAAAAGTTAAGGGTGAACTACTGTGTTATGTAAATCAAGAAATATCCAAACATGTGAGGCTGGTACAAGCTATTATGCCATTCATTTTTCTTTATTGATTCTTTATTCTTAAGACTTCCATGGTTGTCACCAGAAAGAAGACACAATCTTAAGAAAGTGACATACGAGTCTGAATGCTATTCCGTTGGTACAGCTCTGTGTGAACTCATATACAGAAGCGACCAATTCCACACGGATTTGAAACTGGGAAACCTTCAAATGGTAAACATATTTTATATTTGTGCAACCAAAAAGGTCCTCCTAGCCTCAGAGAAGTCTGGCCATTGTGCAACTTAAAAAATACTTAACACCATTTCTGCAAGTCCTTGTTTGTCTATGAAAAAAAGATAAAATTTGATAATTCAATGTGCTGAGGTGTGGGTTTGGTCCTTTCAGCATGGAGTTCACAGGTGGTGTGCTTGTCTGGGGCCATGTTCACCCTTTGTTGGCCGGTATGTTTTTCTGTAAAGCTTTTCTCTCCCTAGCATTTAATTTCCATGCCACTATACCTTCAAAATGACTAGCTGCGTTTTTCCAATGGACAGTGTATGGTTGCAATGATTTATGAACAACTCTTGCTGCTGCATTCCTGTTAGAAGTTGAGGTGTGTTTACATTGGTTTTTCTAATAGTTGCCACTTTTTTTTTTTCTGTTTCTGTTTGTGTTGAGACTGTTGTAAACAAAAAGCAATGGCCACACCTACTCCAAGCACATCAGTTGTTTTTAGACCTTGTAGGGTGCACAGAGGAGGAAGAAGAAGAGGAAGACAGAGAAAAAGATGGGAAGATGAACATCAAAGAGTGGACGGGATTACAACTAGGAGATGCTATGCATAGGGCAGGAGACCGAGAGGAATGGAGAAGAATCGTTTTTATGTCATCTGTGGCGCCCCAATGGTCGAAAGACTACGGGACATGATGATGATGAGGATGCACAGGAAGGCCTCATCTGTGTGTTAAGGGGTGCTTCAAGAAGTTTGGGGTTATTAGTGCTGTTTCCCATTCTGTTGGAATTTGTTCTTCTCGCCAGATGTTAGTTTATGTGTCTGAGTGTGTAGTTCTCTTCCTCCAAATTGCAGTTTGTTTAGGAGACTTGTAAATAAATTAGTCTGCACCTATTGGTACCCGGGTACCAATAGCCACTTCGAATAAATTATATTGAAATTATTTCACTTAACATGATATTTAAAGAATGGGACATTTATTTACTATATAAGTATAAGGAATCCTGCCAACACAATGTTTTCAGTCAGTCAATTTCCATTTTTAACTAATTTAAGTGTTTGCAACTTTAAAGAAAGAGTTTTATTATTATTATTATTATTACAGCTAGTGGTTGGCCTATTTATTTTCTGATTTCTGAAGAATATGTCTTTGTGGATTAAAACTTCCTGTCAGACTTTTCTTCTGTAGCAAGCTAAGTTCTGGTTTTCTTATTCTCTTTTTTGGTTTTTATTACTGTGTTTAGACTTTCAGCCAAAACTTCCTTTTGATTGTCTTGTGCCTTCATTCCTTTTGATTGTCTTGTGCCTTCATTCCTTTTGATTGTCTTGTGTCTTCATTCCTTTTGATTGTCTTGTGTCTTCATTCCTTTTGATTGTCTTGTGCCTTCATTCCTTTTGATTGTCTTGTGCCTTCATTCCTTTTGATTGTCTTGTGTCTTCATTCCTTTTGATTGTCTTGTGTCTTCATTCCTTTTGATTGTCTTGTGCCTTCATTCCTTTTGATTGTCTTGTGCCTTCATTCCTTTTGATTGTCTTGTGCCTTCATTCCTTTTGATTGTCTTGTGCCTTCATTCCTTTTGATTGTCTTGTGTCTTCATTCCTTTTGATTGTCTTGTGCCTTCATTCCTTTTGATTGTCTTGTGCCTTCATTCCTTTTGATTGTCTTGTGCCTTCATTCCTTTTGATTGTCTTGTGCCTTCATTCCTTTTGATTGTCTTGTGTTTTCATTCAAGATGTGCCATATGAATCTTATTTTATTTCAGTTGGCCAAGTACTACGAGGAGAACACATTCTTACCCAAGCCGGACAACATCAAGGCACCCAGAAGCCACGGGCATGACAGCTCTGACTCCCTCGAATGTAAGAGCAGAGCTGTGCTGGAGGAAGTTTGGGACAGCATCATAATGAAGTGCTGGGCTCCTGAGATGATGGAGCGGCCGTCCACACGAGAGCTGTGTAAAATATTTTCTGGTCAGTCCCAAATAGAGAGTTCTTAAATGTTCACTTTAATGGAGGGCAGCTGGTTGCTATTTCCTATAATTTTAAAAATGGGGAGACTTTTCTATGTAGATTCTTTATGTTTATTTTTTCTATAATGCTTGACAACAAGAAATTTGTCTTCTGTCACAGTTTGTATTTAATTGGTTTCTTCCATCATATTCTTTGACACATTCATACGAAGTAATCACAAAATTTGACACATTCATACATAGTAATCACAACAAAATTGAACACATTAGCAATGTAAACTTAAAAAAAAGGGGCAGGCCACCCTGGGCATGACACTTAGAAAGAATGCCAAATGACAGAGGAGTGAAGAGGGTGGGTGCATCACCAAAGCACCATGGGGAAAACGGCTCAAAGGCAGACCTAGGCTTAGATGGATGGAACATATCTATCGGGGCTGTACAGTGAATGAAACATGTGTATAACACAGCTCGCTATAAGTAGGAGGATAAAGCACACCCTTTCACTACAAAGTTCTCTCATTGACTGCTCAAAGAAAATTCAGTCTACTACTCATAATTACAATAACAATATCTCACCAAATAAATGGGGTTGGGGGGGGGGACCTTTCATTAGCTAAACTAACTCTCAAAGCATGTAGTGCACAATAAAACACAATATTCAGTGCACAACAAATACTCACACATTTCAAACGGTTGGGCTGTTTCTAGCATTGCTTATTATCTACATTGAAATGTGATTCACCTTTTCATTTGGGAAGCTTAATTGTGTGCAGATGGGATTTTTTTTTTCTGCCGGGTCTGTCCAAAGATCCAACCAGGTGGTGAAATAATATTGGCAACTCCTCACTCAGTTAATTTAAAACAAAACTTGAAATATTTTTAAAAAGGGAACAGGAAAATAGAAGCATATGTCAGAGATTGGGGCGGGACAAGAAGCATATGTCAGAGATTGGGGCGGGACAAGAAGCATATGTCAGAGATTGGGGCGGGACAAGAAGCCTATGTCAGAGATTGGGGCGGGACAAGAAGCATATGTCAGAGATTGGGGCGGGACAAGAAGCCTATGTCACAGAGTGGGGCGGGACAAGAAGCCTATGTCAGAGATTGGGGCAGGACAAGAAGCCTATGTCACAGAGTGGGGCGGGACAAGAAGCCTATGTCACAGAGTGGGGCGGGACAAGAAGCATATGTCAGAGATTGGGGCGGGACAAGAAGCATATGTCAGAGATTGGGGCGGGACAAGAAGCATATGTCAGAGATTGGGGCGGGACAAGAAGCATATGTCAGAGATTGGGGCGGGACAAGAAGCATATGTCAGAGATTGGGGCGGGACAAGAAGCATATGTCAGAGATTGGGGCGGGACAAGAAGCATATGTCAGAGATTGGGGCGGGACAAGAAGCATATGTCAGAGAGTGGGGTGGGACACTGTAGAAATTTAAGTGTGTCCTAGATCGTCACCAGGAAAGAAATTATAGATACAGAGGTGCTGAAATATTGACTTAAAAAAAAAACAGTTGTTGTGAGATAATTATTGAAATTTCCTTTCAGAAATCAACATGAAGGCAGAAGAGATTGACAAAGAGACAGCCACAGAGGAACTGAAACAAATGGTTTATGATGTTGGTTTGAAGGAAGAACTACCCAAAACAGGTGAGCTTGCAAAAAAAAAATATGAATCTGATTTCTGTCATGGTTTTAAAATTATTTTATAATTAACTTCTTGATTTCACCAGTGCGCTTGAAAGAAGTGTACGTGTAAAACTTATATCGCTTAGATAAAAGAAAAATAAGGAATGTTGCTGCATTCATGTTTTATGTAGAGGAAGGATAGAGGAACATGTAGAGGAAGGATAGAGGAACATGTCGAGGAAGGATAGAGGAACATGTAGAGGAAGGATAGAGGAACATGTAGAGGAAGGATAGAGGAACATGTAGAGGAAGGATAGAGGAGCATGTAGAGGAAGGATAGAGGAGCATGTAGAGGAAGGATAGCGGAGCATGTAGAGGAAGGATAGAGGAGCATGTAGAGGAAGGACAGAGGAGCATGTAGAGGAAGGATAGAGGAACATGTAGAGGAAGGATAGAGGAACATGTAGAGGAAGGATAGCGGAACATGTAGAGGAAGGATAGAGGAGCATGTAGAGGAAGGATAGAGGAGCATGTAGAGGAAGGATAGAGGAACATGTAAAGGAAGGATAGAGGAAAATGTAGAGGAAGGATAGAGGAACATGTAGAGGAAGGATAGAGGAACATAAAACAGCATGCTGAGCTCAGTGTGATTTCTTGAGATTTATACAATTGAAATTTGACTTAATTAAACATTAGCACACTTCAAATTTGACACAATGGAAAATGCACCCTAATGAGAATTTACACTTTTGAGCATGTGCACATTTAGCCATTTTCAGCAATTAAACATTTGCGCAATCAAGTATTACACAAATGAACATTTGCCCAATTAAACGATTCACAATAAAACATTACACACTTTAACATTACACAATTAAACTTTTCCCAATTAAACATTATGGAATTGAACTTGGCACAAATAAACATTTTGCACAATTAAATCTACATAAAAATCAAATATTTACACAATTAGACATTTCAAAATTAAACATTACACAGCTGAACATGACACAATTAAGAATTAAACAGTTAAATATTTATACAATTAAATTTACAAAATCAAATATTTACACAAATGGAACATTACACCATTAAATATTTACACAAATGGAACATTAAACCATTAAACATTTACACAAATGGAACATTACACCATTAAATATTTACACAAATGGAACATTACACCATCAAATATTTACACAAATGGAACATTACACCATTAAATATTTACACAAATGGAACATTACACCATTAAATATTTACACAAATGGAACATTACACCATTAAACATTTACACAAATGGAACATTACACCATTAAATATTTACACAAATGGAACATTACACCATCAAATATTTACACAAATGGAACATTACACCATTAAATATTTACACAAATGGAACATTACACCATTAAATATTTACACAAATGGAACATTACACCATTAAATATTTACACAAATGGAACATTACACCATTAAATATTTACACAAATGGAACATTACACCATCAAATATTTACACAAATGGAACATTACACCATTAAATATTTACACAAATGGAACATTACACCATCAAATATTTACACAAATGGAACATTACACCATTAAACATTTACACAACAGAACAGCCAAAGGATGGATGTCAAGACAATTTTTTTTAAATCAGAATGATGTGCTTCTTTTGCTTACCAAAGTTTATTTGTTTACACAGGAAATGCCCCACTCACCAAGCAAGATCTAGAGGACATTTTGATGAGGAATCTAGGGGATAAGTTTCTGGCAGACAGTTGCGTACAGCTGATGAAAAATAAACAACTTGGAAGGGTCAGTGACTTTAAATTTGTGTGTGTTTTGTAGCTGCTCTTTAAATGGGGCAGAAGTGTTTTTATGTCTATGAGCAATGTCATAATTTGACTTTGGACCGCATGCGTATGTTCCCCTCCAATTGCAGTATGCTGGATAGGGAAGGATGGCGAAGACAAAGTTTAGGGCACACTTGCTAGTCCCTTCCTCTTGACATGGAGGTGATCAGTGATCCCTAAAGAAGGCTGCTCAGTCGCTCAGGGGGCTTTAGGATACCATTACTGCTCCATTTAAGTGATGAAGGACCCTATGGCCTGAGCCACCTAAGTGCAGGTTTGTGACTACGGCTGCCAGTATAACCACACCTGCCCCTTTGCCGCTCACCACAGGACTTTGTGGAAGTTTAAAAAAATCTGGGATGGATGTTTAAAATGACCTGTGCTGTGGCTTGGATTCCTGTCTGACTCCAGCAGCAAGACATGGTTGAGAAGGCTAGGGAAAGAATTGGTTGCACTGAATGACCGTGTCATTCTACCTGTTATTTCCATGCTCTGATTGATTTACATCATGCTGCCGTCTCCGCTTTTTGGCAGACATAATTCACTTCAGTAAACAAACATAATTCACTGCTACATAATTCACTGCAGTAAACATACATAATTCACTGCTACATAATTCACTGCAGTTTACATACATAATTCACTGCAGTAAACGTACATAATTCACTGCAGTAAACATATTTCACTGCATTGAGTCATCATGTTGACGAAAAGGGACATAACTTTTCATATATTGCACAGGTGTCGTCAAATATGTTTTTTATGACCATTGGCTATTTGTGGTTTGATCTGCCTAGTCATATTTCAACTGCTGCAGTAGCTTCATTTACATTTGTCGTATTCTTTGCCTTGTTAGTGTGGAGCAAATGCCATTAACAATTTCTTCCCAAGTGTTATTGTCTCTTGCTATCTTCTCTAATTCTTTCTGATCTTTATGACACCCTTGTCGACTTGTTGTTGGGGGTTACTGGAAATTTGATCGAAAGAAATTTCGTAGACGGAAAATTGATAGACGGAAAATTGATTGACGGAAATTTGATAGAACGGAAAATTTATTGAATATTTTTTTCAGTTCACACGTTTAAATTTTCATCAAATTTTTTTTGAACACACTATGCTAAATAGTAAATCAAAATAATGCATTCAAAAAGAAATTGAAGCAAAATTTTAACGTGTGGACTGAAAAAAAGATTCGACCAAATTTCCGTTCCATCAAATTTCTTGATATGGTTGTAGGGTCTTATCCATTCTCTTTATCTTTGAGGGTTCCAGACCAGTTGTTTGTCTTTTAATATTTGGCATCGTTTTTTTGTTGTTGTTAATTTATTCGTTGGTGCTTGAGTTTGAGCAGGCAGTGTATTTTCATTCAGTTTAGTTTTTGGTCCCTTCTTAATGAATCAGTTCTCTTCTTGTTTGAGTTTGATGATGAGATGCCAACCATTATTTTGTACTCATCTCTCACAGCTGAATGCTAAGCTGTCAGTGTCAGTCCTTCAATGGTGGTCAATTTGAACTCTGGGATTTTCTTGCTTTCATTTCATTATACCATTAAATTTGTTCAAGACAACCACTGTCCTTTCAGATAGTCACTTTGTTTTAGAAGGGTTTCGGCTGTAATTTTTAGTTAATTTCATTAAAATTATAACAGGTAGTTATCATACCCCTTTGTTTTGGTGGCTTTTGTATACTTATAGTCTTTAAGTTATCATACCCCTTTGTTTTGGTGGCTTTTGTATACTTATAATCTTTAAGTCATCATAGCCCTTTGTTTTGGTGGCTTTTGTATACTTACAATCTTTAATACCTTTGAAGGGCTATTTTGGAGTAGTTTGGGAGGGCCGCATCCGTCAACCAAACCGGAACCTCTATCATAAAGAAAGGTCAGATGAGTGGAGAAAGGTTGCGATCAAGAGATTTGTGGTGAAGCAACAGAAGGACCCCAAGGCCAAGAGAGAAGAAACCATGCACAGCGAGAGCAATTTAGCTAAAGAAGTTGTCATCGCCTGTTCTCTGAACCATCCAAACATCGTCAAAGTGTTGCACTTTGCATATGATAACAAAGGTATTGAATTTGATTTTAAAAGTTATTTTGAAAGCTACCAACCCAACCCCTACCCCCCCCCCCCACCCCCAAAATGACAATGGTATTTGTGTGGTTGAGCCATATTTCATCAAGCCACATTGGCATACAGAAATTTTCAGACTCTAAAAAATATTTGCATTTGATTGTGAATGTTTTTATTTAGAGCTTTCTTCCCTTTATTTTCCACCCCCTGGCTTATTTTCCAACCTCTGGCTTATTTTCCACCGTACTGGCTTACTTTCCACCACCCTAGCCCTAAAGACCACCAAGGCTGGGGAAATTACTCTGTATGACTGCATCCTGTTTAGGGCCGTGCTTCAAGCACACAAAAGTTTTATTAAAATGGATACATGAAGAGAGGGGATCAATGGTGACAATGTAAACTAGCTTGCTAGAATTGGAGACATATTTTGTTAAACCAAGTCAAGACTTTCATGCCAGTGTATTATGTCAATATTTTCTTGATATCCATAACTCATGAAAATAAACTGGAGAATGCTGTTACCCCAAGGCTATTTTTAGATCTTCTTTTACTCTTAATGGCCTCCCTGTGTACAATCCTAATGCTCTTAGCAATTGTTTTGTATTTTAAAAAAAAAAAAAAAAAAGCCAATCTGGCAATGCAAATCATTAACCACATATTTAAGCATGCATTTTTGTAACACTTCAGACAAGAATTACCATAATGTGATGCTGATTATGGAGTTTATGAATCAAGGAGATCTTAGCCATTATTCTGAAAAACACAAGGCTTCGGAGGACCTGAATACAGAGAGAAATATTTTAAAAATCTGCTTAGATGTGGCTGAAGTAAGCAAACATTTTTTAAAATTAAAAATAAAAGCTGTGTTTAAAACTAGATTTCAATAAAAAGAAAAAAAAAATCATGTCGGATTTAAGAGGAGGAGGGGGTGTTGTGACATCCAATAGATTTAATAGGAACACACCAGGCATGAACAAGTTTTGTTCTTATGCTTGCTCTTGGAGGACAGCTTTGTTCTCTTTGGTTGTTAGCTCAGGTTTTATCATCAACATTATTTCTTTAGTCTCCTGAGATCACACTCTTATTTCTCTAGTCTGCTGAGATTAAACTCTTATTTCTCTAGTCTCCTGAGATCACACTGTTATTTCTCTTGTCTCCTGAGATCACACTGTTATTTCTCTAGTCTCCTGAGATCACACTGTTATTTCTCTAGTCTCCTGAGATCACACTTTTATTTCTCTAGTCTCCTGAGATCACACAATTATTTCTCTAGTCTCCTGAGATCACACAATTATTTCTCTATCTCCTGAGATCACACTGTTATTTCTCTTGTTTCCTGAGATCACACTGTTATTTCTCTAGTCTCCTGAGATCACACTTTTATTTCTCTAGTCTCCTGAGATCACACAATTATTTCTCTAGTCTCCTGAGATCACACAATTATTTCTCTAGTCTCCTGAGATCACACTGTTATTTCTCTTGTTTCCTGAGATCACATAATTATTTCTCTAGTCTCATGAGATCACACTGTTATTTCTCTTGTCTCCTGATATCACACTGTTATTTCTCTAGTCTCATGAGATCACACTGTTATTTCTCTAGTCTCCTGATATCACACTGTTATTTCTCTAGTCTCCTGAGATTACACTGTTATTTCTCTAGTCTCCTGAGATTACACTGTTATTTCTCTAGTCTCCTGAGATCACACTGAACATGGTGACTGAACCCACTGCAGTCAGAATAGTGAGCTCACAAACATTCACCCTCCTAAAGAAGATTCAGGTGTCTGAAACATTGGGCTACATCGACTTCATTGAGATTATCGAACACATAATGTTTTTGGTTTCTAATTATCTTTTGTTTGGCATTGTCTGGGAGAAAAGGCGACGAGTTGAAACGCCCTTTTAATGGTCCCTTTAAAGGTCCTTGTCTCCTCATTTCAAGCCTAAACTATATGCTGAGAAAGAAAAGGCTTTTTCAAGGGTCGGATACAGTATTTTACCAAAGTTGTTCAGGTTCTGCATAGTGGGGGCCATCCATAAAATGACATCAAGCAACTAGTGGTAAAGGGGTGGGTAGGGGTGTGTCACAAATTTGTGATGATGTATTATAAGGTTGTCTAAATTGTGTGACAATGAGGCATGGAGGCCCCAATATTGGACTAAATATTGATATGTCATTTTGAATGGCCCCTTAGACTTCATTCAAGACACAGCTAGTAGAGTAAGTTTATTAGAAATTTTATATTTTAGCAAACAAATTTTATATTGACAAATGTGCATCAGAGATTCATTGAAAAATAAAAATTTTCTGTTTCAGGGAATGGTTTACCTAAGTGGTAAAGAAATCGTTCATCGAGACCTGGCCGCCAGGAATATTTTACTAGCCTTGGAAGGGAATGGGCAGATCATTGGTAAAGTCTCAGATTTTGGCCTGGCTCGAAATATGGAGGAAAATTATAAATTTTACAGAAATAAGGCCAACAATGCTTTGCCAATAGCATGGTAAGCCAGTGGTTTTCATATTTTGGGGCATTGGTATCATAAAATCTTTCATACTTCTAAAGCGTATGTCAAGAGATAGTTCTATTTTTGGTCCCTAGTAGAAATATTACAAATGCTTGGTGAAAAACACCAGACACCTCTGGGCCTTTTGCTCTTAATCAAGTCCTATGTGATCAGAATTTGATGACCGCATGTCAGCCTTGATAAAGGTTGACAAAGCAAAGAGCTACTAAATTCTGAGAGGGACAACCTACAGTCAGAAGTGTAACCCAATGTTTGTCAACATGGGCTAAATGCCCCCCCCCCCTCCCCAATTAATATTTTTTAGTTGCCTCAAAAAATGTGAAAATAGGACTTTAAGCATATGTTTATAACAGAGGAGAGAACCATGGAGCTCATTTGAAATATTAAAGTGGCCCATAAGCACAAAAAAAGGTTAAGAAATCCTTGTCTAGACTCATCTTGCCTACCCATCTTGCCTACCCAGTCTGTCCCTTTGAGAGCTGCCTTAAAATGTTTTATAAGTAAAATATTATGATGTAGGCAGTGCCCCCCCCCCCCCCCTGAAAAAATTACCCTTGGACATATTCAGTAGTAAATATAAAGTATAATCCCATATGTTTTCTTGTCCAAGTCCCAAGAGAGACAGCGCCCCTATGTTAATGACTAGGCTGGGGTACAGCGCTATATAAAATCACTAATAATAATAATAATAATTACAGCAATGTTTTTATCTTCAGGATGCCACCAGAATGTCTTGACAAGTATTCAGAAGACTCACGGTTCACAAGCAAGGGGGACGTCTGGTCATTCGGCACCGTCGTTTGGGAGGCATTTGCCAGGGGAAAGCTTCCCAGAGATTGTTTACCCCCTGATGTTGTCATGAAGAATGATGACTGTCAAGAAGTTTTGTTTAACCACTATAAGAGAGGCTGGCGATTGGGGGTTGACCTAAACATCAACAATGATGTCCTCCAAGTTATGAGCGACTGCTGGAAACTGGATCCAGCCAAACGACCATTTTTCGTAGAGCTGGTTCAGCGTTTGAAGGGCACTATAGAAAGAAATTCCTTACGCAGGAGAGACATCCGAAGACTCCAGTGAGTGTCAAAGACTTAAAAGTTTAGTGAAAATTCAAATATTTTTTCTGCGGTAATTAAAAAAAAAAATTTTTGTCTTTAAAAATATTATATCTTAATAACTACAGAAGTAATTCTTGTTGAATGGGGGACTGTATGGGCTGCATGATCAATCAAGTGTGTCAATACCAGCATGGAGGGCATACAAAAACTTTTGGGCTGCAGTTCCAATACAGCAATACCCAGACATGCTAATAATCAACACCAGCACCCCTAGTGGATGGGACTCATCCACCTTGGATGGTGAGTCACCTGAGAGAAGGAAACTTTGATTTTAAACCTCCGCTCACTTGCGGCTACAAACCCAGGGTTAGAGGCTATGAGAGGCAACCCCAACAGAAAAATTTAGAGACGGGGGTCCCCTAGTCAGCATGACATTGATTCAATGAAAATTCATGCTGCGCCTGCGGCATCCATGGTGCCAAGCTGCAATTATTCACTTGATGTTCCTTTGGGTTCAACAGCTGGGGGGAGACGGGGATCTGCTGACTGGGAACCAGCTGATTCTCCATAACCTTGTGATTTCATATCCAGCAAAAACCACACATCATCTCTTTGAGATTGAAAGATGCAAAAACAATTCCTTTTGTTAAAGTTTATGGTACATTTTATACATATGTGACTATAGTATGTATAATTTATGTGTATGTAGCTATAGTATATATATAATTTATATGTATGTAGCTACAGTATATATATATATATATATATATATATATAAAATAATAATTTGTCAATAGGCAAGTTTCATTTAACTGTTTGGCTGCGAAATCTTCAAGCTGTAAAAATGTATCAGTCAACTTCTGTATGCCACTTTCTTTTATATTAAATGGTATTTATTATGGGAATGTCTCCATTTCAAACTAATTGATGCAACTTTATTTAATAGGAATCAAATATTAACATATTTTTCAGACATATTCTAATAAGGTATGTTATCCAAAAGGGTGCAAATTTATATAAGATTTCATGTAAAGTTAAATTTTAAAAATACTTTTGACAACAAACCCACATAGCTTGAATTTAATTTTAAAAGCGAAGTGGCTATTCGTACCCGGGTACCAGAAGTGAGAGTTTGGGATTAAAAAAAATTATTTAAAATATTATTGCTGGGCTTGTAAGACAAGATGATGTATCAAATGAAAGGTAATTGAATGGACTACATGTTGGTAAACTTAAATCTTCATTTTAACTAAAATAAAACTACCACAGATGACATCCGAATAGCATTTAGTCAAAATGGACCCTGACACGCAGCGACGCCATTCACACCCGGGTCCCATTAGACTTAATGCTATTCTGATGTAATCTGTGGTAGTTTATTTTAGTTATCCTCCAAAACTCATGTCCCGACCATAGTTTGAAAAAAAAAAAACTAGGAAAGAATTTCTATGCACTCTTCTTATATCTTATTTGGAGTGGAATAAACAATGCAATATTTAAAATGAAGTGCAACTTGAATCAACAAAAGCTTAATAGTATTTACACAGAAAGTATGGGCTAAATAGTCGGTCTTTGTTTAATTCCATATTTGTCACTGTGTGATGGCCATGCGGGCCAGGTTAAGGAACCCTGACGGGCCGAATCTTCTCGGCGGGTCATAGTTTGTGGGCCCCTTATCTAGGGTGTGTCCTTAATGTGTATACTCTTACCACATTACTGGACTGGGGAACTATAATTAGAAACTTCTGTTGGCCTCCACCCTGTGTTTTTCATGAAAGTATGGAGTTGAAAGATTTTGTAAAACATTTCTCATTTCCCATTTCTCATGGTGCACAATTTTTTCTTCTAGTTGTTTATATAAAAAAAATCATTAGTCTAGTTTTATATTTAAATAAATGTTCTTGAAAAATAAAGTACCTGGACGGAGAACTATTTTTTCATACATAATTATTCTGACATCCCTCAGAGTAAATCACAAATAAATTAATTAACTATTTTTTACGCTGCAGTCCGTATCATTTGGCTTATATAATATATGTTAACAAAAGCCAAATATTTTTGTGCTGTACAAGAAGGAGTCATGAAATCTCATGTAGGTAAAATGACAAGTAAAATTGGAAATGAAAAGATTGAAAATTCGTTTTTTTTTCTCTCTTTTGTTTGTTATTTTTAAAAAAGCAAATCGCAATTTGTTTTTCTGCACAAAAATATGTTTGTAAACTTCCATCTTATAATTTTAGTCACTCTAATCCCTGCTGGCTCACACATAACTGATGTGCGTCATGAATGTAGGTCGGTCAAAAGTGATACACAGCAGGATGAAGCCTAGCAAGTGACTGAGACAAGCAGTTAAATGTAATGGACATGTAATGAAAAAAAAATTGCAATGTAAACAAAGTTTGTAAATAAATGTGGTGAATCCATGATGGAAAAAATTTTCATATCAAAATGTAATCAAAATATGTGATGTAACTAAAAAAATAATTATAATTATTTCTCCCAGAATGAAGTGATCTTGTGACTCTGAATGGCTACCTCCTACATAACCACAGTCTCTCATACATAGATCAGTTTACGGGGTAGTAATTTATTGCAATGTATTCTGTGGCTTGTTAACAATTGATAATGGATTATCAGTGGGGTTTCAATGTACCTGGAACGGTTAAACCGGTATTTATGTTAACCTGTCAAATGATTTTCTCATTTCATTGTATATTAATTATTTTCGTTATTCATCTCTCATTCTGGATAATATGAGATTTTTTAATTTTAAAAAAAATCTCAAGAACGTATTATGATTTGATTTGTCAATACCGTGTTACAATGTTATCTACATGCACTGTTCCATGGTTAGCGTGTCATGCAGGTGATCTAAATACGATTAACAATGATGCTACAATTTGGTGCTTGTTGCTATCTCTGTTATCAGGGGGGGAAAAATGGAGCCTCTATCATAAATATTGTGTCCTTTATTTTCATCCATGTTTTTAACAATCATGAGAAGTAAAGAGTAACTTATCTGCCTTTTTCTTTTTAATTAGTTAATATCATTCTAATTTATAGTTTATCTGGACAATTTAATCTCTTTAAGTCCATAAAATTAAATTAAACCTTTTTTTAAATTGATTTTTATTTCTGGGCATCAAAGGAATGCTAATCATTAAATTTTCTTTATGATAATTTAAAAAAAAAAAAAGTTACTTGAATAAATATATTTTTTGTAACATGTAAACCACTTGTTGGGTATCAGGAAGTTAATTAAAAAACAACAACCATGGAAGTTTTAATTCTTACTCTTTCAATACCGCAACCATGTCAATCAATTAGCGTCAAATGCAAATAATTATAAAAGTGTTGGACTGCGATAAAGCTTTTAAAAATAGATTAATTTTAAATGTTCGTGTCTAATTAATCAATGCAAATAAGGTAATGTTTATGTTTGAATTATGAAACTGAGTTGCGCTTATTACTGCCTCTGTCCTTGATGAAGCCATTGCTGGTCAAAATTTCGGTTTTTAAAAAATATGAGGAAAGAACCACCTAATAGATTTTGTTGAAAATGCCAATAAGTTGAATTGACTATCCAGAAAAATATTGATATTAAAACCAAAACTTAAAAATTTCAAGTTACTGGTTCACTGCAGTGAACTGAATCACTATATGAAATGTCAACTTCTGCATGGCTAAATGTGCTTCAGCTGTACATGCATGTGCTTCAGCTGTACATGCTTATTTTAATAGAATTTCACATTTTGATGTACTCATTCAACTTTATTCAAGTGTACATTTAGCCTCAGTTCGTTAGAACTTATTTCCTCTTCATGTTTTAATGGGCTTGAGATTATTCTTATTCAGCAACTTTTTCAAAGAACCACCATTAGTATCAAATAATGAGTGTACTGTCATTAGTAGCAGATACTGAGTGTACTGTCATTAGTAGCAGATACTGAGTGTACCGTCATTAGTAGCAGGTATAATTAGTGTAAAATAATCATGCCCGATGAAAATCTTACTCTACCTCACAGAAGTCAACTTGCTGGAATGTCAAAAATACATTTTTTTTTGTTTTAAATGTCTTCGGTTGCATGACTTTTTATAAAGGTCAGTCTTCTTGGTCCTAATTTGAATATCATGTTATTTATCAACTTGCTGGGAATTCCAAACCTAATGCTGTCTTAACAGCCACCAACAGTTACTCAGCTGCTGTTTATCAGAGAGCTACACCATCTCTTACCCTCCTCCTTCTCATTAACAGAGTTTTGTAAGCGAAAGAGTGCAAGTCATTTGTTCTGTAATGTATGATTGGCTCAAATGAGATTTTGGGTATTTGATACACATACTGAACAGGTAGCTCATAATCCCATCAGTTCAGGGAAATGATTTGTGCTAAACTGTGGAATTATTATATTAATTTCCCTTCAATTACAACAAATAAAAAAAAAGTACGCATTTATTTATAAAATTAAAATGATTCATCAAACTGTCCTGTTTTAGTCACAGGAAGTATTATTAAAATAAATATAATTACCAAGTCTAATATGTTATCAGAACAATAAATTTTGATGGGCTACTGATTATTCTGTACATAATTTCAATGTTTCCTTTCTCATAATGAAGATAACGTTGTATATCCTTTCAACATTTATGTTATCCCTTGCTGGCAGAATGTGTTTGAAATGTTACGTTTGGGGGGGGGGGGGGGGGGAGTGTTGCTGACAGCCTTACTCTGACATAAATATTAAATATTGTAAAAATCAATAATATTTTATATAAATAACTTTGTTTTTGTATTATAATTTATGAAGTGTTTGACATAAATCACTAGCGCACATATTTAAATGTAAAAAAAATATTTCATGGAAATACAGAGGTAAATATACGATCAATAAAATATGTTGATTTGCTTTTCTAGTTCTAGTTTTTTTGTGTCATGATTTCTTATTATGTATGAGTGAACATTGTATTTTTACTTTTAAAATAAATTCATGAGCGAGCTCAGTACCGTAAGACTATGCATTGGCTTCACCACACGGCTACATGTGCAGTGTACCTTTGCGAGCCAGTGTTATTAGAGTACATTATATTAGATTAGATTAGGCGAAAGGCATTGGAGTATTTAAATTAGGCGAGAGGCATTAGAAGAAGCATAAGAACACATACAAGTGACGAGATGTAGATCTTAGTGTCTTGTACTCATCTACCCTTTGAAGTCAGATGCTTACTTGTGGGATATCATAGTCTCTCAGTTCTTCACACGGACTAGTGGAACTGATATCATTACACCAAACACTGATTATCTTGATATAAGTTATAACGCTCTAAGTTTATTATGCATCGTCAAAACATGACGGAGTAATGCTAACAGTACTAACAATTCAATTCTTAAACAAAATAATCAACGTTCTCTCTTAACGATACTTCCATACCAAACATAACAACAGGCATTTACATATAACAACAGTGATTCTCATACCCTTGACAAGGATATGAGTTGCAGGGTTATACATGACCGTGAACTGACAAGCCCATTTATGATAGAATCTGGAGTTCTACAGGGATGCCTGCTCTCACCCTTCCTCTTTCTGTTATCCCTTGAGTGTATCATGAAGGAAACAACACGGGATGGGAAAAATGGAATCCAGTGGACACATTTGAGACAGTTGGAGTATTTGGATTGTGCAGATGACATTGCCCTTTTATCACATAGCCATAAACAAATGCAGGAGAAACCAACAAAACTTGACTGTATCCCAGCTAGTTGGACTTAGCATAAGTAAAGAGTAAATCAAGACCTTAAGAATAAATGCAGTGGATGATGGAGTCATTGGGAATAACCCAATAGGAGCGTCTCTTAAAAAAGTTGAAACTTTTACATACCTGGGAGGCATCATAAATAAAAATGGTGGCACAGATGAGGACATAAAGTCTAGGGTCTAAAAGGTCAGAGGAGCATTCAATGCCCTGCTAAACACCTGGAACTCAAGTGAAATACTGACAAAATTAAAGTTAAAAATATTCAACTCAAATGTCAAGGCGCTTCTTCTGTATGGCTGTGAAACTTGGAGAACTTTATAAATAGATGCTTGCAAAGGATCCCCAAAATAAGAAGGTTTGACAAAATTTGTAACATTGTCCTTTGGGGAGAACATCAAGTGTTCCGGTGGAGGAAGAGATAAAATGGAGATGGATAGGGCACACGTTAAAGAAACCAAACAGTAGCATCACAAGACAGGCCCTGAACTGGAATCCTCAAGGTACCAGGTAAAGAGGAAGACCAAGAGCCACGTGAAAGAAAGGTGTAGAGACAGAGGTGAAGTGAATGAAGAAAAGCTGGGCTGAACTAGCAAAGATAGCCCAGGACAGGCACAGTTGGAAAAGTATTGTGGATGGCCTATGCTCCATTGGGTGTGAGAACGGCTAAGAAAAACAAAAAGAAGATTAGGCAAGAGGCATTAGAGTAGATTTGAGTAGACGAGAGAGATGAGTTGAGACATTATTGTTGTGATATGAATGACATTTTCAATCAAAAAATTGTGTGTGTGTGCTAGGCAGTTAATATCTATAACTTGTGTCGGATTGTTTTGGACACTTGTTTTTATTCGAAACGTCAGTGATTTTCATTTGTATGCAATTTTTGGACTGTATTACATTGGGGGGGGGGGGGGGGGGGGGGAATGTTACGTTAATGAGTTGCATATCACAGCTTGTAAATTCCCATTTCACTGCCTTCTTAGAAGTAAGACCTCACAATATTGCAAAAAGAGTTTCTTTCAACAACTTTTAAAATAAACCTGTCTTTAAATATTTCTAAGCTAAACTTTATTTTAAGAATAGTTTAACAATTTTTTGCATAATTTTTTTTAATATATGGTCCATTTGAATGCCATTTCATCTTAATTTTATGAATTGGACATTTAAAATTAAATATTCATTTTGGTGCTAAGGGAAGTGATTTTGTGAAACTTCTTTTTAACCGCAGTAATTTCCCTTGGTACATCAACTATTGTAAACAATTATCAATCTACAAATAATAATGATTAATACTAAGTAACATTGCAACGTCTTTAAAGACATAAACACATTTTTTTTTTTTTAATGAGGCATAATAATTCAAATTACTTACGAATAAAAATATTAGAATACATCAAATCTTTCACAAAATACACTAAAGAGGAAAACGAAGTGAACGAAATTTAAAAAAAAAAAGAAGAAAATTCCATGTCTTTTTGCTTCAGTAGATAGCATGGGGCGTCATGGGGGATCAAACCCTGTTGTTTCTAGGGTCATCTGCATAGTAATCATACAGCAGGATCTTACCCGGAAAAAAAAAACAAACAACGTTGATGCAGAGAGAAATCATTAAGAATATTGTTATTGTGTGAGCCACTGGCACATGTCACGTGTTGAATGTTGTTGTACATGTTGGAGCCATTGAATGATTGATTCCTCCAGTGCTAGTTTCAACATACAGAAACGAAATTCAATATGATGGAACTGAAAATTATTGGAATTTCCAAACTATTAAGCCGTTATGTTTAATATAGGCATATATTACCAGTTAAATAAAGTATTAACATACACACACACGCACGCACACACACACAGGAACACACACACACACATATATATTATAAGCTGCCTGCTTGACTCCGTAATCCCAAATGCGCTTTAAGTTTATGAAGTAGCAGCCTCCCCCACACCCGCTTCGGGCAAAATTCAGTTATCGCACGTGTGAGTGTGTGCATTTTGTTAATGCCCTTCGTGTTAAGATACTTTTGCTCTCTCTCTCTCTCTCTCTGACCACGTGACCTCTAAGCCTCGAGAATTCCCTCGGCTTGTACTGTAACGTTTGACCGCACCTACGTCTGTTGATCTCGTAAAAAAGGGGGGGGGGGACTAATTCGGCGAAATTCTCGAGGAGATGTAGGGGAACTAACTCAAATTCATCGTGTCACCTGCTCCGTTGAGCAGAAATGACCTTACCAAGCCAGATCACCCCTTCTCTGCCCCCCGCCCCTTTCTTTTGTCCATGCCCTCGATGTATGACGTAAAACTAAAGACCCGTGAGAGCCACCGGGCAGTTGGCTGGCTAGCCCGCCAGTGGCGGCACCTGTAGGCAAAGATTTAAATTATCAGACGACATGATAGCATGTTTTAGCTCGGGCGTAAAAGGTACCCGAAGATCGCCGACACACACACGCATATGGTTCTTGTGGATGAAGCAGAACGAGGAATGAACCGAGATGCTTTCGTGTTCTTCACATCGCAAGTTGTCGTGAGGGGGTCTATCTTAACCACCCCTCCCCTTTTTCCAACCATCCCCCATTGTCTCCCGGTGCCTTTTGGGCAAATACCCAACTTCGTGCTAATGAAAGCGAAATGTTTGCTTGGGTGAGCACTATTCATTGAGGGTCTCTCAAAGCGAAAAGACATGCACCAAGTCTCCTTCCTCTTTCCTCCTCTGTGAGGTCTAGAGACAGGACGAGTCGTAGCAAACAGGAGAAGGGAGGGAAAAAAATCGAACCAGGGCTGATTGCCAAGTTCAGTCGGGAGGAAAGATAATTTCTCCGACCCCTGGACTTTCTAGACTAGACTGGTAATAGACACGCGGCCGCCTCTGTCTTCAGACCTCCTACCCCGAGATCACCGTCCAGCCTTCAATCTACGTTTTCCAGCGGAGCGGGCCCGCAGAAACTAGGGCGAAGAGATTGTGTCAAAAATCTGATTCGACGTCATCATTTTGCGTGCCCCCTTGTCACATCAGCTCGTGCAATCATCGGGATGACGTTCGACCCTTAAACCGATGAACTTTTGGCATCCTCGGTCGCTCAATGAAATTTATTGGAGGGCTCGGCCATAGTGCGTGTCTTTAACTAAATGAGCACGGGCCGTCTTGGTCACTGGCATGTCCATCATTTGAAGTCACAGAGGCCTTACGTCGGACCTCTTCCCTTCCCTCACCCTGTTCCCCCCTCCCCCTCCCCCACCCCAATCTCTCTATGTTAGTGCAGATAGTGAATCGTGACAAGCAGGGACGACAGACAGCGCATAGTTTTAATACCGTAATAAATATTAAAATTAATCATGAATGAAACATCGAAAATTAAAGTCGCAATTGGATTCCCGCTCCGGTGCGCACGGCCGGTGAATCGGCTGATGACTTGGGAGGCTTGGTGGGGATTTCGTTACACATCTCAAGTTCGTCAGAGAATTTATTTGTTTTCATGTTAGGGGGCCCAAAGATAGCTTATTACGACTCAGATTTTTTATTTTTAAAATTATGTCTTTTATTTAAAAAAAAAAGAAATATTTCACAGAAAGATTCGTGAAGTTAAAGGATATCTCCATTAAATCTTCGTATCCGGAAATTTGAGCGAAAGAAATTTCGTCGATGGAAATTTGATCGACGGAAATTTGATCGAACGGAAATTTGGTCGAATCTTTTTTTTAGTTTACACGTTAAAATTTTGCGTCAAATTTCTTTTTGAACGCATTATTTTGGTTTACAATGTAGTATAGTACGTTCAAGAAGAAATTCAACTAGACACACTTAGAAGCTGTGAAAAAGAAAAACCAATAGATGTTAAAAATGGACCGTTGCTATGACAAGGTTTCTGCTGTAAAGCTGAGAGCTATAGTGAACTGCGATGGGGTTGGGGGGTGGGGGAGGTAATAACAAAGTATTCTTTGTCTTTGAATCCAGCTAACGACATTATGCTAAAAGAGTTTGCTTATTGCGCACCAGAAAAATGGGAGGACGAACGATGTCAATAACACTATAGCTATAAATAAAATATTTGTTACACAACTTATTGATATCTTTTCAGAGACAGACATATCTCTACGAATCCAACTATGATATTGCACAAAGATTTCGAATCCTTGTACGCTTCACAGTCGATGTCTGGCTCAAATTAAGGAGTATACATCAATTAAGATCATAAGCTCTTAATGGGTATGATGTTTGAAACTTCCAGTCAACTGTACCATGAAACTCTAGACATATCTATTGTTATGGCAATGTGTGTAGGCCTCATTTTAGCGTTGTGACCACCACCGCTCGTCTCCCCTTTGTTTTGAAATTGACGTCACCAATTAAATGTGATGGACCACTCTTTTTACCCACCCCACTCTACGTTTTGAAAAGGTTGTTTACGTTCGAAAAACTATTTTTACTAAAGTATACTATCATGTGACGCAATTTAGAGTATGTCTTTTCGCGATGGTTCTGATTAATCCCTACATATAGGCCGGTAACTTTCATAGGAGAAAAGAGATGTTTGCTAATTTTCCTAGACATTCACGAGACGTCCTATAATGGCAAGGTCGTTCACTTTATGTGTGGGTGTGCGTACATAAATATTTGTAATTTTCGTGAATTGTGCCATTTCACCTGCTGTGCTGTAAGTTGATATATTTTTTTTTGTTGTTATTTGTTTCTGTATATATGAGTTTGTATTTTTATAGAAATGTAATAGTAAAAAAAATTGGACTATTGTTAGTATCACTGGCTTTGATATCGTTTTTTTTCTTTGCATACTCTTTTTGTTTCAGTTTTGTTATTTATTGTTCATTTAACGAAACAAATCTTCAAAAAGATTAACTTTTCAAAAGCATATGACTTGAGTAAATTCTATTATCTTTAAAAAAAAAAAAATCAGATAAACAGTATTACGAAATGAGGCGCTCACGAAACTTCTGGTCTGATTTATTTGCTTATAAGTTTTCAATCATCACGTATGGACTGTTAATAATAAATCAATCAGACGTTTAGTTAACAAACTCATAAATACGTTTGGAATGTCTTATTTTGCTTGCTGATATAGTTTATTATTTTTAAACGTAAAAGAAAATTTATTTAAACAAAAAAACCGTACTTTCCCCATAATTCGTCTGCCTGTTTACGATTATGCAACCTGTGACGAAGCTAAAGTTTGTGTCGCCTGGCACTTTGAGTTTGCCACCTCTCCTGCACAAAGGAGGAAACTCAAACACCAGTGGTTCCAAAATGGCGACTATCTCCGACGTTGCTTACATTAAAGGCCTAGGGTATTTTCTTTTATTTATTAACCATTGAATTATTTACTTGACCTAAAGCAAATTTTTAAAAAAAATATTTGTTTTTCCTTCATATCGCCCATCACTTCTTTCCGTGCAGCATTCAGAGCCGTCGCGTGACTCTTGGAGCCCCCCCCCCCCTTTGCCACTTTAAACACAATTATTATTTAGCTACTTACTTCTCTTCAAGGCAATTCAAACTACAGCATGCCCCAAAAGTAACAGTGCTGAAAGAGAAAATACGAAAATATTTCCTTGTTGTCATCTTTACATTTAATTTCTTTTGAAAGAAACTAAAATACAAGCCATAGGCGTATGGATTTACCGCAGTATGAGTAGCGTAAGTGTTCATAGTTGGCACCGCCTCCCTGAAGACAGTGTTCGTATGGCGCACCTATTATTTCCAAACATATCCCTGGAAAATGGTTGCTGCAGACTCCTGCAGAAGGAGGCTTATTTTGTCGCGTAATAAAGGCACAGTTCACAGCTGAACAAACTTTCCTATAACATTCCCCGAAGTAGGCATCAGGTGGCCTATGATCAGGGGAGTGAGACGGTCATGGGACGTCATCAACACGTCAAATGATTTGTCCACTAACGTTTTCCTGGATCTTATCGATAGATTTTTGAGTGATATGGCTGGTCGCCCCGTCCGGTTGATAACACTGTCTATTCACGTGAAGGTTCCTTGTACAGCAGAACCTTCTCAAGTCCTGAAGCAATGGAATTCGATCACCTTGCTTTCTTGGGTGACGATAAAAGCGTTGTCTTCGTCATCCTCAAAGAAATGGGGATCTAATATACCGTGTTCTAAAACGGCACACTATCTCGTGACAGGTGGTCTGTGTTGCGATTTAGACAATAACACCTGGCTGTTCCAAGCTATAATACGTAGGCGAGTTGTCAGGCAATTCATTTACCCGTCAGGTACCCCCCCCCCCCCTAGTCTAGGGGCTCTAGTCGACATGTCCGTCCCGAAAATGGCATGAAAGAGCGTTTGACACAAACCCCCTGAAACGTTACTCGGGGTACAGGACCGCCGCGTAGGGGACCTGCATTGAAAGGCAAGGGTAACGCGCGGAAACTGTGTTAGAAAGAGCACGGCTGGATGGTTTCCTTCCAATTGCAGTTGAAAATAACGCAGAAACAAGTCGGGACATATGATTGCAGTTGGATATGAGGTGAGGGAACCTGGCGACCCTCACCGATGGTTCTAAAATGCAGACTTTGAGGGTACTGCTCTTAGGCAACCTCTTTTTCTCTCCCAGCCACACCGCAGATAACCACGTAAACCCTGTTATAGAGGGCGTCTTAAAACACCTACACGTCTCCCCGGGGTGGTAAGGGGGGACATTAGAGACGTAAAATATATCCACACTAACCCAAGAAAGTCCGGTCCGGTTGCTATGTGAAAGTAGCACCCCGGCCGGTCAGGCATTCCTTCTCTGGTGCTGCCTAATTTGCATAGTCAATATAGTGGAAGGGTGGCTGACGCTGTCCCAGAAGCGGAAAGATCCGGTCGTGCCGCCTCGTGGCCTGACAGGAATAAATACCACTGGGGTAGTGGTTACATGCCGGTTGGGAGTGGCCGGGGGTTCGCTGGGGAAGACTTCATGAGCTACGGCTCGATAGTTTGCTGATTTTCTTAAGCAGATTAGATTAGCCGTCAGGGACTTTCGACCGAGAAACACACATTTCTAAAAAAATAATAATACGGATCCTCATTTTGTCAATGCATTAACGTGGCCTGCATACCTGGTTCTGTCAAGCACTGTCCAACCTGCATAAAAGTGTTGGACTGCGGTCTAGCTTTAAAGCAGCTTTAATGATGATTAAACAAAAAGTACAATGGTAGACGTTTCAGCAAATGCCTTTAAAAGTACAATTTTTAAACTGGTGAATAAAGAGGGTGATTAAAACTGCTGGAATGGCGTTTCAAAATAGCATCCTAAATACAAGTGAAACGTTTTCATTAGAAAAGTTGTGTCACCATACAATGTGCTCGGACACTTCTTTGTTTTGTGACATTAAGTCTTAAAATATAGGTCAGTTTCACCACGGTTTACTTGCATAACTGACTTACTGCGTCGCTTAATGATGTAGGTCTGCTTACTGTGTCGATAAATGATGTAGGTCTAATTACTGTGTCGCTAAATGATTTACGTCTACTTAATGTGTCGCTAAATGACGTACGTCTACTTACTGTGTTGCTAAATGATGTACGTCTACTTAATGTGTCGCTAAATGATGTACGTCTTCTTACTGTGTCGCTAAATGAAGTAGGTCTGCTGTGTCGCTAAATGATGTAGGTCTGCTTACTGTGTCGCTAAATGATGTAGGTGTGCTTACTGTGTCGCTAAATGATGTAGGTGTGCTTACTGTGTCGCTAAATGATGTAGGTCTACTTAATGTGTCGCTAAATGATTTACGTTTAAGAAGCTTGATGTCACCATGAACAGTTCGAGAAGCACTCCTATTGTCTGGCGGTTAAATTTGTCAGCTTTCAAAAATAAAAAATTAAAATCCATCTTAACATTTCTCAGAAACAATATTGAGCCTGGTCGAATACCCTCCCCTTTCCCCATTTGCACCGGTCCGTTGCTGCATTAGGTTTAGTTGAGCCCTTGAGTTTCACTCTACTCGAAGCATTATAACGACCCAAGTATAGCCTCTACATGAGGTATGAGTGAACGCGCCGAAAGCCTCAATTTTCTTATTATTTCATCAACACATATTTTAAGGATTGCAATGAAAACAAACCAATTTTGTACACACATTTTTTTGATACTTCTGGTTTTCTGTTTTTTGGGTGTAATGGTTTAATACCATGTATTGCTTTAAAAAACTACACCAAAAAAAAAAACAACATCAATCAACCAATTCTGTGGGAAAGTTTTTATGACGTCATTGGCCATTTATTTTATATATGTGTGATAACGAGCTTTTACGGTATTGAATGCATGTTCGCCCACCAACAAAACAAAACCAAAAGGCTTACAAGAATAATACTTATGTTTTATTGCTATAATACCTCCCTTCGAAATTCACATGAGCAGCAACTACTAACACAAATCATTTAGAGCACAATATCCGCTAGGGCGTACGTCGGGTAAATCCATTGGGGGGGAAATACACCCACTTGCGATTAAGATTCGTTATTTGTAGTATTCAACTTGATGCTTTAGCAAGAGAGGCTTCATGTGAGATTTCTGGGAAATTTGAAGCAAAAATTTAATTATTCCCTTGACAGGATCCCCATCACGTGCGTGTGCGTGTGTGTGTACCTTCGCGGTAGGCCTATCTTCAAACACAGGTCACTAGCTGTCCGGTTTTTTTATTTCGTTTTTTTTTTCTTTTACGAAAATGCAGCACCCCCAACACAAAGCCCGCCATAACAGAGACATCATCTCCACTTCTGCTAAGCGACCTTTGTTCAGACTCAGCAACGGAATCAAGACTCACCCCCGATTAATTACCTCAATTTATCCTTTGGTATTCATTTCATCCCGCACGCGCCACGGTGTGCGCATGTCACAGCGCCCACGACACGTCACGTGCTCGAGCTCAGTGACGTCACCAAATGAGCCGAAGGTCTCCCACCATGGGGCCGTCGCTAATGAAGGATGTCGCATGAATGTGAGCGGTTTCCCCGTGATTCCACGCTGATGCGCCATCTTCTTTTGATCCCGGGGTGGGGGACGGAGGGGGGGGGGGCAAGGTCTTGGGATCACAGTGCGTTGGACAATTTTTCATCTTTGACAGACTCGTAAGTATCTAATCAGAACGCGGCTGTAATCCCGCCGATTGAGGGTGTGTTTGTTGCACTACACGAAAAAGGCGGTCCGTGGTTTGGCGTCTTGAACAAGGGGCCAGGGCATTAGAACTTCAATGAGCCTCGGATTAAACCCAGGGAGAGACATCACTGCCCGGCAATCGAATGTTAATTCATTAAGAAATCTGAACCATCTAACACTTGGATTGGATCTCGACCGTCGTTTAAAAATGATCAACAGTTATTGTTCTAAATCATTTTTTTTTTTTAAATGCAGTTTTAAAACCTAGAATTCTTATATTTGAACAAACACAACAACAACAATAGAAAACGAGCCAACAACAAAACATCAAAGACAAACACGTTAGTCCCTTGATAAATCAGTCTATTTTTTAAATTTTATTTCAGTGGTCCCCAGACTGCCAGTGGGAAGGAGACACCTACAAAGTGTGCACATTTCCAGGGTCGAGTTAACAGAGTCGGACCTTGTGTTTACAGACGCACACTCCGGATGTATAATCAATAAGTTATGGAAAAAATTTGCTTTGCGGTATCATTGTACCGTGTGAACTATAATAGATGATCGTATTTCAGAGTAGTGATTGTGCTCCCCCACCCCAAACCTGCTTCCAATCCGTCCTTGCATTTCACTACTAGCGCATGTGCAAATCAATGGATTAATTTCAATATAGACCTAAAAACCAAAGACCTTTAGACCTAAAGACATACTGTGGGTTTAATTTTCCGTATTATTAGACGTCATTCAGCCGATAAATTCAATATCATGGTGCCCAATATAAAGCGAGTTTTAAATTTTCCTTCATAAATTTAATTTTGATTATGCACCAATACACAGTGGCTGAAGTATAAAGAGTATATTGTGAATACGCCCCATTTACTAACTCAATCTAATATTTACCGACCAATTCAGTATTGCTGTTTATTATTGCTATTGGCCTCTTTGAACCTCATTTTTTCTGTCTTATGGGATAATTATAAATATCCTTCAGATGTTTTGTTATTCTTGACTCCTTTGCCGATACATTTTTTTATAAAGGTAATACTAATAGTAATAGCAATCAATCTTCTTCAACTTTTACAAAGAAATAACCAGTTTTGTGTATATATCCCAATATTGCACTTCTTTCTTTTTTCCCCATAATATGTAAGCAGTTATTTTAGTATTTCGTGCAGCCACCGAGATTAAAAAGCTGTAATTTTATTTTATATTTTCTTTTCCATTACAGACTCGCTCGGGTTATCTTTCCTTAGCTGGCCTCGAACCCCGTTTATCATCTCAATTCTAATTTTTTAGCAGTTTCCTCCCCTGCAGCGTTGAAGGGGCTGAAAAAATGGCGAGATTTCCGCTTCCTCTGTTCAGTTATTGAACCAATCAGAATACTTTTCGCTCGAGTTCCCAGAGTTCCTCTCTGAGTTATGCCTTGGACCCCAATCATTGGCCGAGCTTCGTTTCTGCTGTGTCGGTCTGGAATTTTTTTTCATTCGCTCGGACCCAGTCAAGCTGAAGGTAGCAGGAGGATAAGGGAACTCGCGGGGCTTCTGAAAACTCGACAGTATAAAATGGAACTAGATTCTAACGAAAAAAAGAAGAAATTAATTTTTTGTTTGTTTAAGAAAGATGAAGCTACGAAATAAAGAGACAAAAGACTTGGTAATGATTTAGATAAAACTTTAGATATGTATAGGTATGTGGCTTGAATTGTGTATAAATGTCATTTAAAATGGAAGCTAGTGTGGTTTAATAGTTAGTATAAAGAAGGTGGTTTGGATCACTCGATTATTTTGGAGTGTGGTGCAGTCTCTGAATTAGTGGTAGAATGTTACAGTTACAGCATTGCTGGTAGAATGTTACAGTTACATCATTGCTGGTAGAATGGTACATTTACAGAATTTGTTTAGTATGGTACAATTACAGAATCGATGGTAACAAGATACAGTCACAGAATTGGTGATACTATGGTACAGTTACAGAATTATTGGTCGTATGGTATAGTTACAGATTGATTTTAGTATCTTACAGTTACAGAATTGGTGTTAGCAATATACAGTTACATAACTGTCGGTAGAATGGTACAATCACTGAGTTGGCGGTAGAATGGTACAATCACTGAATTGACGGTAGAATGGTACAATCACTGAATTGGCGGTTGAATGGTACAATCACGAAATTGGCGGTTGAATGGTACAATCACTGAATTGGCGGTTGAATGGTACAATCACTGAATTTGCGGTTTGAAGGTCGTGTAATTGAAATGGTGGCAGCAAGCATGGATATAAGAAAGGGCTCTTGGGGTGGGGGGCGGAATAAGACATGTGCGTAATTTCTCTTTATATCGAGTGGTGGCATTCTAGGCCAACTGGTGAGTTTGTTCGAGGAAGAGGGGCAAGCAAAGAAAAGTATGTTAAACTTACTGAATGTGTGGTATACGGTAAAATTCGAGGCCATGCATTTAGTACAGCGATTCTCAACATGTGGGGGTCGATCGACCCTTTCAGAGGGGTCGCCTAAGACCATCAGAAAACACATATACTCTACAGTTAGGAAGCAGAAACGATAATAATCTTGTAGTTAGGGGTCGCCACAACATGAGGAACTGTGATAAAGGGTCGCGAAATTAGGAAGGTTGAGAACCACTGATTTAGTAGGTAAGGACTGAGGGGGGTATGGGGGTTGTTAATTTTGGATATTTTGCGTATGCATGCATGCGGCTTGTGGGGGGGGGGGGGGGAGGTCTCTACAGTACGTACATTTATTAAAAAATTCAAATAAGCATCCTGACATTTTGACAGTATAAAAATAGCATTTATTGCTGGAATACTGTAAAATATCACGCCCACGGCCACGTTTTTTAGGAATTATCATCATAATGTGGCCTTGTGTTTTCACAAATGAACTCGCTAGATATCGCTCAAATAGTACTCAGAAGTAGCAGTATTACAGTAATATTTCGTCCACCATGTGTTCAACGTGCGTTTGACGTATCCCACCTTCCCCTACCCCTCCCTTTTTTCGACTACGCCAGTGGTTCCTCAATTTTATTAACATTTGCGACCCCTATGCCAAAATTTAGTTTTTTTTAACAAGGCGCCCCCTTGTTAAATTCTAACATGTACAATTGGAAGTAGCGAACACAATATAAACAATATAAACTAAAGAGTTGTCTAAAAATCCAGTAACTGCTAACAGTAGTTACTCAAGTGTTTGCAACACGGCCCACTAGATCGTATCGTATGAAATAAAGAAGCCGAAGCAACCCAGCACAGATCCATGCAGGGGAAATGCCAGCGAACAAGACCAGAGAAGAAATTAAAAGGTTTCTAAAATATGATCATAGTTACAGTGACGTAGCGAGCTTAACTCGCGCCCGGGGCACAATACCTTTTTAGCGCCCCCCCCCCCCCGTAATCGAAAAACCATACAATATTATATGTAAAATATACCATTTGGCGCCCCTTTGTGGGTAGCGCCCGGGGCATGATGCCCCCCTTGCCCCCACCCCCTCGCTACGCGACTTCATAGTTATTTTGCAAGTTTATGTTATTTCGAACTAAATCTATTCATAAATATTAAATTTTGACTTTTTTTCTCTTTTAAGTCGACCCAGTCAATCGTGTTTTTGTTGTTGTTGTTGCTCTCATTCATTATCATCTGTATCTCAATCCGCCCCTGGCTGTCAGCACCTCTTATTTCCTGGCTGAAATGACACTGCCAAAATCAAAAACTTTCGGTCGGTTGCAAACATTTCGCGCTACAAACGCAACTCGGGTTAATATTAACAATAAAGAGGGGATGGGGGGGGGGCATGAAACGTATGACTCCTGTTTAACTCCATTGTATTTTGAGCCATGCCGTAACGCTCCGTCGTTTGATGTCACCACGCAATGCTCCTGAGTTGAGCGCCCCTTTCCCCAACAAAAAGACACCAAAAAAAAAAAAAAAAAAAAAAAACCTGAGAGGTTCCCCCACCCCCCTTCCTTAACTCTTGATACTTGAGGTAACGCCTCCCACCAAAAGCTCTCATTCACCGCTTCTAGAAACTTGCTAACCTTACGGTGTACGATATCCATTTTAAAACTTCTTCCAAAAGGATAGAGCTGTTTAAAAAAAAGCACCCCCTCCCCTAATTTCGTTACTTTTTTCCCCCCTCTCACAACTTTTTTTTTTCTCCCTCCCTCCCTCTCACCTTTCTCTTGTTTTCAGAATCGGCGTCGTAAGAATGGATCACAAATATGTATTTTTTTTTTAAAGTGTATTTCTCGGGTTTATGGATAATTTTTAAAAAAAACTGCAAAACGAGCTACGGGCTCGGATGCATACCCCTTTCTTCAGAATGGCAGAAACATAGCGACATCCTGTCGCCGGGCGTCGGGTCGCACAATATCACTCGGGACTGTTACAAGTGGGGCTCCTATTGCCCGGCCATTCGCTAAGAAACGGGACCCAGTGTATAAGAAAGAGTTGATGGTCCTGAGCGAATTCGACGTTGTAAAAGTTCTAGGAGCTGGGTATTCGCAACGTGCGGAACCTGGTCCCCGTACCCCCCGCTCCCCCCTCCCGACCCTTTAAACTATGTTTAAGGTGTTAAAGAATAAAGTGGAGAAACGGTGGTCCTTTTATTGTGACCCGACGAATGCAGACGAGAAAAGTTGCGACCACGGGGTTTTGGTTAGAACGATCCGGAGGAAGTAGTACGCGTTGGTCCTCTCATACGTAGCCGTCATTGAGAAATTCCTGGCGTAGTTTGGGCCCTATTTGATGTCGTGACGCCTCGGGTCATTTGGGTAAATGGATAAATGATGGTAGTACGACAACTTTTGGATTTGGTTTTAAGATCATTGAGTAAGATGAATCAAAACACAAACACATACACACACAACAACAACAATAATATTTAACTATTATGTCGATCGCATGTTTGTTTAAAAAAGATTTAGTTTAATTTCGTTCTTTCGAAGAGCTCCCATAACAAAAGTATTTATTTTCCCAAAAGACGCCTTAAAATTTTGGATGAAACATTGGATGAAACATTGGATGAAACTTTGGAAACTTAAAGCTGAGACACCTAACCAAAAGGATACAATTGTTTACTGCGTCTTTTCATTTGGACAGTGTTTATTTGCAGCGACTTAGCAAAATTTTAAAACCATTTACACCTAGGCAAATTATAATGGGGGAAAAAGCGCCTTTCCTACACATACCTAAAAAAATTTTCGTCTTAACATAAAATGACTCTCGAGGAAGCGGGCCACTCCGTCAATTACCATCTGTCCACGCCACTGGGTTTATAAATGTACGGCTGCGCCTTGTGCTAGTTTGCCGGCAACATTTCAAACATCTTAAATTCAATTCAATAAACTCTAGTTCTACATTTATTAAACAGACTCTAGATCTACATCTATTCAATAGACTCTAGCTCTACCTCTTACACCTAGAAGTATGAAATTTTCTGACACTCGTGAGTCGTATACCCGAAAAGTAGAGAACTTTCCTCTTCATCGAACAAGCAGTAGAGAACTTTCCTCTTCATTGAACAAGCAGTAGAGAACTTTCCTCTTCATCGAACAAGCAGTAGAGAACTAATTCAATTTTTCCTAGGTCCAGTTTGATGACCAGAGGCAAAAAAAAAAAATGGTTCTATGTTTCACATAAAAACTTTATAAATATGAATTCACCTGTCTCCCCCCCCCCCCCCCCGGACATTAGTGTGAGGTCAACATGAACCAGGCACCCTTTTTGCACATATACCATACATTCAACACATAGTAATCACTTGGTGTACAGTTATTAAGATGTTGTTCAATATAACAACATATCACACAAATATTCTTTCTGAGACGACACTCATCAATTCAATAACTTATAGAACATTATAAAGAAAAAAATATATAATAAAGACAAAGCAATTTTAGGTTGCCAAAGAAATGTATAGAATAAGTTTTATTATCAAAATTTCATTCACATAAATGTCAGTATAGAAGTTATTTCAGCCATTTAAAGAAATGGAAGACAAGCTCTTTAAGTTGTTTTTTTTTTTTTTTTTTTTTTTGATGGAACAAGCAGCCGTAAACCAGTTTACTACTTTCAATAAACTCCAAATGAAAATGTTCCTTGCTGTGATGGCATTTAAATTAAAAAACAACAACAACAAAAAAACCTGGCACTTGTCGAAAACTCAACATGAATAATCAACAATTAGACTACTGTTTAAAAAAGGTCATACTTTTAATTCCATCTTCTCTTTAAGTGCGACCACAAAACACCATGCAAGGCACAGAGGTGACCGAAAACACCATGGGACAGTCATCAGGAACATGACAGAGATATACAAAAAACCCACCATTCCACAGCCAACAAGAATATCACAGAAATGTCAAAAAAAAAATTTAAAAAAAAATAAAAACCACCATGGCACAGCTAACAGAAACATCAAAGAGAAAATGTTCGAGGCCATGTACATGTTATTGAAAAGATATTTTCTTTAAAAAAATAAATAATAATACATGGAAAAATATATTCAGCTTTCAATATTTTTTTTTTTCAGCAGACTTGCGTTCTCTCCCTTGATGTTAGTGTACTGTCACTCCACTGTCACCAATGAAGACATGTCACATCCCACGCTGTGGCATTCACGTCACGGTTTCTCTCCCAGCCAACAAAAACAACAACGTCACCACGTTTGGAATACGGCTACGGTTTTGGACGCGTCCCCGACAAAAATAATCGAAAGAAATGACAACTAAAAAGTGTAGTAATAGCACAACTCCCCATCGTGCGCACATCACCAGAACCCTTTCTTTTCGGTGTCAGATGCTAGATTCTTAGTTAAGTGACACGGTCGCTGGTACCCGCGGGGCAAAGTCGAGACGCACCTACTCCTTATAGAAACGAGCCCCCCCCCCCACGCTTGTTTTGGTAGGGGAGATTCCAACAGTTTGGTGGAAATGCAATGAGTATTGCTTTAAGCTTGGGGGGGGGGGTGTTTGGATTAAAAACAACCTTACATTGACCATTGAACCTATTTATATGTCTTTAAACGAATTGCTACGTTTTTTGGGGTCATATTCTCCATTGTCTTCATATTGAATACTAAGCTCTATCAAGATATCGATCTATAAATAGATACTTATAATGAATGCTTTTATTTTACATGCATAGTAGTTTGATGTAATTTAAATATATTTTTTTAAATGTTTTCTTTTTGGGGTGTGTGGGTGGGGGTGGGATGCTCCAATTTTTATTTTTTGACTTACAAATGTCTTTTACTTTAAGTTTTGCATCAATCGTTGTAGGCTTTTGTGTCATGCCAGCTTTTTGTGTCATGCTAGCTTTTGTGTCTTGCAAGCGTTTTGTGTCATGCCAGCTTTTTGTGTCACGCAAGCTTTTTGTGTCATGCAAACTTTTTGTTTCACGCCAGCGTTTTGAGTCATGGAAGCATTTTGTGTGATGCAATCTTTTTTTGTGATGCAAGCTTTTTGTATCATGCAAGCTTTTGTGTAATTCCAGAGTCACAACATGTTTAAGTTTATGACCCAAGAAAACTGGCTCAACCTGAATACTCAAGATCCCCGGCGATGGTTATATATCTGTATGTACACGACAACCCTAATCATTAAAATTTGTAAACTGTAGTCATACCCGCTGCTGGAGTATGTGGCGATGATAAACGGAGTCTGACTCAAGAATTAAATGGAATCATTTGATCTAGATTGGGCTCATTAATGTGCAGCCATCTGTCTCTCTATGGCCGGATTACTAGAATGGCCGGACTACTAGAAAGGCCGGACTACAAGAGTGGCCGGAGTACTAGAATGGCCGGACTACTAGAATGGCCGGATTGATCGAGGGGCGGTGTTCAATGACCGCAGCTCTGCTCCACCGTGAAAGACGGATCAACTATTGGTGGTGGTGCGGAGCGGTATTTCCAGGCCGTAAAGAAATGTATATCAAGTTAACTCCACGGACAGGACGCACTCCCATTGAGAGGGTACATGCCGGTCTCTAAGTAATGTCAGTGCGAGGAGCTCGTGTTGTTACAAAGATCTTCTTTCTTTCTCGTTGTTGTTGAAATTTCACTCGAACTATACCATATACGTGGTAATTCCAATGTAACTCTAATGTACAGATTTCTATAAGTATGGATTGCGCGTGTTCGGTTACCTCCTTTTAGACATGGACATCGATTTATTATTTTTATAATTTTTTTCGGTGAAACGTGATTTGATGATTTGATTCCAACTTACAATTTGATTTGATCAAACATTTTTAAAAGGAAATAATAATAGAAAGAATAATAATTAAAAAAAAGTAGACAATGTAAGAACGTAATTGTGAAGAATATTTTGTGGGAAGCTATGAAATATGCTAGAATGAAAGAGTACGTTGATGACCATGAGTTAACATCAAAACAGTGATTCTCATACACTTAAAACAGTCAAATTACAGCTACAATGGACTCGATTTAAAAATCATCCAGACCAAACTTCTTGCAGGAGACAGCGGTTCCTAAACTTTTATGCTGAGCGCCAGAGGGGGGTCCGGGGCCTGCTCCCCAGAACATTTTTGATTATTTCAAAATCAAGAGGGATATTTTTCAGTATACTGGACTGCAATGTTGTTGTTGTTGTTTTAAAACTTTTTGAACGAAGAAGGACATTTTTAAGGTTTTGCGTTAGGTCTTGTGGCGCTCATTGCCCTATACATAAACTAAATTCACTCAGTTTGTGACGTGCCACGGAGTGATCATTTGGGCACAAGCTTATAATCTACCCCATACTTTGATCAGCGTGCGTGAAGGCGTTGCAGAAATTTAGGGTGCTAAAGAATGTCAGGCGAACTCAAAATGCAGGGCTGCATTTTGGCGCATAATTGAATTTGTTGTTTCTTTCATAGATTTTTGAGGTTACTGAGAGTAGCCATAGTAATGATCAAAGTAGCCATAGTAATGATCAAAGTAGCCATAGTAATGATCAAAGTAGCCATAGTAATGATCAAAGTAGCCATAATAATGATCAAAGTAGCCATAGTAATGATCAAAGTAGCCATAGTAATGATCAAAGTAGCCATAGTAATGATCAAAGTAGCCATAGTAATGATCAAAGTGGCCATAGTAATGATCAAAGTGGCCATAATAATGATCAAAGTAGCCATAATAATGATCAAAGTAGCCATAGTAATGATCAAAGTAGCCATAGTAATGATCAAAGTAGCCATAGTAATGATCAAAGTAGCCATAATAATGATCAAAGTAGCCATAATAATGATCAAAGTAGCCATAATAATGATCAAAGACATCTTAAATTCCGCGCACCAGTGGGACGTTAGTTATATTCATTCTAGTTGTGTCACCCTTGAGGGTTCCATTTTATCACATATTTGAATAGAGTTTTTGCAACATTCTACACTAAAATGGAGAGTAACGGAAGAGAGTTTAAAAGTTTAGGTGTTACTTAACCTTAGAACCATCGTGTGCGTCCAGCAACCTCTACGATGCCGAGGGCCTTGGATATTTTAGGGGTATAAAGATGTGATGAGGATATTTTCTTAATTATTATTTTTTAATGCAGGGTTGTGGAAGAAAAGGGTGGGGGGGGGGCAAAATGAAAAAAGTGTTTGGCCTGCTTTTGTTATGCGACAATTTTGTATAATACTAAAAATAGTAATGTGGCTTTTATTTTGTATTTACATTATTTGGGGGGGGGGGGGGGAAATTAGCTACTTAATGAATAAATGAGTTTTCAGCACACAAAAATATAATTAAAAATGGTTCCATTACTACAAAGCACTCCAAACATTATTTTATATGCTGAACGCAAATGAATTTCTTTTTTAAAATTAAGAATTTAACGGGCGCATACAAAAAGTGAACATTTCATCAATTTTTATATTGAAAGCGTTTGTGTTTTCTTTTAATAATTTAATTTAATGTGCTACTTTTGTAGCAATGTTTTTTTGCATAACAGAGATTAAAAAAAATACGTAGCAAATATTTATGATGCCCCACCCAATTGCACGAATTTTTTAAAAATTAATATTTTCCGAGATGGGAATAAAAAAAAAAAATAAATGGTTAAATAAAGTTTTTTTGTGAACTAGCATGTTTGATACTTAGCAAAAACTATTATTAAAATTGTAGACCTTTATATTGATGTAAAGGTAATTAAATACAGCGTTATTAAAATCTTTAAACTTGTGAAATTGCAAAAAATATATGAAAAAAAAATAACGATATATTATGCGAAATAAGGAAGTAAGACATCGGCTGAAAATCTGGAGCGGCCAGTGCGATATTTGTAATCGAATACTGTATGCCTTTAACGAGATTAGCCTTAAATATACAGATAATCAAATATATCGAGCGTAGCGATATTTCCAATATTCCACTGATTGTAATCGGCAGAAGCTGCTCTGAGCACGAAGCTCTTGGCCGGCCACTCACGAAGAGCGGCGTCCCCAGCCCCGGTCCGGCACTTCGTCTCCGTTAAAGCCGAACCGAGGCCGAAGGCCTCCCCGCTGCTAAAGGCACCAGATACTATTCTTTTTAAAACTGTTTAAAAAAACAATTTGGTACTTTTTAAATAATAATTTTAAAAAATATTTTTGCCCCGAGGGGGGGCACTCGACTTTCCCCGCGGGGCACTGCTCCCCCTCCCCCACGGAACTATGTCTGAAAGAAACTCAGGTTGCGAGTAGCTTTAGACTAAAGCAAGAGACTGTGCTATCCATAGATTAGTTGGATTTATGTTTAGTATGTAAAGACACAGTAACAGTTTCTCAATTGAGACTTATTTTTTGTTGTTGGAGATTTCAAAACTTGACAGACAAATTCATTAGGAGCAATATAATCTGAATGTTATTTAATTAATATTTGAAGAAAGATTTTGCATTGAATGCAGTTGGTGTGATTTGGTATGAGAATTGGGGAAAAAACAGATTATAAAATATTTTTATTTTAATCAATGGCTCCGATTAAAACAACTATTCATTTTCCGGGGAAAAAAAAAGAAAAATTAAAATGTCATTATCTGTCAATGGTCAATTGTCAAACTATTTTATCTACGGAAGAAAAAAATACACCGCCTGAAGTGAAGTGTCATAATTGGGTGGGAACAAGATTTTTTTTTTCAGAGTTCCACAAAAGATATTTTGATGGAACAAACCAAATCCCGCTTCAGTGGTCGTTACCATCTTTATAATGGCGACATTTAGCGGGCAATCCTGGCAGTAACTTCGACATCCCCCCTCCCAAGCACATTTCCCAGCACTTTCTGACGACCTGACGACTCCACCACAAAACATGTCACCACACGTCCAAACGGGCTTCCACGAAACCTAATGTACCATGTGGCAGTTTGTCGCGGCATAAAATAAAAAAAAGAAATTGTTGGGGCATTGTACCCCTGGACCGGACAAACACTGAGATCAAAACGTGGGGTCGGTGATGGTGGGGAGGCGTCTCATAGTCGGATCGGAAATACCCGTACCGCAAGATTGAAAAAATTTTGGTTTTAATATCTCACAATATATTTTGCTCCGCCCCATTGGTTTTCCAAGTACATAGCATTTATGATCATGCCTGTTACAGTCCGTTGGCTGGACACGTTGTTCTGTAATAACCTCTAACCAATTAAAAGGTTATTTAGGTGTTGGCCTTTAAACAGGTGTCTTAGTTTCCTGGTCTTGGCCATTGTTACAGTTTGAACAAAAATTTGTAGCACCTGTTAAATGTAAGAACTTAAAAAGCAGAAGCGGAATCGGGGTTGTGTGCTGGGGGTTGTGTGCTAGGGTTGTGTGCTGGGGCTGTGTGCTGGGGTTGTGTGATGGGGTTGTAAAGGGTTTCAACGAAATTAACATTAAAAGTTACTGTTACTGTTACAATGGAGTCCCCATTGGTTAAAATTATAAATGTTTCTATGGATCCACTGGATATTTTGGTCACAATTTACTCTGCACGTGGTCTGGCAGAATATAGAAGGTATTGAAGAATGTACGCGTTTTTAAAAATAAACATTGTAATTAAATTTAATTCAATAAGAAAATTTAGCTGAGTAATTGTAGACTTCAAAACGTTCATTTTTTAATTTTTTTGTTGTTGCTGAAAACCGTGTTACTTCTAAAAAATAAATAAATAAACAGTGGGGGTGGGGGGCTCTACGGCTGACGACCTCAAAACGTGAAACCCTGTATAGACACCTGAAACCTTAAGACCTAAGGGGTATATGGGAAGAGCCAGTTTCAAGGGAAATTAAAGGAAAGATCTTAAGACCGCCACGTGCGATTAAAATATTATTGTGGTAAATGTGAAGGCAAACTGTCAGAGCAGTTGAGGGTTTGTATGTTCAGAGCAGTCGAGGGTTTGTATGTTCAGAGCAGTCGAGGGCTTGTGTGTTCAGAGCGGTCGAGGGCTTGTATGTTCGGAGCAGTCGAGGGTTCGTATGTTCAGAGCAGTCGAGGGTGTGTATGTTCAGAGCAGTCGAGGGTCTGTATGTTCAAAGCAGTCGAGGATTTGTATGTTCAGAGCAGTCGAGGGTTTGTATGTTCAGAGCAATCGAAGATTTTTATGTTCGAAGCAGTCGAGGGTTTGTATGCTCAGAGCAGTCGAGGGTTTGTATGTTCAGAGCAGTCGAGGGTTTGTATGTTCAGAGCAGTCGATGGTGTGTATGTTCAGAGCAGTCGAGGGTGTGTATGTTCAGAGCAGTCGAGGGTTTGTATGATCAGAGCTTTTGAGTCTTTAAATGTTCAGACTTTTAAAAATTGTATTGCACGTTAGACTCTTCCCTGTATTTTAAGCTCACCACGAGCAGCGACTATTTTGACTGAAACAATTGAAACTTCACAGAACACGATGACAACACGGCGTTCCGTTCGGGGATGCCGTGTAGATTTAAACACAAATAAAATTGTCATTTAAAACATTTCATTTATATTCTCATTTTTTTGTTTTGCGCCGAACCATTCATTTTTGTCCCATTCCAAATGATCGTTTCTGGCCACCATGATCGTCTCTGGCATCTGGCCACCATGATCGTCTCTGGCATCTGGCCACCATGATCGTCTCTGGCATCTGGCCACCATGATCGTCTCTGGCATCTGGCCAACATGTTCGTCTCTGGCATCTGGCCACCATGATCGTCTCTGGCATCTGGCCACCATGATCGTCTCTGGCATCTGGCCACCATGATCGTCTCTGGCATCTGGCCAACATGTTCGTCTCTGGCATCTGGCCACCATGATCGTCTCTGGCATCTGGCCACCATCCAAAGACAAATCGCCTACATGCTTAAGGAGTGTCCGTGATATTGGGAAAAAAATGAGAACTCAGTTGAAACACAAGGCTAAGACTCTGTTCAAAATTACAACTCACGTTCAAGAACTCATCCGTTATTCATACCGCACGAGTGTACGACGACAGTTTTGCTATACATAAAATTTTAAGGAACTCCGAAAAACAAAGATTTTCAGGACTAAACAATATATGTACGTAACATGAAAAAAAATCCATAATTTATATGTATCTATAAAAATATATTATGTTAATTTATCTTAAATTATCTTATGTTATCATCTTATCTTATCTTATTATCTCATTTTATCATCGTATCTTATCATCTTATCTTATCTATATTATCTTATCTATCTTATCGTGTCTTGGAATCTATAGTATGCAGTGGCGCATTATCCACTATTCGAATCCGCCACTGACAGAGGAATACAATTCGAATAAATTTTAATATCCAGCTACTGGAACTTAAAATTGAATGGAAGTTTGTAAAGCTTCATATGTGAACAGTAATATTTTATGTAGTTAAGCTTCATATGGTCATATGTGGTCAGTCATATGTCACATGGGGAAAATTTATATGTGGACAGTAATATGCCATATGATGAAACTTCATATGTGGACAATAATATGTGATATGTTGAAACTGTTTACAGGGGAAAAGTTGATTATGATTCATTTTTTTTGTATCAATTACCGTATCAGAGCTACATGTCCACACGTTCAGCAGTCAAGTTACCGTATCAGAGCCACATGTCCACACGTTTAGCAGTCAAGTTACCGTATCCGAGTCACATGCCCACACGTTTAGCAGTCAAGTTACCGTAACAGAGCCACATGCCCACACGTTTAGCAGTCAAGTTACCGTATCAGAGCCACATGCCCACACGTTTAGCAGTCAAGTTATCAGATCAGAACCACCTGTCCACGCGTTCGGCAGTTATGTACCCTGACGTCAATCTTTTAAAACAATTTCTAAACATGTCCTATACGGTTGTTTTCTGTGATTACAGAGACGAGTATAGTCCGGTTTCGGGTTGGGATTGGGAAAGGGGGGGGGGGGGGGCTATAAGTCGCTGTCGGAGATTACTAAACAGTCAACAATTTCCAAGCTGGGATTATTCCTTTACGTCTCCCACCTGAGAGCTCCAACAACCACCATTACGGTGTGACAACAACCACCATTACGGTGTGACAACAACCACCATCACGGTGTGACAACAATCACCATCACGGTGTGCTATGGCGATTCATGGGGATCAGGAATACAGGCGTCTCTATTTCTTTCTTGTAACGTTACTCCTTGACACTCAGGTCAAATAAAAGAAGGTTAGAGAGATTATCTCGCTGGTGGTCAAGTCCTGCGACTCTTTGGTTACGATAAAGGCGATCAGGTCCTCCAGCACCGTGGCTGGGGGGGAGGGGGTAGCTATGGCCCAATCAACAGGTCATCATACAGTTATGTTTACGTAAAGAATAGGGCACTGTCGAGCGTGTAGACTAGGATTGAAAATCAGGAGAAATCGAGACAGGTTTTTACTCTGTCTCTATCTCATGTAATGTTACGCTGGTATATCTATCCCATGTAATGTTACGCTGGTATCTCTATGCCATGTAATGTTACGCTGGTATATCTATCCCATGTAATGTTCCGCTGGTATATCTATCCCATGTAATGTTACGCTGGTATCTCTATCCCATGTAATGTTACGCTGGCTTTAGTTGTGATAGTTAACTGTTGTTTGCACTCCCACGCAATACATACATGCATTAAAATGAAGAAGAGTGTGGCAATTATTTTCCGTGACGTAATCTGATATCGTTAAAATAAATAACTTATCAGAAGTGTCCCACTAACAGCCATTGTAGAAGGTTCCCCCCCCCCCCCCCCCCCCGGGCGAAATTTCACAAAACGGATTCACGCTTCAGAATTAATGATCATGGTGGCCAGATGCCAGAGACGATCATGGTGGCCAGATGCCAGAGACGATCACGGTGGCCAGATGCCAGAGACGATCATGGTGGCCAGATGCCAGAGACGATCATGGTGGCCAGATGCCAGAGACGATCATGGTGGCCAGATGCCAGAGACGATCACGGTGGCCAGATGCCAGAGACGATCATGGTGGCCAGATGCCAGAGACGATCATTTGGAATGGGACAAAAATGAATGGTTCGGCGCAACAAAAAAAAATGAGAATATAAATGAGATGTTTTAAATGAAAAATTGTTAAATTCTCAAGAATTTGTGACCATTGGACAACGTTGTTTGGTTGTGACCATTGGACAACGTTGTTTGGTTGTGACCACTGGACAACGTTGTTTGGTTGTGACCACTGGACAACGTTGTTTGGTTGTGACCATTGGACAACATTGTTTGGTTGTGACCACTGGACAACGTTGTTTGGTTGTGACCACTGGACAACGTTGTTTGGTTGTGACCACTGGACAACGTTGTTTGGTTGTGACCACTGGACAACGTTGTTTGGTTGTGACCACTGGACAACGTTGTTTGGTTGTGACCACTGGACAACGTTGTTTGGTTGTGACCACTGGACAACGTTGTTTGGTTGTGACCACTGGACAACGTTGTTTGGTTGTGACCACTGGACCACGTTGTTTGGTTGTGACCACTGGACAACGTTGTTTGGTTGTGACCACTGGACAACGTTGTTTGGTTGTGACCACTGGACAACGTTGTTTGGTTGTGACCACTGGACAACGTTGTTTGGTTGTGACCACTGGACCACGTTGTTTGGTTGTGACCACTGGACAACGTTGTTTGGTTGTGACCACTGGACAACGTTGTTTGGTTGTGACCACTGGACCACGTTGTTTGGTTGTGACCACTGGACAACGTTGTTTGGTTGTGACCACTGGACAACGTTGTTTGGTTGTGACCACTGGACCACGTTGTTTGGTTGTGACCACTGGACAACGTTGTTTGGTTGTGACCACTGGACCACGTTGTTTGGTTGTGACCACTGGACCACGTTGTTTGGTTGTGACCACTGGACAACGTTGTTTGGTTGGGACCACTGGACCACGTTGTTTGGTTGTGACCACTGGACCACGTTGTTTGGTTGTGACCACTGGACCACGTTGTTTGGTTGTGACCACTGGACCACGTTGTTTGGTTGTGACCACTGGACCACGTTGTTTGGTTGTGACCACTGGACCACGTTGTTTGGTTGTGACCACTGGACCACGTTGTTTGGTTGTGACCACTGGACCACGTTGTTTGGTTGTGACCACTGGACAACGTTGTTTGGTTGTGACCACTGGACAACGTTGTTTGGTTGTGACCACTGGACAACGTTGTTTGGTTGTGACCACTGGACCACGTTGTTTGGTTGTGACCACTGGACCACGTTGTTTGGTTGTGACCACTGGACCACGTTGTTTGGTTGTGACCACTGGACCACGTTGTTTGGTTGGGACCACTGGACAACGTTGTTTGGTTGTGACCACTGGACCACGTTGTTTGGTTGTGACCACTGGACAACGTTGTTTGGTTGTGACCACTGGACCACGTTGTTTGGTTGTGACCACTGGACCACATTCTTTTTATTGAAGATTGAAGAAAGGTGAGCGGGGAAAAGAGGTTAAGGCGTTTGATCGTCTTAAGTCTGACGGTATCCAGACCATCATACGCCTGGCGGTATCCAGACCATCATACGCCTGGCGGTATCCAGACCATCATACGCCTGGCGGTATCCAGACCATCATACGCCTGGCGGTATCCAGACCATCATACGCCTGGCGGTATCCAGACCATCATACGCCTGACGGTATCCAGACCATCATACGCCTGACGGTATCCAGACCATCATACGCCTGACGGTATCCAGACCATCATACGCCTGACGGTATCCAGACCATCATACGCCTGACGGTATCCAGACCATCATACGCCTGACGGTATCCAGACCATCATACGCCTGGCGGTATCCAGACCATCATACGCCTGGCGGTATCCAGACCATCATACGCCTGGCGGTATCCAGACCATCATACGCCTGGCGGTATCCAGACCATCATACGCCTGGCGGTATCCAGACCATCATACGCATGACGGTATCCAGACCATCATACGCCTGGCGGTATCCAGACCATCATACGCCTGGCGGTATCCAGACCATCATACGCCTGGCGGTATCCAGACCATCATACGCCTGGCGGTATCCAGACCATCATACGCCTGGCGGTATCCAGACCATCATACGCCTGACGGTATCCAGACCATCATACGCCTGACGGTATCCAGACCATCATACGCCTGACGGTATCCAGACCATCATACGCCTGACGGTATCCAGACCATCATACGCCTGACGGTATCCAGACCATCATACGCCTGACGGTATCCAGACCATCATACGCCTGAACGCTTATAAAAATAAAACGGGGGATATACCGTTTGTGAAACTCCATCCTTTAGGCACACACTACTTAACAAGCTTGTAACATACACTACTTGACTTGCTTGTATCTTACATTACTTAACTGAATTGTAACATCAATTTTCTTACATCAATATTTTGACGTGTACGGAATGCTTAAATTACAACGCTTTAGGACTTTCACCAGGATATATCATCGTAGAATCAACACTAGAATATCATCGTAGAGAGACTTATACTCTACACTAGAATATCATCGTAGAGAGACTACTCTACACTAGAATATCATCTTAGAGAGACTGCGCAACACTGGGATATCATCTTAGTGAGGCTACTGTACACTGTAGCGTCATCGTATGCTATATGCAATAGGTATATTTTGATACAATCAGACATAAACAGAAATACGTTTGAAATTCAAGGCGCATGAAGGAATAGCACAACTGTTATTTTGATATCATGCGTAAGTACACAAGCACATTACAGACATGCCGTGGGATTTTATCATGGCCATGGTGTTACTGTCTTATCGTTGCCTTTATACATAATATAGGTCACATGAGCACCCATGTCCAAGCCTCCAACAGATTAAAAAAACAACTAAAGCTATGATTACATCAACAAAAGGGCCGTTAGAAAATCCTCCAAACATTGCTGTTGGAACGTTGATAGCTTGCATAATGTTTAATCAGATTTAAAACATTTCAAACAACCTGCAATGCTAACCGATACCATGGGAAATCCCCGTCTATAGACTGGGGTTAAACCAATGTTAAGCCCTGAAGTCTTGTTCAGTAAGACCAAGGGAATGTTTTTTTAAAAAAATATTTAAGACTGATTATGAATCCCAGAATGGCCAAGTCTATTAGACTAGGTATGAATGTAATTAAATTTTTTTTCCAAATGGAGTTCTGCATTCTTACAAAAATATTGGCAAAAAAATAAATATTAAAAGTGTCGAAAAGTCGATCTCACAAACTTTTTAAGCGTTTGAACAATGGTACATTTTCCTCTTCGACTCCAACTACATCATCAACGTTGAAGAAATGTAACCCAAACCCATGGTATATCAGAATCTGTATCTGACTTTATACAAAGCTAGATTTGATATTTCCGGACAATTTTACATAACCTAATCTGGAGTAGGTGGTAACGTTTACGACTCCTAGGATTTCTCGGCTCAACTGTAAGAATCAAATTAAAATTAGCATTCCAGCTCATGTTCGAGCGACTAGGCATTGACTAAGCTCGTCTTAAGCTCTAATCGAACTTGAGGAGATCATCCCGGTATTAACCCCCGTTTCTCGAGACGCCGACGGTTGGGCGGACAAAGAGAATAACGCCATCATTTGTAACTTGTCACCAAGCGTGTAACACACTCAAAAAGCCCCCCCCCCCCTGACGCCCGTTGCCCAATGACGATTTAAACGAGTGACTTGCCCACGGGCAATGACTGTTGCTGAATCGTGGACTGACCACTGACGCGCGCCTGTTGATCATCTGTGGAATGGGCAAGGGTCAGGAGTGACCTTTTGGGGTGGGACAGTCGTCGGTAGTCCTTGGGTCGTTCTTGGAGGAGCTTTAAACACGATTGCCGGTGATTAACGGGTTTGACATATTGCACGTTCTGAGTGTATGTCAAGCTCGCACGAATCCTTAATGCCACGAGTCCCATGATTATACATATACATACATTAGATTGCGTCGGTGGTGTGTCACAAATGACTGGGTTGGGATTGAACAGCGGCGCACCATTAATTACTCATGTAACTTATAATGTGTTTTGTTCGGGACTTTCCGATATGTAGCACCACATTTTTTTGATGAAAAACGCGCTGGGGTGCGATTTCCGGGGGAAGTGAGGAATGTTTGGGGAGACCTGATAGATGTTGAGATTAATGGAGGTTAACTTTGCGTTTGAAAGTTGAGGAAACATTACTAGACTATATTAATCTATCAATACATTCTCTTGTTTACAATTGTTAATGGGGAATTCCTTGGTTATTCATTACCGTCTGTGTTGTCTTCGTTAAAATCCTCAACGTCTGGACACTGAACTTTCGCAGAGAGGTATAGCCCCGCAATAATCAACACCAATATTAGTTATTACTTGGTACGCGAAGGGCCATACCTTAGAAGATCTCATTCTGTGAAATCTATGTGATTACTTACACTTTAACATTTGAACATTGACACAAAACATAGACCACAAAACATTGACCACAAAGCACTGATCACAAAAACTTTGACCACAAAACATTGGCCACAAAACGTTAACCACAAAACATTGACCACAAAACATAGACCACAAAACATTGACCACAAAACATTGACCACAAAACGTTGACCACAAAGCACTGATCACAAAAACTTTGACCACAAAACATTGGCCACAAAAAGTTAACCACAAAACATTGACCACAAAACATAGACCACAAAACATTGACCACAAAACATTGACCACAAAACATTGACCACAAAACGTTGACCACAAAACGATGACCACAAAACGTTGACCAAAAAACACTGACCACAAAACGTTGACCACAAAACATTAACCACAAAACGATGACCACAAAACGTTGACCACAAAACACTGACCACAAAACACTGACCACAAAACATTGACCACAAAACGATGACCACAAAACATTGACCACAAAACGATGACCACAAAACGTTGACCACAAAACGATGACCACAAAACATTGACCACAAAACGATAACCACATAACGTTGACCACAAAACATTGACCACAAAACATTGACCACAAAACGATGATCACAAAACGTTGACCACAAAACACTGACCACAAAACATTGACCACAAAACATTGACCATAAAAAACACTGATCACGAAAATGTGTTCAAAATTATTATTATTATTTTTTAAAAACTTTTCTTTAAAAATACTTTCTTACACACAAACTAGAGTCTAGTTTTAAGACGCACTAAAAGTAGATAATAAGTTACATTTTTTTTTAAATTTCATAAATGAAATTGAGAACCGCTGTTCTACACAGACATTAGAGGAAAAAGGGTGTGGGGGGGCGGGGCTCTTCTGCATGAAGATTAACACCCATGCTTTTTTTCCCACAGTACTAAGTACTTCTATTCTTTCACCTCCTGTGATCCTACTTCCGGCAACGGAAAATAGTTGTTTTTTTCTGTGATCTGTCTTTTCGTCTTGTTTTCTGACGAAGGCTCCGAGCCGAAACGTTAAAATCTGTTGACCCGTCTATAAATTCAAGTTTATCATACCTTGTTCTTATATTTCATTTACACAACTTGAATGCAGTCCATCAATTATCTTTCATAATATAAACTCCGAGCACCTAAGTAAGATCAACTGGTGGAGCCCCCGGGAACAAGGATTTGGACGGTTAGCGCTGGGTTCTCATCTAAACACATTTGCATTCCATTGAGCATTAGGAAGCTTCCGTTATATAACTTGCATCACAAAGCCGTAGGCTTTACTTGTTCCATTACCCCCCCCCCCTTTTTTTCCCCCCGAAACATAACTAATTCCTTGGGCCGTACATCTTACTGGCTCGCAGAGATCAGAGCTGTGTTGTCGGTGACGCCCCCGGAGTGAGCGAAGCCCTTCAGGCTGAAATCCCCCGCGTGACGCTACTTCCGCCGGGCATGCTCAAAGCCGGCCCCGAAGACTGACCCTTGACTTAACGGTTTGTTTCTGCCAGCAGAGGTTTTGGGTGGGCGGGGGGGGGGGGGGAATGTTGTTGTGATTTGCGTGCGGGTGAGCTGAGAACAGGAGTCCGTTGATTGTTTGAAGGGCGGACCCTGGGAGGATGTACAGTACCAAAGTCTACAGCTGTTGTGGTGTTTCACTATTTGCTCAGAGATAAATTAGAGACAGTGATGCGACGTAACTATGAAGCTGAAACGGAAGGAGAAATAGCCCCCTGCGTGTGAAGTTTTCATTTAAGCCAGGAATAAGGAGTCGAAAGATAATTATGACTCCGTCGGTGGATTATATACAATAATGCAATAATCCTCTTTCACGTCAGGTGAAGCAATGATGGCTGCACGTGATTTCACAAAACTATTTTAACACCTGGATCTGACGCCAGAGATCTTTACCAAGTGCTTTGGTTTTAGAATATTCGAACTTCTATTAGACTTCTAAGTTCTGCCTTGACAAAATCCTTATTTTAAAGTTTAAAAAAGCAATGCAATGCACTTATATAGCGATACATTTGTTATGGTTAATCATTCCTTCAAATGTTGAAATGGCATATCCACAAGTCAAGTAGTGGATATGATGTAATCATGGCATATCCACAAGTCAAGTAGTGGATATGATGTAATCATGGCATACCAACAAGTCAAGTAGTGGATATGATGTAATCATGGCATATCCACAAGTCAAGTAGTGGGTATCATGTAATCATGGCATATCTACAAGTCAAGTAGTGGATATGATGTAATCATGGCATACCTACAAGTCAAGAAGTGGATATGATGCAATCATGGCATATCTACAAGTCAAGTAGTGGATATGATGTAATCATGGCATACCTACAAGTCAAGAAGTGGATATGATGTAATCATGGCATATCTACAAGTCAAGTAGTGGATATGATGTAATCATGGCATATCTACAAGTCAAGTAGTGGATATGATGCAATCATGGCATATCCACAAGTCAAGAAGTGGATATGATGCAATCATGGCATATCTACAAGTCAAGTAGTGGATATGATGTAATCATGGCATACCTACAAGTCAAGAAGTGGATATGATGCAATCATGGCATATCTACAAGTCAAGTAGTGGATATGATGCAATCATGGCATACCTACAAGTCAAGTAGTGGACATGATCTAATTGGTGTTTTAGTCAAATGCACTTAATGAGTTATACATTTGGGGCTACTTCCAAATGACACAGCTTGACCGACAGGGACAAACTTAACACTTTTTATTGGGAGTTGGTAAACAAAAAAAATATTTTAAAAAAATAAGTTGTACCACAAAGTAAGCAGCCACCAAATTCACATGGCAACAGGTCCAAGGAATTTTGTCTTTGTCTCAAAAAGAGTGTAGCGCATGCAGTGGTATATTTTCGATTTTAAAAAAAAAAAAAAACAACAGTCATAACAGTAACGCTTTGAAAATATGTATGTATTATCGAAACAATAACAAATTTACATAAAAACGTAAGTTTATATATGTTACGGCCATAGCCCGAAATCGGCCAAAGCGGGAACTGGCCGGCCAAATCGAGAAATGGCCAATATCGCCTCACATTGACCGGCCAATGTCCGATCTTTTCTCGATTTCGGGATTTGGCCAGCCAGTCTGCGAAATGGCTTGGGGCGATCGGCCAAAGTCGGGAGAAAAAGGCGATGAGCAGATTTTATGTGTTTGTATACCGTCATGATAATCACATTACATTGATTTTTATTATACTAAATTACCAAAATCAGTCAAATTAGTTTATTATAATAAATTATCTATCTCTATTATCACTTGTTACAACATGATGAGCTTTTATGAATTTCGAATTACACAGCAGTTTGTTATTTTTACATTTGCAATGATTTGTTGAGCACTTGGTAGTGCGATGGCATCGAGTGTTGCCTTGACCGGTCATTGAATGTGAAGAAGCGACGGTTCGTAGTGATTTTTTTAGTGCCTACGGATGCCAATGTGAGCAGTTTCTCGCGCAGAGTGGGAAACTAAATTCTGGAATACTGTTGTGAGAACACCGCATTCTTTTCTTTAGCTTGTAGAAAGCGCCCTCGACGTTCATGACAACTGCAAGGACGCTTCGTGGATCACCACAACCTCTATCAACATCTGCTACACGGATGCGTACATTATCTCCAACTTTCACTGGGGGGGGGGGGGATTTCGCATCCTTCTGCGTCATTAATTATTCCACAAATTGCGTCAGCACATCGAATATTGGCCAAGGCTTTCACGGCACTTCGGGAAGTGGCCGGCCAAAGTAGCCTATACACCGGTCATTTCCAGTACATCGGACATTGGTCACACACCTCGGCCAAAGTGCGAAATGGCCAGCCAATTCGGGAACTGGCCGAACTTCGGGCTTTGGCCGTAACATATATATCGATAATTGAAAAAAAAAAAAAAGAATTATTTCATTTATTAATTTTTCTTTATAAAATGTTCAAAATAAAACACAAAATATTGTTATGAGGCTGTTACATTCACACATTTCTATGAAATTAGTAAAGCACAGTAAGGTTAAACCTGAAAATAGGAACGCAACAAAACAACGAACACACATTTCTAATAGGATAAGTGAACTGAACGATTCGCTAGACTTCTTATCAAATAAACCACCCGCATTGGCCCACATTAAATACATGACAATCCAGTTCTCTCCTCATAATGGATACAGCTTCATCTCCATGTTATATTTACGTTCATATTTACATCGTTGGGGACAACTCCTTCGAGGGGGGTCCCCGAGGCGTTCTAAATACGCCCATACAATTTTTAAGCTCAAGGAAGGTCCCTAGACGTACTGAACAAGTCCAAGCAATAGTTAAGCCGTTTGGTGGCTTTTGAAAGTTAATATTTTAAATCGTAATATTACTTAAGCGCGTAGAGCCGAGCCGATAGATAAGCCACTGATCGGCGCTCGGAACCGATAGCTCCGCCACTGATCAGCGATGGGAGCCGATAGATACGCCACTGATCGGCCATCGGAGCCGATATCCCGAGCGGACTATTTTTTTTTTCCCCAATAGCGCAGACGGCGCCGTTAGCAATGATTAACGGAAGTTTTAGCAATAAGTCACGCCAATTTACGCTTTAGGGGACGGCTAGGCGGTCAGCTAATACACCGAGACGTGGATCTATGGCCAGGCGTAACCCTGTGTCTAAGCCGGTCATTTTTATTTTCACCCTTAAATAGGACAAGCTCTGTGGCTGAGAATGGGTTAGGGGGGGGGGGGAGAAGGGAGACAAAAATAATTTATCTTTTCTAGTTGTGTCTAGAAGGGGACTCGATGATTTTGACAGGAAGTTGGCGTATTGATACCAGGAGTTTTATAATCTGTATTGAGATTGGAAACTGTATCATCTCAGACATAAGCGATTGTGTACAGTCTCTCAGTGGTTGTTATGTGATGTCTGATGGTTATCTGATGTGCGATGGTTGTTATGTGATGTCTGATGGTTGTTATGTGATGTCTGATGGTTATATGATATGCGATGGTTGTTGTGTGATGTCTGATGGTTGTTATGTGATGTGCAATGGTTAAAAATTGTTATGGAATATGCCATTGTTGTTATGTGATGTGTGATGGTTTCTATGTGATGTGCGATGGTTGCTATGTGTTGTGCGGTGGTTTACTATGTGATATGTGATGGTTTATATGTGATGATTTAATCAGATATACAATGATTTCATTTTGGTTGCTAAGACGGGCTTGCCCTAGTACTATTGACTGAGAGCCGTGAGAACAGTGCTCTTTTGTCCGTCTGAGTATGAAATAAGAAAGTTACTCTTGTCAACAGGCAATTTGTGTTAATTCTGAGAACCCTTGTCACAAAGTTATTCTTGTTCTTATGCTGAGAACCCTTGTCTCGAAGTTATTCTTGTGTTAATGTTGAGAACCCTTGTCACGAAGTTATTCTTGTGTTAATGTTTAGAACCCTTGTCACGAAGTTATTCTTGTGTTAATGTTGAGAACCCTTGTCACGAAGTTATTCTTGTGTTAATGTTGAGAACCCTTGTCACGAAGTTATTCTTGTGCTAATGCTGAGAACCCTTGTCACGAAGTTATTCTTGTGCTAATGCTGAAGACCTTGTCATGAAATGTCTTGAAGTTATATTTGTGATAATGTTGAGAACCCTTGTCATTGAGTTAACTTTGTCAAACACATTTAGTGGGTTTTGGGCAGCAAGAGGTAAACGCACACTTTAGGAACGTTTACCTTGTGCAGTTGAACAAAGCACGAATTAAGAAAGTAAGATAAGATACGATTATTTAATTATCCAAAGAAATGGAAATGTTTTTTTTTTTTTAATTTTGAAGATTCGAAAAGTAGACAGAATTTTTCTTTTAAATTCATACTTCATACTTCAAGTAGAGCTTATTTAATTTTTTTTTTAAAATTACCATTTTTTGTATTTATCTGAATCTTTCTGCTGATTTTTCAAATGTTGTTGCCATGTCTTTACTTTAAAGAAAAATAAATCCTCAAATGAAATCCTGCCACTACGATAGTTAGTACATACAACCGGGACCAATCTTGTACGATAATGCATGTAATGGAGAACATTTTAATGACCTTATTCAAATGTAATTCAATGTAATTATGTAAGAAAACAATGCTCTTGCTACGTCATTTGCCATGCTCGTGCTACGTCATTTGCCAGGCTCTTGTTATGTTATCTTCCATGATCGTCCTACGTCATTTGCCGATACCGAAACCTTACACTTACACCAGGAGAAAACACTAGAGAAAAACAACAAAGTAACTCCGACCCAAAAACCTATGGCTCGACAAATAACTTTAAATCATCTTTCTTCCTACGCTTAGTGCCCCTCTCTCACCGCTACCGCCCCTTCCCCATCCCACCCTCGATGAATCCGCCACTGTCATGGATCATCCTTTCATTTTCATAACTTTCTATAATCCATCAATAATACCATCTTACTATCATTCTCCAATAACAAAAATGACATGAAGGAGAACCCCCCCCCCCCCCCCCACAGAAAAAAACAACACAATTTAAACTATAGACGTGTTTAGAAACACGAACAGGAGCAGGGAAAAAAATGGCACTGCAACAAAGCATAGCCAGGGGGAGCTAACGCTAAATGAAGGGACGGTTTTTTTCTTTCTTTCTTTAAAAGACGCATTGACTTACGTGTCTATTGAAGGGGAAGTAATCACACCCCGAAAGGCTTTTTCCCGTCCATTTAAATCGAAATAAAGAAAGGATGGGTCGTGTCTTTTCCCGAAAATTTCAGAATTTTCCCCGAGACTAGAACGATGATTAGTGGCAAGAAAATTGAATTTTAGGGACGCAAATGAAAACCTAAATGATAGAGATAGAACAGGAATGAACGGTTTGGGTGGGTGTTGGGGAGGGGGTGTGTGGGTCGCACATCTTCCTTACACCCCCTTTTCCTCATTTCACGTTTACAAAAAAAAAAAAAAAAAAAAAAAAGTAAATATTTGAAAAATGGCGCCCTTCTTCAAAATAAGGCGAGTCGTGATGCCGAGTTATACGGGCTCACGTCTGAGCGGCCATATCCTGGAGGGCATTTCTTTGGACATCCCTCTACAGCAAGGGGCCGTCACGCCGGGCGTCTTTCTTTGAGGTAACTCACCCTTGCATTAAGTTGTGTAATTAAAAAAAAAAAGTGGGTAATTAAATACTAGAGGGGCACTGCAGATATTTAATGAGATGACGAGGCTTTACTTTGGAGAGCTGCAGTCAGCACCACCACCCCCCCCCCCCAAACCCTCTCAAAAAATCCCTGCCGCTCACACCAGTGAAGGAGAGAAAAAAAGAGGGGGCAGGGGGCTCTAAATGACAGAGGGAAGCCGCAAAAAGAAATGAAACTAATCTACGTCTTTATTTAAACGCATGTCATTAACAATGATAAAAATGCAACAACAAAAAAATAATTGAGAGCGTTTATATTTAATTTTATAATCAAACTAAAGGTTGTGTGCGTGTGTGTGTGTGAGTGTGTGTGCTTCTGTGAAGGTTTGTGTGTGTGTTTGCAAAAGGCTGTATAGAGTTATGAAACTTTAGCCTCAATTTCTGCCGCGCTTTTGTGAGCAAAGTGTTAACGATGCGGTTCCATCTCGGGACACATAGCCACATCTAGTTTCTTAAAACGTCTCATGAACTATAACGATACTAGTATCATAAAGCTATCCATTTTCATTATCCATGGATATCCCCCGCCCCGGCACCCCAAATGTCGATATGACGTACTTTTTCGAAGGTATAAAAATCACTGTTTATAGCTGAACTGTCGGGGGGGGGGGGGGGATTGTAGTGGTACGTAATTTTGTAATGACGACCTTGATCTTAAAATCAATCGTCTGCAAACTGACCATAACAATTCACAAGTCGAATTCCGTTTTTCCAGACTACAGATCCAGTAGCAAATGAGAAAACCATCTCCACGTGCCGAGTTCTTGAGTCCTCCAGTCATGTTTAAATCCGTTCGGCTACATGATTTTCGTACACACTATACATGATGTTCCGACAGACTATATGTCATTCGTGCAGACTACATGGTTTTCCTATACAGACTACATGATATTTTTACAGACTACGTGATGTTGGTACAGACTACATAGTTTTTCTAAAGACTACATGATACAATTCCTACAGGCTACATAATATATTCTTACAGACTACATGATATTCGTACAGACTTATACATGATGTTTGTACAGACCACCTAATATTCCTACAGACTACGTAATATTTGTACAGTATCATATGAAATAATTTTTAAAAAAATCGTTAGAATTTCTATTTATAAATGCCACAATATATATATATATAAATATGTAATAAACAGACCTAATTTATCGTAACACTGGAACCATCTGGAGAAGGTCTGTGGATTCAATGGACATTCCATTAAAGCTACACACAACGATGTGTACGTCATTCCCGAAGCCCACCCCACACCCCTTCTCACTGAAAAGCTAATATTCCTATTGACTGGCGCCCCTAACACAACCCCCCCCCCGGAGCTTTCGTTGTAATATTGGGACTAAAATTTACTGGCTGTGGATGTATACGGTATAATATTCAAACATTAACATTGGGAAGATGGGGGGGGGGAAGAGTTTGGGGGGTGGACACAAAACGTGACGTGTAAGAGGGCATAAATATATCCCCCCTCCCTCTCACCCTCCTCTATACCCGTGCCTCTCTTCCTCGCATCTCTAAGGGAAATTTTCCGCACGAGGGGGGACAATTTAATTCCAGGAACGAGCCTAATAAGGTGGAAAACTCGGGCCGTAATGAAAGTGATTGATATGGAAGAGGGCCCTGCCTGCACGTACAGTTTTCCGCGTGAGTTCACAGAAAGGGGTACGCGCTGTGCCTCTCGACTCGGATAATTGCGGCCGTGCTAGCCTTTTAGGCTTCGACCAACAGCGCACTCCGGCCTTTCCTCTTCCGTTTCTCTCTCACTCGAGTTTTTATGCGAGATTCTTATAGCCCTATATTATTCTCTGAACGTCCCTCTCCCTGTGTGTGTGCGACACCGTCTGTCTCGGTCTTCTGTTATAATGTACGTTCCGTCTCTCTCTTTTTGACTCTGTGTTATTTGGCATCCTCCCATCACTCTGTCCTACTCCCGTTGTTTGACCTCCCTCCTCTATTCTCACTCGGTCTCTGCGATTCTGTTGTCACCGTCTTCCTCATATAGCGTTTTTTTGACTCATCCTCTTCTTGGTCCTCAAGAGCCTCATGAATTCGAATTAATCATTTTCTTTCTCCATCCCTCCCTCTTCCTCCCCCACTCTCTATGGCTTAAAATACGTGTCCTCATGTCCACAAGTATATGAGGAGGGTTGTGTATTTATTTAAGAGGAAACCTCACTTATAATTTCTATCATGACATTAGCCTTAATAATTAAATGTCGTAATGTTCTTTCCTATCCATCCATTCATCCATCCATACATCAAATTTTTCAAAAACCTTAAATTTAAATCCTCTTTTTAAACTACATACCACGCTTTCTTTATTTGACCTCTAACCTCTATTTTTCCACGAACATTTCCTCCACCTGTTCTTTTGCTCTCATAATCTTTGCTTGTACTTATTGACCTTAGGACTAAGCATGTTATTTGCACATTAACCCCGCCCCCCCCCCTTCTTACTTCACGGGTCTAACCAAATGTTTAATGTCTAAATATAAACCCCTGCTCTGACGGCCCCGCGAATTTGGAATTCCCCTGGTCAGTTATTCAGCCAGCGGCCATTCTGTGGGTGTACATACATATCGACCATCTATAGAATCACAGACTGTTTAAACATTCAATATTTTATTTAAAGCGCTTTTTTAAAAAATGGTTTGTTTGTAATCAATGCAAAAAATTTCAATGACGGTTGTTGAGAAAAAAAATTGATCTCAACGAAAAACAATTATTATACTTAAATTCCTTCTAAATAACCATGAAAACTTCCTTTTAGATAAACAACGCTCGATGCTGCTAGGTGCTGTCCATTGCTAGACAGGGAAATATAGTACTTTGGTGGGTGAGGTCAAGCTTTTGGCAATTTTTTTTTATTAAAAACGTATAATTTTCTGTACTTTCTAATTTTTATGTGAAGCGAAGTGATCCTAGCCCAAGGCTGAGGTACTGCGCGATATAAAACCATCTTAATAATAATTATAATAATAATAATATTTAAAAAAAATTAATTCACTGAAATGAAAATAATAATAAAAGATATCTATCAGTGAATCTTTCTTCATATTTAACAAATTAAGCACTGGATGGAGCAGCCGTTGTTAGTATTTAATTATCGTCAATCATTTCCTATCCTCTAAAAAAAAAATACTGCAAAGAAACAAAGATGAACAACTTTATGTTCTTCTATTGGGCTTGGTTCTTGTTCTACTCTCATCCTACGTGTAAGTCTCGTGGATCGCGGCATCACGCGAGATCTCCTGACACCGGAGCTAAACAAAGGGGTTCAAGTGGGTCTATCCATAGGGGCCCCTCGGGGTCAAGTGACTAATGTCCAGCAAGACACTTTCTACCCACGTGCTATTTTTTTAAAGGAATTATTTGGTCGAAGATAAACAGATATGTAATAAAAAAAATTTCTTTTTGACACCTTTAGGTCTAACTTAACCTTCTTTAAAATTGAAGGAATTTATTTCAGGTAATACCAGATATAAGTAAATTATGGTCAGTGATAATAAAAATGCTATTAATTATGTTCAGTGATAATAACAATGCTATAAATTATGGTCAGTGATAATAACAATGCTATAAATTATGGTCAGTGATAATAACAATGCTATAAAATTATGGTCAGTGATAATGACAATGCTATAAAATTATGTCAGATATGAATAAAGACTGATCGTATACAAAATCGGTGACAAATATGTTTGTTATTATGTGCTCTGCCCTCAAAAATCAACATTATTGGTCAAACTCTACACCAATCAGAGCAGCATAAGGTCTGTACGATAGATCTATGGACCATTCATTATATACCACAAATCTGTTAAAACATAAACAAACATTCTGAATAATTTTGCAGGGTTACATGAGGTAATTTTTTTTTGTGGTGATTTGGGGGGGGGGGGGGGGCGCAGCACTCTCGGTCCACTACATATTCTAAAGATGGCCTATGTCTATGTTTCATTTGTACTCTGTACGATTGGTGGTTTTACTGAGTGGTGGTATAGTCAAAGACCACCTCGGGTGTCAAAGTCAGGGACCTCCACCCCCACCCCTCGGGCATCACAAGCACATATCTTCTCCACTGGGTACATGTTTCGAGACATAAAGTTGTATGAGTTCTGAAACTCCAATTCCTCCGTCTCTATTTCGCAACTGTGTCACTCCAAAACTTCACGAGTTCCATGTTCATGTTCTTGTTACCTGCGTCGGTCCGTAGCTAATAATATCAAATACAAATTGAACCGTGACAAAGTACCTTGAAGTACTTAAAATGGCTTTCAAATCGCTGTAAGCAAGTCAAAAAAGGCGTATTACTATACAATCTACGATTTTAATTTCTTACTAAGAATTTCATTTGGTTGAATAATCAATGCTGCTATGAAACAATGGGATAACACTGTATAAGCGTTGCCATTTTCATCTTTTAATAATGGTATACGTATATATTTTAAATGTATAGTGTACTTGGGTGGTAAAAAATATAGCGAATTTTGATAAGACCGTAGGACGCACAGCTTGACCCGTAGGGCGCATAGCTTGACTCGTAGGGCGCACATCTCGACCCGTCTGGCACACAGCTTGGCCCTTAGGGCGCACTGCTTGACTAGTCTATTAAAAGTTGTGTTAGGGGTGCTTGATAAGAAGACCGTAGGGCGCACAGCTTGTCTATAGTCTATCGTATAGTTAAAGTTGTGTAGGGGTGCTTGATAAGAAGACCGTAGGGCGCACAGCTTGTCTTATAATAGTTAAAGTAGCTAAATAATGACACTAGAAACATTGGTATAATTAATTGTTCATAAACTAAAGCAGATTTTGTCCATGCTGTGGATCACAACGAGTCGACTATACAGTACTATTCTTATCATTAAATTTGCCTTCGATTGGAAAGGTCGACTTGGAGATTGACCAAATGAAGGGTTCAATGTCTAAAATATAATTGTTTGAAAATTCTCCCCCATCATTTTTTGTTTCCTCTTAACGCTTCAGTCCACACATTTTAATAGTCATCACGGGAAGTCACGTGCGCGCGAAATGAATTGGAGGCGGGCGGCAAGGATTGGAAAAAAAAAAATTTTCCCCCGACTCCTCGGACCTGCTTCAATCACTGGCCATATGCCACATGTAAGCGACAATGCCATCATCTGTTTGAGGTCGCACCTTGCTTGTCTGTCCCTCGCCGGCAGCTCGGTGTTTTCCTTCAAATAGACTCGAACCGACGACGCCACTCGTCAGCCATCTCAAGTGCGGACCTAAATGCGGACCACTCGAGGACGGAGACATTGGGACCGCTGGCCAAGTGCCGGCAGACTTTTGGGCCCATTCACGCCTCGGCCGTGGGGGCCACTATTTTATCACCGACTCTATGATAACAAACGCCCGGTTACAAATAGCGCACAACGTAGCGCCTTTTTTTTTCCTTTTTCAACGCCGGGGTGTTGCGCACCGAAACGGGAAATTCCCGAAGTCGAGCACCGTCAGATAATTTCTGATCAGAGAGTATGCGAATAACAGATTCATCGGGATCTAAAAAAAAAAAAAAAAAAGAAGACGGAAGAAATTTAGACCCATCACGGTCGAACAGTTTCGGTCAAAAGGTGCAGTGTTTAAATGCACAATCGCATCTCACTTTAATACGGGGCCCTGGCAGCGGCACGACTTATTGTGGAGCTACCCGTTTTAAAAAGGACGTACGGCGGCTCCCCTCGCAGGGATATATCGTTCGCCCTGAGCGCGTCATCTCAAAATAAATGGAAGTAATTCAAATAATCCTATTCATCGAATTTTTTTTTTTTAAAGGTTAAGAAAAAAAAAAGGTGTTGGGGTGGGGCGGGGCAGTAGAGATTAAAAATCTGTCCCACGTTTCGCTTGACGATATGGAAGAAGAATAAAAAAAAACCAACTAATGCGTCTTTCTATTGCACGCAGAGACGGTCTGGTTAAGAGGCTCGATGAAAAATGTTTGTCGCTGAATTTCCTGCATGCAAATGTAGTTAATCGTTGGAACATTTCATATGGTCATCTTCTTAAGATAGCGATTGGTTAAAAAGATATTTTTTGTGACTATACGGTGGCAAGAATGGGTCGTTTATGAACAAATGGATTGTGAGCAGGGAGCTTGAGTGAAATACATTCTGGTTTTGGAAATCTCTCGTGATTAACCCTGATTTATCCAATAATAGGAGATGTATTTACGATGCTGATGGAAGACGTTCCATTTTGGGTGCATATAAGAAAGGAAAGTAGGATCAATATTTAATACGATTCATCCAATTGGTTGAAACATTTAAAAGTTATCAATTGTTTATATGCGTTGTTTTTTTTTGTTTTTGTTTTTTTTTTGGGGGGGGGTAAAAACTGAACAGGCGGTCGGGTGATGGAGTCCATCAACAAAGATGGAATCCATCAACACAGATGGAGTCCATCAATAAAGATGGAGTCCATCAACAAAGATGGAGTCCATCAGCAAAGAGTGGAACAAAAAATGATCTGTATCGCCTGCGTCAGAAGCTCCCAAACTGTGCACCGCCGTGCCCTGGTGAGCCGATGCTTCCTGCAAACGGCACCGAGAAGTGAACACCATTTCGTGAGAAAATTCCTATTTTGCAGTGCTCTCCTTAGAACTTGAATCATGTAGGCTGCTTGCCTTGCGAAAACCTGGATACATCAAGGTTTCTGTGCCTTGAACTATTTGGGAAACTCTGGCGAACCCTATTCGAGATCAGTAACACGCACAAAAAACCACCCTATAATAGAAAATGCTTCTTTGATGAGAAGGCTTATATCAACTTATAAAAAAACGTGCATAGCTTGCATCAGACGGGTGCCAGGCCATCGCCTCTTTGCAGATTTAGAACATTTTAGTTGCTATTTTTTTCTCTCTCTCTCTCTTTTTTTTTTTTTTTTTTTTTTTTTTTTTTTTTTTTTTTTTTTTTTTTTTTTTTGCAAACATGTTATTGGTTTAAGGAATCTGGTTTTAAACGGGTTATCAATTTTAAGAATGCTCTCCCAACTGTTCAGCATTTAAAAAAAGGTCAGATTTGCATATTTTACAATATCAAAAGCAGCAGCTGAAATCTATTTTTAGATTAGCATTAAAAAAAAAAAAGTAATTTAAAAAAATGCAAGCAATTTTCATTTCGTTACAGTTTGGTACCAGAACTTGACCTTTGACCTATGTTTTTGTATCAGTGACCAAACTGTAACAATGCGATATGCACATATGTGAACTTGTTAATTGATGTCTAAAAGGTCCTATTCCTATAGCAGAACACACGCTCTTAAAGACAAAGGTGACCACGCATGTCATTCCAAGCGGTCGTCATCTCTTGTCGTTGATTCCGTCTATGGTTTAACATCCCTAGACAATGTCAAATATGATAATTGTTAAAATAGAAAGAAGCAGAGGCGTCTCAGGGGTGGGTGTCAGCCAGTGCGATATAAACACATGGTGTCGAACCCCCCACCCCCTCTATACTCCAGACTACTCCCCACCCTTCTCCGGACCCTGCGTCGAGTGGTCCTTAACTAGATCATGCACAACTCCCTTATTGTTTTCTTTGTAAGTTAAGTCCTAAAGCAACATAATACATAAGATGTGGGGGGGGCATAGAATATGAGGTAAGAGAGCTTTTAAACAATGCAACGAAACTATTTTTTATTTGAAAAGTTTAAATTTAAATTAAATTTTAACTTAAAACTTTATACTTCTGGTCTTCAAATATGCAAAGCTACCAAGCACTGCATCTCAAAATTAGCATTCTTCACTTTATCCTTTTCAAATTGACGAAATCGAAAGGCCAGAAATCCTGGACTATTCCATGGTAGATCCCACCTGATCTTTATCATGTTCAGTTTTGACAATCTCCTCACACATGAAGCCAGCGACACACATAGTCGCGAGCAAGAACTGAATCGGCTTAAGGAAAGGATTCGGAGACATTGCCAACCATGCTCTGGTGGCACGCTCTCCTGTTTGGTGACACACTGCTCTGGTGGCACCCTGCTCTGTCTGGTGACAAGCTGCTCTTTGTGGCACCCTCTTCTGTTTGGGTGACACGCTGCTCTGGCGACTCCCTGTTTTGCGGGAAACCTTGCTCTGGTGGCACCCGTGTCTTGTTACACCTTATTATGATGGCACCCTATTTGGATCACACTCTCTTCTGATGTCACCTTGTTCTGATGTCACCTTGTTCTGATGTCCTCTTATTCTCGTGTGACTCTTTCCATTATTTAACTTCGATATGTTATGAAACCGACTCGAGTGAACTCTGTTAAATTTTCATTTTTCCATTTTTGTTTCCACTCCTTATAAGGGTGTCATTTGTTGCGGTCCTCATCCCGTGCAAACCACACTGACGGCACTGGGTGGAAGCTCTGTTTAACAAAATTTAAAACTATTCAGTGTCCTTCTTTATCCCAAAAACCTCAATTACGCCATTGACCTTCTCATCAGAAATAGAAATAGCCCGCGGGCTGACGATGCTGTTGCAGTATACCTGGCCACGACAGAGGGACAACACTGACAGCGCCAGCAAGAAATTCCTAGACAATAAAGAAGAAAGTCCCCTAGAACCAACCCATTAAACGACGATTAAATGGCGAGCTGGCCGCAGGGCCGCAGGGCCGCAGCGGTCTTGGGGCGTTAAGTTTTTATATAATTTTGGCGTTTTTTTTTTAATGAACGAACGATCGCAAACCATCGACAACAGCTTCACGTTTATGACACCACAGTGCGGCCACTGAGGATGTTAAGCGCAGATTTACTACCTGCGCCCAAAGAAATCTTACGTGGATCTCGAGGACATATTTTTTTTTTTTTTTAAAGGTGTCCCATTGGCAGTTTCAGTATAGTCGGGAACGACAATTTGATTGCTGGCCTCAGATCTGCGGCGCCCTTTTACGGGAGCCGTCCTGTATGGCAACAGTTGCAAGAAAATACACTGCTCAGTGTTGGAAGGTGCAGTCTGGTTTGATTTCGGATTTGTCTGAACTGAAGCTTTGATTCCGATTGAGGCCATACAAAACCCTCTAGTGGAGAAAAAAAAAAGAAGGGCGCTAGGTATTTACTGGCGATCGCCCCCCCCTCCCCCTCCCCTCATTCCTCCCGGTTTGAAAGACTTCGGAAAGAAAGACGCAATGTGAATGGAGACGAAAAATGATGTATCACTAGCGAGCCGCGGCGGCGTCGGCAGCGGAAGAAGACGACAGGAATGTTGTTATAATCGTGATTATATATATTCACAATGCTTAACGCCATCTTGAAAAGGAAAAATGTTGTGTGTGTTTCTGCGTGCCGTTTTTTGTGTGTATTATTTAATTTTTTTACGACATCCTCTTTACATTAAGATACGTACGAATGTCAATTCCTGTAAATATTTTCACATTTAATTCCTTTATGATCGGGTACAGAATTTAGTTAAGATGGTAATTTTAAAAAAAATTATTTTGTGGCTAATGAATTCAGGTAAATTTGAGCTTTAAAACTATTTCAGTGTCACGAGTCGCGATACATTTTTTAAAAAAAATGGTTTTGGTCGAGAGTGGTGAGGGTTGGCAATTATTTATCTTTAGGGCGGGATTGTGATGGAGTATGTTGGGGAGGGGGTATAAAAGACGATGATCAATCCAGGTGTTAAATATTGAAGACATAAAAATTTGAGGAACGTTCCTTAGTATGTATGGCTGTGTTCAATTTTCTAGTTATATGTGGACTGTAACAGTGTGTTCAGTAGTCGCGCAAAATAAAAATCCCAGAATTTTTCCCTAATTACTTTAATTAGGATTCTCATAAAGTGCGTTGCTCGAATGCATGCTTTGTCAAGTAATTTTAGTAGATGGGAGATTCACGCCTCGCCGCCACCATTGTCTAAGGGTAATTTCTTGTAATTTATATGCTCTATACAAATAAAGTCTATTGGGAAGACTTCTTTATAATACATTTCTCTTTAAGTTACATCTCCCATTACTTTGAATTGTTTTGTTTTTTTGGTTATTTTCTTCCTTTTATCTTGTTACCTTTAATTTTCTTCCTTTTATGTTGTTACCTTCAAATACTCTATACTTTTTTAGGTTACAATTCATGCCCCCCCCCCCCCCCCGCAACCTCCCACTCTCTGTTACTTGAAACGTCTACTCTCACATATTGTATTGTCTTGTTTACATTTAGATATAAGTAGTTTAAAAGGTAAATAAAAAAAAAAGGAGTTTCATGGGTAAACAGACTAAAGAGTTCCATAGGCATAGGTAAACAGTATAAAGTTTTCCATAGGTAAACAGAATAAAGAGTTCCATAGGTAAACAGAATAAAGTGTTCCATAGGTAAACAGAATAAAGAGTTCCATAGGTAAACAGAATAAAGAGTTCCATAGGTAAACAGAATAAAGAGTTCCATAGGTAAACAGAATAAAGAGTTCCATAGGTAAACAGAATAAAGAGTTCCATAGATAAACAGAATAAAGAGTTCCACAGGTAAACAGAATAAAGAGTTCCATAGGTAAACAGAATAAAGAGTTCCATAGGTAAATAGAAAAAAGAGTTCCATATGTAAATAGAATAAAGAGTTCCATAGGTAAACATAATAAAGAGTTCCATAGCCATAGGTAAACAGAATAAAGAGTTCCATAGGTAGACAGAATAAAGAGTTCCATAGGTAGACAGAATAAAGAGTTCCATAGGTAAACACAATAAAGAGTTCCATAGGTAAATAGAATAAAGAGTTCCATAGGTAGACAGAATAAAGAGTTCCATAGGTAAACAGAATAAAGAGTTCCATAGGTAGACAGAATAAAGAGTTCCATAGGTAAACACAATAAAGAGTTCCATAGGTAAACAGAATAAAGAGTTCCATAGGTAAACAGAATAAAGAGTTCCATAGGTAAACAGAATAAAGAGTTCCATAGGTAAACAGAATAAAGAGTTCCATAGGTAAACAGAATAAAGAGTTCCTTTCAGAGTTTGATGGCGATTCCTTTTAGGATTTTTGTATTCCGAGAGAATTTAAAGTTAAAAATAATGAATACATATCTTTGATCATAATTATTTATGTATTTTCACAAGTCAATGCTCTACACTGAATTCTAAAAGTTACCTTACATCTTTAAACTCATCGCCCCAACCTCCATTCATTTCCTTTCTACGCACGTGCATCTATTACCTCCATGAGATGGGGGGAAATGACTATTGGATAACTCCGGGGCATCCCCAAGTCAATTTTCTGGTTATTTCCCCCCAAAGGGGAAGACCTGGTCAGTCAGTGGGTCCGTCCCGGCAGGTATGAGGCTTCGCTTTGATCGTGACCATCGCGGCGGTGGCTGAATTAAAATTCGATATGGTACCTCTCATGTCTTACCCAAATTACAGTATTTGGGGGGGGGGGGGGGTGTAAGATGGGCTGGAAGTGAGCAGTAGATCTAGAAGTCAATCAAACGTGGAACGTTTGCTCCTGGGGCTGGTCTGGTGAGGCATCAGGTTTTGCTGGAGTCCTTAGGGTAATTTTGTTCTCTTTCTGAGCAGCCATTATACACGCTTGCTCAGGTCTTATCCTGTTTTGAACATTCATTTTATACCGTAGCTGAACAAAACGGAGAACATAAAAGAATAGTCTTCAGCGCTGTTTTGCATTTTATCAAATGGGTTAAACTTAATTAAATGAAGATGAACTTCATAACTTTATATAGTTGATATATTTTTTTTTTTTTTTTTATACTGATTGAGAATGAAGGAAGGTCTTTTTGCAGGGGGAAAAAACCCGAATATTTTTGTTTTCAATCTTATACTAATTGACTCATTTAGATTTTGTTTAAAATATTTTCTCGGTTTCTTTAATGGTCCAAGTAAAACTACAAAAAATAATTAAAACGATTATTCTTGTTTGGAGAAAATAAAAGTATATAATATGTATGTCAGTCTTGGGGAAATAGATCTTTGAATTATTTCTTTTTCCATATCGGTGCACACGAAAAGGTATGGAGACTCCTAGACGAATAAACCGTTAAATTTTAATGATAAACTAGTTTCGTGACCCATGGTGACCTATGGTGGGTCAATCATTTGGCTAGAAAAGATTTCTTAGAAAGGTTAAAATCTGAGGTAAAGTCTGACAAATCCATTTTATATGACTATATGAACTGCAATATAGCTTAAATTGTTCTGTACGCAAACATAGTTGGAATAGTGTTCAGGTCTATTAATACGCAGTGTGTGTAGGTCTGTAAGCGGACATTGTGTCTAGGTCTGTAAGCATAAATTGTTTTTAGGTCTGTAAGCAGACATTGTGTCTAGGTCTGTAAGCGGACATTGTGTCTAGGTCTGTAAGAAAACATTGTGTCTAGGTTTGTAAGCAGACATTGTGTTTAGATCTGTAAGCAGAAATTGTTTTTAGGTCTGTAAGCAGACATTGTGTCTAGGTCTGTAAGCGGACATTGTGTCTAGGTATGTAAGCATACATTGTGTCTAGGTCTGTAAGCAGACATTGTGTTTAGGTCTTTTAGCAGACATTGTTTTTAGATCTGTAAGCAGAAATTGTGTCTAGATCTGTAAGCATACATTGTGTAGGTCTGTAAACATACATTGTGCCTAGGTCTATAAGCGGACATTGTGTCTAGTTATGTAAGCATACATTGTGTCTATGTCTGTAAGCATACATTGTGTCTATGTCTGTAAGCGAACATTGCATCTAGATCTGTAAGCAGACATTGTGTCTAGATCTGTACGCGGACATTGTGTCTAGGTCTGTAAGCATACATTGTGTTTAGGTCTGTAAGCAGACATTGTATCTAGGTCTGTAAGCATACATTGTGTTTAGGTCTGTAAGCAGACATTGTATCTAGGTCTGTAAGCATACATTGTGTCTAGGTATGTAAGCGGACATTGCGGCTAGGTATGTAAGCAGACATTGTGTCTAGGTCTGTAAGAAGACATTGTGTATAGGTCTGTAAGCAGAAATTGTGTCTAGTTATGTAAGCAGACATTGTGTCTAGGTCTGTAAGCATACATTGTGTTTAGGTCTGTAAGCAGACATTGTTTTTAGATATGTAAGCAAACATTGTGTCTAGATCTGTAAGCAGACATTATGTCTAGGTCTGTAAGCCGACATTGTGTCCAGGTCTGTAACCATACATTGTGTCTAGGTCTGTAAGTACGCAGTATCCTTAGGGGTGTCAGGAAAAGCTAACATAACGAGTTGGGTGGTTTTCGGAGATTTCTTTCTTTCTTTTATTTAAATGACAAAGAAACTCTACTGACATTTATGGCGGACTCTGTTACAATTTTTTTAAAATCAAATTCTTAGCTTTATTTTATTCTTCTTCTAAAACCATACCTCCCCCCCCTCAACCCCCCCCCCCCCCAAATCGGTCTCTTTTATTTAAAGCTAAGCAAAGTTGGCTCAGAGAGTAACAAAATGAAAGATGAGTTTTTAAAGAGCGTTGGCGTGGTGAAAACTGATGATTTATTACAATGGCGCCATCCTAACACAAAACAATGATCGTCTCTGATCCCATTGCAGTGATTCTCCAGAGTCCAAAACATCGCGGTCCCCACGTTTAAAAAAAAAAAAAACAGAAGAAAAAAAAAAAAAAAAAAAAAACCCCAACGCTGACAGAAATAGTGGACCCTAATGGCGCCCACTACGACCTTAGACAAGGCGTCCATATCCACGGTTTAAGCCGGTGTGTTGGCTTTGCGCGTTTGTAATTACGCGAGGCGCTGTTTGATCATCCGGATCCCTTCATCCCAGTGGGACCGTAAACACCGAGGGTACTCACTGGCCGTTGACGGGTACCAACCTTGTGGGCTGGAGAGGGGGGCTACATAGGGTGGGGGGATGGGAAAGGACCTAATGAGGGGACACGTCATTGGAGTCTACAATTAAATTATGACTTGATATTATATTATGTGTTGAAATAAAATTATTGATTACGTTTCATTAATTCAAGATTAAGTATATTAATTATTTTTTTTTAAATGTCGTTTGTTATTGGTAAATAGATTTGAGCTTGGTCAGTGTGTTTCTATCAATTCTATGCACCAGCCACGAGTAAGAACAAACCACGCGGAGCCACATTAACAGCCAAATTGACAGCCACATTGACAGCCACATTAACAGCCCCATTAACAGCCAAATTGACAGCCACATTAACAGCCACATTAACAGCCACATTAACAGCCACATTAACAGTCAAATTGACAGCCACATTAACAGCCAAATTGACAGCCACATTGACAGCCACATTAACAGCCACATTAACAGCCAAATTGACAGCCACATTAACAGCCGAATTGACAGCCACATTGACAGCCACATTAACAGCCACATTAACAGCCTCATTAACAGCCACATTAACAGCCACATTGACAGCCACATTGACAGCCACATTAACAGCCACATTGACAGCCACATTGACAGCCACATTGACAGCCACATTGACAGCCACATTAACAGCCACATTAAGACCTTCAACATGAACATTGAATTTTGATGATTTTATTTAAAGTATTTTTGCTGTTAACTTTTCTTATAAATGGAAATATTGTAATGGCCAGGAACTTGATTACAGGGTAATGGCTGGGAAGTGTATTACAATGTAACGACTTTTAAAAAATAGAGGGGCGGGCAGAGAAAATTGCAAAGTCTGACAATGATCCTTTACGTGTAATTGTCAATAATTGTTGTTGGTTTTTTTTTTTTTTTGGGAAGTTTTGATTGGCTCTTAAGTTTGTTGTAATCCTTTCTTTGATTGGTCGAGCGTAAGAAAGGGCAAATAAGAAGATATTTTATGGTACAGCTGTCAGGGATGCTTACAAAGCCCTTATCACAAGGTCTTGCATCGTAGAGCTGATATGGAGATATGACTAAATTATATTCACATGGACACATGATGCCAGTAGTGGACTTTCGATCATCCGAGATGTTTCGAAATACATTTATCTTCATTTTCTTCGTTGTGTATCGATTCGGTTAAGTCCCTTTCCTTCGTGACTGTAAATGAGTAGATGGAGCGGCGCAGTTGAACCTTGTTCGCTGTAGTTTACGACAGTGTCAAAGAAAATAAATAAAAAGAGTGATAATAATAACATAGAATAAAATAGATTTTGGGTCAATTATTCGTCTGGTGAGTCAGGACTGCAATAAGAATTATTATAAAAATTGTTACTGTCCGATTGGATGTGACTCAATGAGTAGCTATAAATCTATCTACACAATTATAAAATAGAATTAACAATTACTATCCTATGTCTTTCTTTCATTTAGAATCTAACCCTTGAGCAACGGAAAAGAACTTACAAGTACCCAGAAAAAAATAATTCGAAACATTTACGCCTATCGCAACAAAATTTTAAAAGTTTCATCAAAAACATTAAATATTAAACACGCTAATGAAACAAACCATTCTGAATAACAATTTGGATAACTAGTCTACGATATCTTAGTCTTTTTTTCATGTATTTCAGAGACGTCGCCCCAAGCCTTGCAGTTCAAACTGAAAATGTTTAACTATTCATCTGAGACGACGGAGATATCCGATGTCTCACGTTATCTCTGTTATTTGGTACATAACAAGTCTGAAAAAGGGAATATTACGCAAAGAAATAATTGAAACATTGGACGAAATTCGCAAACACGATAACATTGCACCCACATTACAACCACTGTCCTGTCCCACAAAACAAACCCTTGGGGCACACCTCTGAAGATGGACACAGCAATTACTGCGGCGAATACGGGACAAGTGTTTGGACTTCACCTAACGAAAATAACTGAGCATGCCAATGTTACGACTCTCCTAGCCCCGGTCATCTCTATAGACTGGCGAGCTGTCCCCTTCGGCTAGCGGCGTTTCCATCATCGGTAACGCGGAACGCGGAGACCTGCCCCCACCTTCCCCCGCTTCCCTCACTCCATGATAACGATCGGAGACCGCAATCCCGCGAGCCACTGCCCGGTAGTAGAGATTCGGTCAAAGAAGCAAAATGATTGCTTATTTGTGCGTGTTGTGTACTGGCTGTTTACTCTATCAACACTGACCGCATAACGTGGACAAGGCGTCTTTAGAATCCCTTGCACGGATGGCACTGATTGGAAGAGAAGCGTGTCGGGTCAAGTTTTTCAATGGGCTTGTATCGGGGGATAAGAGGGACGACTGATAAATACGTGTGTCATTTTTAGACCAATTGTGTGGACAAGAGACCGGTGGAGGGAATCACGAGAAAAATTAAATGAATTTTTTTTTTACAATTTAAGGAATTCTGAGTGCCTAAGTAAATCTAAACTCCGTATAGCCGAATATTGCTTCATTTTAAGTTTATAAACTCATTTATTTTCCCACTAAAACTTGGATTAAATCTGAGGGAATGGTATCATGTAATTTCATGACTCAGGTGTTAAAGATCTGGTAAATAACAGAATGTTGTGATCTGGGAATTATTTTGTATAAGGATAATGTTATGAAAATAGTTGACAAACAAGCGTCCAAGTAGTGCACTTTTAACAAAAGCACCAATTGCTGTTAAATATTGGCATCTGATTTTGCGCGCCTATTGGACAAGCATTACAGCCATACAAACATACACACAAACACACAGACACACACAGACACACATACACACACACCAATGCATGCATTCATACATACATACATACAGTACTACCTACATACATACATACATACAGTACCTACCTACTTACCCACCTCTCTACCTACATACCTACCTACCTTTAGATACTTATTATTTGGGATTTGTTGCAATTATTTACAAGTAATTCTTTGTGCATCCTTACCTGACTAGTGGAAATAAGCATATCAAGGGCATACGTCTTTCCCACCTGCCTCCACTGACTACATCAAGGGCATACGTCTCTCCCACCTGCCTTCACTGACTACATCAAGGGCATACGTCTCTACCACCTGCCTCCACTGACTACGTCAAGGGCATACGTCTCTCCCACCTGCCTCCACTGACTACATCAAAGGCATACGTCTCTCCCACCTGCCTCCACTGACTACGTCAAGGGCATACGTCTCTCCCATCTGACTCTCATGCCAGACCATATTATTTTCATTCTGCGTCCATCACACCAGACGTTTCTCCGAATGAGGCTGCCGCAGTACGCATCACGTGGAAACCGTAGCGTTGCATTATGCACAAAAAATGCGCATTAACAAGTTATGAATATAACATGGGGGGGGGGGGTGCATATTATAAATGTTAGTTTCGAAAGATGATTTGCTTTTAAATGAATTATTTTTTTCAAATTATTTTTAAACAAACAGACAAAAACATTCAACTGACATCTCCAGCTTTTAGTTATTAATAAACAATAATAATTCTGAGATGCAAGACAATTTTTTTTTTTACATTTACAAAACAAATATTATGATATATATATATAGGCCTATATATATATGTATATATTCAACTGGCCAGTAATCATTTACGGATATTTGTAATCATCATTTTTAAATCAAAATCGGCTTGGGATTAAAAAAAAACAATTGTTTTTGTTGCATTAATTTGAAATCAAAAGAACTCTCGACATCATCATTAGCAAAACTCATATATTCTACAGACTGGATTGATGAAACCTTTGCAAGGTTCTCAACCCTCAACCGCGCGTCGCACACAGAGTAGAACTTATTCTTGTTGCCATGTTCGTGCCTTTAATATTAGAGCGTCAAGCAAACTCCTTTGAAACCTCAGGGATGCATTGTTGGTCTTTCTTCAGAGGATTGCAAATAAGTTCCTTTCAATAAATAAAAGACACACTTTTAAGTTTAAGAATTCTATTACTGTTTCAGGGCTTAGACACGGCCACGGTCTTCTGTAGAATTTGTTGTACATATCGAGTCAAATGTCAAATACGTCTGTGTATGAAGCTGTTATACAAGCTTGTTAAAATATACCAAAAAAAAAACCAATCACATACCATTAATTGGCTATAACTTTTTTTATTGTTATGGCTGTAACTTTTGTCATTATTATTGCTGTAACTTTTGTCATTATTATGGCTGTAACTTTTGTCATTATTATGGCTGTAACTTTTGTCATTATTATGGCTGTAACTTTTGTCATTATTATGGCTGTAACTTTTGTCATTATTATGGCTATAACTTTTTTATTATTATGGCTGTAACTTTTGTTATTATTATAACTTTTGTATTATTATGGTTATAGCTTTTGTTATTATTATGGCTATAACTTTTTGTTGATTTGACAAACTCTTTGATATGCCCTTATCTATTATCTCGTTAGAGTTAGATCATCCGTCCAGAGTTGTTTCCCTTGTTGCTGTGCCGGTGACACGTGATCAAACACACTGAATCTGTAGCGAATTAAAAAATAAAATAATTATTTTACATTTCCTCCTTGTCATGATGCCAATACTCTGTGTCACGATGTGGATGATTGTGGAGGGTTGTGGATTGCGCACAGCCACACTGACTGTCTTTTCTTGAAGGTCTATCGAAACATAGATACAAACACAATGATGGTATTGGTACCATCAATGAATATCATCTTGCGTAGTTCATGCAGAGTGCCTCACGAACTATTACCAACAAAGGCTGCTCCTAACGCAGAAGTCTGTACACACAAAATAGTCTCAAACTATAAGATCAGGTCATCTATATGTGATTTCGTAATCTTCGACTCAAAAGTACGATAAGACGTTCTAGTCTATGTGATTCCAACATTTCATTTAAACTATGAGATCTCGTGGCTTGTGTGACTGATGTCATATCTTAGACTCAAATCTATGACAACATGTCAACTTTGTGACTTCAAACTTTCCAGTTAAACTAAAACCACTATGAGATCACGCTTGTTATGTGACTTCATATCTTCAACTCCAACTATGAGATCACGTCATCCATTGTGATTTAATGTGTCAACTCAGACACCGGGCCAATGACGTCACGCAAATCCTTTAGTGGATCTGTAAATGATAGACGCCATTTGAAAAATATTTATTGCGATGACAACTAGTGGTAGGTTTAGACTCCAGTCCGAGATATAGGAGGAGAGCGATCAGAAGGGAGGGGTACATCCCCTAACACAGAGTGGAGGGGTACACCCCCTAACACAGTGGGGAGGGGTACACCCCCAACACAGAGGGGAGGGGTACACCCCCTAACTTAGAGGGGAGCTGTACACCCCCATCACAGTGGGGAGGGGTATACTCCCTAACATAGAGGGGAGGGGTAAACTCCTTAACACAGAAGGGAGGGGTACACCCCCCCCCCTAACACGATGGTTCCTGCTGTTGGCGGAGTGAACGGCACATGAAATCAGCGATGTAACTCCACAGTCACAGCCACAGGCCACAGCCACAGCCACAATCACAGCCACAGGCCACAGCCACAGGCCACAACCACAGGCCACAACCACAGGCCACAACCACAGGCCACAACCACAGCCACAGGCCACAGCCACGGGCCACAGCTACAGGCCATAGGCATAGGTCTCATAGGAAGTTGGTGGAAATTATGTCACTATGTCACACTATGTGTCTTGTTGCCATCAATGCTATAATTCCCCTATATCTGACACGCAGTTTTAATTTAAAATAAAACCAAACTACTAGATATCTATATTCGGCGTTTAGTCATTAACAGAATAGTAAGTGCAATATTCCATCTATAGTATATTGTGTTGATGATCTGACGCTACGAGGCTACGGTCTGAGAGGTAGTCCTTCCGTTAAAAAAATTACACTGAAACTCTTCCGTCTCTGTCTTCTGAAGCTGGCTGTAAACCCCTAGAAGGCGATACCGTGCACTGATGGTGATGGTTTGGGTGGTGGAGAACAAGGATAAATTGAAATTTTTTAATAAAAAAATTGGGACGCTGGGGCCAAATCTATCGCCCCGCCTTCTATTTGAATAAGCCCGCAGTTTGATCGCTCCGTCGCTGTTATGATGCCGGCCACTCAGCGAATAGGGCGCCTGGAATCGGTGAGAGATTGGGAGTAGGCGTGGCCTAACTCGACGGATTATCGATAACGCGTTCTCACGTCTGCTGTATGGTCGCTGCCGGATTTTCTCATTTTCTTTATATCCCCCCCCGACCCCGTATCGCTGGTTTAGGAACCGACCAGGCTTCCCCCATACCCCCCGCTTCCATCCACCCCACCCCCTTCCCTCATCGTTTCCTCTCGCTCACCAGCCCGTTCTGACGACGGAGCCCCGCCCTGGGCTCCAGGTTATCAACCATGTGTTTTATAACAGCAAAGGTGACTCGGACCGTCCAGCTAATGTTTTGGGGCCCTTATGCCCGGCTAGATGCCCTTTTCTCTCTCAGAGCTTGGAGCGAGTAATTCTATCCAGCGTCGCTTCAGTGACTGCCCAACGGTCCATTCCTCGGCCGGCCGACTCCAGTATATGGTTTTGGGGGGAGAGAGAGCGCACCGTATGTTAAATAGTATTTCACACAGGACTGGAGCAAGGCAGGACGGGCGATTGAGCCTGCAGAATGCTAGACTGCACCTCGGCGGATATTGAGAGCTTGTGGATTACTGTTTCCACATACTAGGGGACGTTCGGCTATATTCGGAGCCACGGACTTTCTCGGGGCTTCTTTTTGTTTTTATTATGCAAAATTTCATCTGTGCCTAAGAACGTGTGAATATTTATTTTATGTTTTAAAAGAAAAAAAAGGAAAAAAACCGAGCAAGTTTTCCGGAGGAGAAATTATGGGCGGAATAGTTTTATTTGACAAGCAATTGCGTCCGTGACAATTAGCCGTGTCACGGTTGTTGTGTCTTATTTTTTCACACTTGGGGACACACGAAGACACATGAAGACACGCAGAGACAGCTGAACTCCCATTCACATTGATAAACTGTGCAGTGAAAAATTTTTAATGAGTATCCGAAGGTGTGATCGACAGTTATAACAAAGTTCACGGTTGAGTTTATTTATGAAAAAAAAAAGGATAGCAGCGAAGATAATGTTAGTCGAGTTATTTTTAGTGGTTTAATCTTTAAATTCAAACGATTCTATAGCAACAAAAGTAAATGTTAATCCAACGTGGATTAGCTTCATGAATTCCGCTGGACTGGAATAGAGCTTCGTGTGTTCACACTGTGGCTGATAAATCTCTAGATGCATCAGGTTTTGCATCGGTGTTCAAACGATAGATTTTTATTGTGAACATTTCCCCAACGCCCATGACCGGATATTTATATCATTCTGATGACGCCACTGCAGGTAAATACACATTTTATTATAAATACTATAAGCCTTTATACACAATAATATTATCCTAATACGATAATATTATTGTGTATTTTAGTAAAACCGCGCTTCGTAATGTATATAAGTATAGGAGACAACAGTGTCATAATGTAACTTAGGGCTTGTGTTGTGTATAAGTACAGGAGATAACAGTATTGTGGGTTGTTGTATTCTCTCTTTGTTTCCCGCAAGCTAAAGGTCCCAATCAATTAACATTACACACTGACTCGTTCGATATAAAACTAGTATCAAATATTTATTTGTTGATTGTGATCAAAATCATAATCTCAATTAAGTTTCACCGCCGTCAAGGCTAACATAATAATTGATAAGCTGATAGGAAGATAGGTTAGAATTTTCAATTCTTCCCTCTAAACTTAGCCGTCTTTACAAGCAAGAAATAATAATAAATATCTGTGAATCCATATTTTATTTCTAACAACTTTTTTTTTTTTAAATAAAAAAAACAAATTGACTCTAAATCTAAATCAGTTCTTAATGTTAAGACATACAAAACATGTACGCCACTATTTCATCACCGACGACTTGCGGCTCTTCCTACACTCCACCCCAACACGTCGTCACGCGACTACACACCACTCGCCGTGCGTCATAATATCTAGCACTGGCGACGGTACGACACACGGATTAAAATCACGCCGTTGCAACATAGCGTCTCTTGCGTTCGGTAGCCAGATCACGGCGATATCGATATGTCTTACCACTATCTGATGCTTGTAGTATGAGTGATGAGCAAAATGTATATGACAAGAAAATCGAATATAATAATAAAAAAAATTCAGATTGGAAATGTATTTAATAAATATCTATGGCTACGGCGAGTACGGATTGCAAAAAATCAATATTTGACAAATGAGTTTCGAGCAGATGGGGTGTTTCTAGTTTCCTATCAACCTCATTGGTTATATTTAGAAGAATCAATGTAACTAACTTTCTTTGAAATGGAAATTTATATTTAACAAAAAAATAATAAGTGAATTCTTTATTTTTCAAACACGTTCGGTTCGATCAATGAAATGTCAGAGAGTTTCGCTATAAAACAAAAAAAAAAGCCGATGAAAATAGTTGCCCAGCTTCTGTATAATTGTATAACACTTTATTGAAAAACGTGGACTTACACAATGGGGCAAAGCTTTAAGACACGCATACAAACTGAAGAAGTGTATCATATCAAATGTGCCTGTTTTCAATTTATTTAAAAAACAGAATCACAACACAACTCAACTCAACACAACACAACACAACACAACAGAACTCAACACAAAGAGACCATTGAGTTTTGAGTTGATATAAACCGATTAGAGTTTTAATACTTAAATTTGTGTACATGCATAGACTCATTGACTCATAGACTCGTAGACTCATTGACTCATAGACTCATTGACTCATAGACTCATGGACTCGTAGACTCATAGACTCATAGACTCTTTGACTCATTGACTCATAGACTCATAGACTGACTCATTGACTCATAGACATATTTTTATTATACACCGTTCTTTTATTATGAAGAAAACGTTAGCGTTGGACGATTCGGTGTAAAATTAATTCCATTAGTGGATTAAATTAACGCTTTAACTTTAAATCATTTGGAGTTGTAAGTGTTGGATGAGCGTCCTTTATAAATATTTATTTTAAAAAAATCAAAACATTATATTACAACAACAAAAATATATAATTGAATTTTAAAAAAAATAAAGTTTAATTTTAATGAATTACAAAATTGGATATCAGATATTATGTTATTACAGTGAAAATAATTCATATTCTAAAATCTATAAAGTTTCCAATTTATTTGAATTTGTCAAGACAGGAGACAGCCTGTAGCATATATTAGTAGCAATAGTAGTAGTAGTTTAGTAGTAGTATTAATTTTATATATCACCGTATCCCAGCCAAGGGCGCACCGCGCTGTACATGCAAAACAAACATAATCTGAAAATAAAAATTAACATATACATTAATTAAATAAAACAAAACAAATATATATTAGTACCTTCACTCCACCCATTCCATAACTATTTACATGTCAAGCCATGGACGGCACCCAGCAGCTTCGTTTATCGGTCAAAAGGGGAGGGGGGGGGATCAGTCGGGATAGTAGAGTTTAAAGAGATGTTTAGAAAGTCTGTTTTAAAAATGTCTTGAGGATATTATCACAATGCTATTATATAGCTTTTTAACTTAAGTGACGTAACGAGTGGCCTACTGCTGGTTTAGATAACGACACGGATGGTGGTACAACTGAGTACACTTTGGGCAGTGCTGTAGACATCCTAACAAGAATCCATAGCAATAATATGTGGTGGTGCTACAGAGTATACACTTTGGGCAGTGCTGTAAACAGTGTAGCAATAATATGCTATCGCATAAACTAAAGATGAAGCTTCCACTTTACACTTTGTGCGTTCTTAATTTCCACCTTAGCAGGACTACGATAATGACACTGACAATTACAATGACACTTACCCACACTATGACCATGACACTGACAATTACAATGACACCCACGCTGTGACAGTGACACTGACAATTACAATGACACCTACCAACTTCTCATTAGATATACGCTTCAATCTACTTGATCTAGTAAATTAAATATTGAATATGCAATCACATTTTCATTAATACTCCTTGTTACTCATCAATACCGAATAAACTTAATTAAAAGCCAGAGGCGGAGACAGGGAACACAAATGGGGTGCTTTTTAATCTCATTGTAATGGTACAACTTTATAATTATAAGTTATTATCTGAAATTAGTTTCATTTTCCCATTCGCACAATTTTTATTTTAAAAATCTCTATTTTGCAAATTCGAGCAAAATAATTCTCTTTCCAACCACTTTTTAAATATGCCGTCTCTAATAAGGTCTATCTCGCTTCATCGTGTGATCTATAAATAGGCTACAACTCTTTCTCCCAACCGAAATGACAGAAACTTATGCCATTATAAAGTTTCTTAACATGTCACATGTCATGTGGATTCCCCACCCCCACCCCCACAACACCTGCAACAACTACACAGAAAGAAAGAAAGTAGGACGAAAATAACAAATACATAGCGATTGTAATAAAACCGACAAGAAATAACATATCTAGACCCAACCTTCGGTTTAAATCTGCCATTACTGTCAAAAACAACACTATACAAATATGTCATATCTGTCAAAGATATCACTATACAAATCTGACATTTCTGTCCAAGACATCACTATACAAACCTGCCATTTCTGTCAAAGACATCACTATACAAACCTGCCATTTCTGTCAAAGACATCACTATGCAAACCTGCCATTTCTGTCAAAGACATCACTATACAAATCTGCCATTTCTGTCAAAGACATCACTATGCAAACCTGCCATTTCTGTCAAAGACATCAGTACACAAATGAAATAAACGTTAAGCATGTCCCATTATGTCTATGTCAATACTGTAATAAACATAACTAAAGCTACTTCATTTAAAAAACAGATCAAAATAAACGTTAATCCATGAATGTTATAGTTATAGTTATAATTATAGTTATAGTTACATTTATAGTTATACTAAAAATATTTCAAACACTTCCTTCATTTGTCCATATACAAAGATATTAAATTTTAATTTTTTTTTAAGTGAATAAAATAAATATAATATACTTTTGACAGTTACTGAGTTTGACCTCAATAAAGACGCTAAGACCTAGGAATCTAAGACCTAAGACCAAAAGATCAACTAGCGCCATACTCGTGAAAATGTATTACTTTCATCAAAATTGTAATATGTCCATTAACCACCCCCTTTCCCCAACCCTCACCCAACCCAAACCCTGTTTCCAAAAGATTTCATTTCATATTGAAATGTGTACAGTGCGTACAGCTCGTTTGATCCTCAAACTTTACAAGGGTTGAGTTTATTTATACATATTTAGATATATTTATATCTGGATTTGTTTCATACTGGTCATTTTTTTTTTGTTATGAGTCTGCCTTATAATGAAACATCTGGATCTTCTCATACAGCCAATGATAATTTTTCTGGTTACTGTAGTGTGTGGACCATTCAACCCCCAACACACCCACACACGGCTACATGCAGATATATATATGTTGAAAAACGCCATACTATAATGAAATCTCTCACACTTTAGCCTGTGGGAGTCTCTCAGCACTTCGGGATGATGTACTTCCGTTGGCAATGTCGCTGTAGATACAATCCCGTCGGCAATCTCGCTGTAGATACAATCCCGTTGGAAATGTCGCTGTAGATACAATCCCGTTATAGGATATGTTGCTGTAGATACAATCCCGTTATAGGCAATGACGCTGTAGATACAATCCCGTTGGCAATGTCGCTGTAGATACAATCCCATTGGAAATGTCGCTGTAGATACAATCCCGTCGGCAATGTCGCTTTAGATACAAACCCTTTTCCATAAAGAGCTGATTTAATATTGAAATTATAATATATATATAGGTCTTCCTGCTGTCCTTCGCCTCAAAAATGCGGATCAGACTTAACATCTGGAGCTGATCACGTTCTGCCAATAAGTCTTATTTGTATCTTTTGTTCTATTATTAAGTTGACCATACTATAACATTCCTTGATAAAACCTATTTAGCAGCATTGTTGCAAATTTAGTATGGCAAAACAATACATTTTTCACTCCGCAGTTTGGCTTGTTCTTAACTTGATGACGGACCTACTTGTTTTTAGACTCATCTTTCTGTCGAACTGATAAGAGTGCGTGCACTACTATAACTAAATAAATAACTAAATGGGCTTAAATTGTGTTTGATAACTATATAACACATTTATGAATGGCCAAAACTTCTCGGTGTTTGAGTAAGATTAAGACACGTCTTAATCGAAAGGCGGCGATTAATTTGTCAAAGTTGGGGCTGGTAAATCTATTAGTTCCATACGTGATTAATTTTGTAATTGTTAGGGAGTTGACAAGAAAAACAAGACGACATAACATTATTTAAATATGCTGAATTTAGCCATGCAGTGCAGACGTAGCTATCAAGTGTTCCTTTATTTTTTCATCTTAACTAAAATAAAGAATGTTATTGTTTATATATTTATTTAAAATGATATTTAAAGTATATAAATGTATATTATTTTATAAACTCGGCATACACTGAAATAATGAGTAATTAAAAAAAAAAAAATTGCGTTTTCTATTGATACCACGCAGACGAGAATAGCATGAGATGAATGCGAGCTCTGCTCCTAGTACTGTTGAGGCCAACCCGGCCAACTCATTAAGTTTTGTTTCTGTATGTGTTTAAAGGGGTTTGACTGCTTGAACACTTGAAAGAAAATCGTTCTCTAATTGTGCATATGTTTCATTCGTTGTAAATGTCGAATCATTGATTGGTGAATAGTTCTCTTAAACTGACCCCGTCACAGTTTTTTTTTTTAAAATTTTTTAGCCTCAGGCACGAACATGTTGCTGATTCAAAGGTTTTTTCAATGAAACTGATTTGAACGTTTCTAATTATTATTATTATTTTTGCAACATCTAATACGAGGTTTATTTAAAATAAGAGGAAGAATTCGCTATAATTGTTGCTTTAAGAGCTCTAATCAACGTGAACAACTGAAAAAAAATGAAAGAAAGAGGAAATTTATAAAATAGGACACCATTTGTTTTTAGTGATTCGTAGTCGTAGGAATTATACGCTAAAGCCAATTTAAAAAGGAGAGAAAAAAATGGAGGCTGCATATTTTATGTTAAGGTCCACGATAAACGAAATTGTTTCGTTTTAGGTAAGAGAGAATTCTCAAATTTTTAATTTGTTGGTGATGAAAATATTTTTTTTTTTTTTTAAAACATGGAGAAGAAATATTCCGAATAATGAGCACCCGCTTTAAGAATATGTCACACTAGCAATGTTAAATGAGCACCCGCTTTAAGAATATGTTACATTAGCAATGCTAATTCGATCAATATAAACAACACAAAACAAAAAATCAGCTGCTGACAAAATCAACACCCATGATGACCGCGTGTGTGTGTGTGTGTGTGGGGGGGGGGGTCTGTCAAAACAAGTAAGTCAGAATCGAACGTCTCTGTTCAAACACGTGCGGGTTACGGGATGAAACATCGGACGTTTGATAAACTGGTGGTCGGGACTAAAGACGTGTTCGAATAGCACAGTGGTTCTCAACCTTCCCAATGCCGCGACCCTGTAATACAGTTCCTCATGTTGTGGTGACCCCCAACCATTTAATTCTTTTCGTTGCTACTTCATAAATATATGCTTTTCTATGCTTCTTTATTCAGTGATCCAAAAGTTCCATTAGAGTTGTAAGTTGTTAGCAGCATGTTGTACCTGCTTGTTTGTTTTCACATAAAAAACAAAACATTTTGCTTTGTACCATGTCCTTCCAATAATGTAAGGGGCCAAGAATAATGAAACGATTTAAAAAGAAAAAAAAATTTAAACGAATGAAGAAAAAAACATTACCATGTACTTAAAATTTCAGCACTTTCGCGCTGTTAAGAATCTATATTAAGCCTTTTCGTCCCGTGCCTTTCACAGAGCTGAGTTGGAAATTGTCCCGTAGAAATAAGATTCATAAAAAGTCTCCTTTCATTTGATTTTTTATGTTTTATTAATCCGGCAAAAATTGAACATCGAGATTTCCTAAATAGGTCATCCTAACCGATGGAAATTGGACAATTTTGATTTCCTAAAATTCTTGGCTAGTGAGAAATCGTGGCTTAAAAAAAAATTAATAGAAAATTAATAAATAAAATAAAATATTTTAAAAAAAAATATTTGTTTCAGATTATGATTCATATCATTTGAGTGTTTTTTTTAAAATTCTTGTACTATGATCATAGTTCTTATATCAATGGTCAGACACGATACTATCAAGCTCTGTTGGACACAGGGAAAAACTGCCAGGGGCCATCCATTAAGGGAAAAAAATCACAATTCCTTCCCCTTGCACATGCGTTACTTAATTACAATGCAGCAGTTATGGCGTAAGGTGTCTGACGTCACGATAAAGTGCTGTTTATATTTTTATAATGGGTTTGTCTAATGAAACACAATCAACACGCATATTCTGATCTTTCCTCCTTGAATATACTCCATACAGTACATTGGGCTTGCTAGTTCCTCCTTGAATATACGCCATACAGTACATTGGGCTTGCTAGTTCCTCCTTGAATAACTCCATACAGTACATTTGTCTTGCTAGTTCCTCTTTGAATATACTCCATACAGTACATTGGGCTTGCTAGTTCCTCTTTGAATATACTCCATGCAGTACATTGGGCTTGCTAGTTACTCCTTGAATATACTCCATACAGTACCTTGGGCTTGCTAGTTCCTCTTTGAATATACTCCATACAGTACATTGGGCTTGCCAGTTCCTCCTTGAATATACTCCATACAGTACCTTGGGCTTGCTGGTTCCTCCTTGAACATAGTCCATACAGTACATTGGGCTTGCTATACAGTTCCTAATTGTAAATGTTCATTACAGTGCCTCCGGTCTGCTTGCTCCTCATTGAATGTGATCCGAAAAGTACCTTGGCTACAAGATATTTTAGAATACCAATGATGTAGTTGTACTCTAGTGGAAGCCGTCCGTCAACATTTGATTGGTCTTATTATAGCCCATAGTAAACTGAGATAGAAATGGGCGAAAAAAAGTTCTGGAAAACCGGGAAAAAAAGAACGGAACAAAGCAACGAACGTGTCGGCAAGAAGCATTCACCGGCGAACAAACAACAGTAAAAAAAAAAGAATTAAATAAGAATAGCACCTTGATTTAACGTAGTATCCGAGAATAACATGAGAACCGTTTCCATAATTTTAATCCCTAAAATGCTAAATTATTATAATTCACTTTTTTTTTTTAAATTCATTAAATCAAATTTAAGGATATATTAAAATGTTGCTAAAATTTAAAGATTTAAAATGTAATATTTTTTTTAAAATTTACATTAAAAAAGTTAAACGTAAAGAAAAAAGCAAGGGTGTGTGGGAAGGGGGGTTGTCGAAACATGAACTTATTATTTTTTTAGAAAAGTGTCATTTGAGCCAACCATAATCAGGAGATGTTGAGACGTATCAGCCATCTTCTCCACGGTTCTCACAGCAGGCACAGAGGCGACACACATGCTCCTGCCCACCCCACCCCCTTTGTTGTCACACGGCCAGAGCTTTGTTGCGATATCGTTACTGCGAGCACACACACACACACACACATCCACACTCCACAACCACACATGGGGCACACCGTACACGAATCGATAACTCATACAGGTACGGCCGTGTACGGATAATTGAGTGACGCAGGGTGCATACATAATTAACGACGGTTTGTGGCAAACGGAGTGGTGCGCCCTTTGACTCTCTATTTATGCCCCACCCCACCCCCGCCCTTTTTAAATTGAAACCTCCATTAATGAAATCGTATGTGCCGATGAATTTACCAAGTGTCTTTGTTTTTCTTTATATCTGAAATCGGGAAAGCTGCCGATTACTGAGAATATGTCCATAGATATATAGGAAGAGAGAAAGAGATAGAGAGAGAGAGCGAGATGGGGATATAGGTGGCAGGTGGGGGACAGTGAGTCTAACTCACAGTGCGAGATCTCACAGCCGCGATTGAACAATTTCCCAGATTCAGTAATAATTCAAAACGTATACCGAAGCATTTACTTGGCATACTTTGTGATATATAGCTATTTTTGTTCTTCTCTTTTGTTTTTTTTGGAGGGGGGGGGGGTGAATAAGAATTAGACCTAGTGCTACTTTAATTTGGTTGGAATCTAAACAAAAGTAGAAGATAAGGATACAGTAATACATGGTGTGAAAATAAATTTAAAAAAAAAAAAAAAGAAAAGATTTTTGCCTTAAGCCTTATTTATGAGCTTTATTTATTTTAAATTTTTAATCTCACATCCTTCCAATGTAAACAAAGAATTAAAACTTTGTAAGAATTTTTAAAAAAAGAAAATGAAAAAAGGGGACTTTTAAATAAAAACTCCAAAGTTTTTTTAAGCTAATTTCCTCCAGAATTCCTAAATTTCCATCTTGTAAAAAATTCATAAAATCTCCGACGATTTTGGAAATTTCCCAGACGTTAGAAGTTCTGAGGGGGGGGGGTTGGGATGATAGACAAAGAGCGCCATATAGAATGTATAGGTAACTGAACTATATTATAATATATACATTTTTAAAAAAATATATGTATATGTATATATATATATAACCAATTAATTACTGCATATTCTTCTACTGTACGAGCTAAATGCTATTTTTGCATAAAATATCAACAGAGAATATATAATTAATCAATAGATTTAACATGGTTGCACGTTTAATTGGCCAACCAGAAACCGGTCATGCATGGTTTCCTTGGAGAAAGGATTGCATGTCATAAAACGACCCACTTGTCCCACCCTGCAGATGTCTCTCCTACCATTAGAGAACAGGGGTGCGTGCCATACTACCGCCTGGCCCAACCCATCCCCATACTGTATGCGATTTATTCGTCGCCTCCCCAGCGTATATGCCCCCCCCCCCCCCTAGGCCATCAGTCAAACTACTCCAGAGAAGAGGGTACAATTATTACCCCGACTTAACATCTACCCACCAAAATATCACTCTTTTAACTTCAGGAACGGAAATAATAATTTTAACACCTAAAAATCAAAGAAGTGGAGACATCGCCTTCAACGTCTCGCCTTGACACCCCCCAAATCCTCCCCTTGACATCAACCCAACCCCCCCTCCCGCCCCGGAAAAAAATTTCCCGCAGCGTCAAGATGTGCCGTAGGCGATGATCTGTTCTATAATTAGAGACGTGCTAATTGTCCTGACGTCATGGTCACAGTGAAAACATAGCGAACCAACACTTCCAGGACCCATAATGAAGCGATTATGAAGCGTATGAAGCGTATGAAGAGGAACTTGACAAAAATCAGAAGCGCCCGTTTAAAAGAAAATTTCCGCGGCCACCCCACCCCCCAAATCCCTCCCCTTTTATGACAGGATGTCAAATACTGGTGTCTGGTTGCACGTGTCGTGTTGTAAAGGAAGGGTGGCGAAAGCTGTTGGGTTTGAGAGTTCTTGGGGGCGCACGCCCGTCAGAAATGATCGATATTAGGTTTACTTGGCAGTTAAAGTTGTCATTGAGAGCCGGCTATGAAGACAATCTTATATCTTATTCCGGTAATTAAAAATCAGAAAACTATTTTTTTTTTAAATAAGTAGACCCGTTTTTTTTTGGGTACGATTGGGGGTGTGTGGGGGTTATAAACAAGCCCGTCAGAGTATATGATGATCATAAATGTGAAGTTGGGCCGAACTACCGAAAAGGCATAACATCCGTAGTCCAAAATATATTGTCTGCATGACAACTTGGGGGAGACTTGGGAAGGAGTGATTTCCCCGAAATAACTTCTTACAACATCGTAAGTAACATTTAAAAAGAAGTCATTTAATTAAACACAATTAAACACATCTAATTAAACACCCCCCCCCCCTTAAAACAAAGTTTTTCGTATAAATCCTTTATATCGAGCAAAGAAAAAAAAGTGGGGGGCGGGCTGAAAATTTAGATTTGACAAATCATGCATACTAGTAACGCACTTTATAAGAATCCCAATTAATGCATCCTCCCCCCCTCCCTCCCCCCCCCCCCCAAGGCTCGCAAACTCACATTTTCTTCAAGCCCGTGAACTTGGTTAGTATGCTAATGTCCCATCCGCTTTCATACCACAGATATAGTTCACCAAATATTTTCAGAAAAAAAAACAAAAGAAAATATTAAGCACCAAACGCACTTGCGATATTTTAAGGAAAAGTGAATCTCATTTATAGCAGTTATCGGGATTATTATTTCGTGAAATCGGTGTCATCATATTTCCTTCATCTTCCCTTGAAAAACCGCGAACAACTGATTTTTGGGGGTTCGGGATTGGGCTGGGGGGGGGGTGAAAATTGGAAAGAATCTGTTGTTGTTATCGGCAACGAGTCTATGTACCAAGTTTCAGCTCGATTCGTTGACCAAAAGTGGGTCAATTAGCCGTCAGAAAATTTTGACAGCCACGAACAGACGCGAAGTTAATATAAAGGTTTTCAAAATGCAAAGGAGAATAAAAAGGCTTATACACTCTGATCCAGCTGCTTTGATGATGGATGACCGAGCTTGATCATTCTGAATATACACATTTACCCATGCATGATAAGATTTGACGACTCTTTAATATATCTTTATCAAGTGACCAATTAAAAAAACACCATCTTTTCGATATAACCGACAGACGCAGTTTAGGGATATCTGCATACATTGTACATGGTCGCGAGCTAATGGGTTGACTCCCATCCTCCAGCAATGGCGGCTTTGCCTATATACTAAATGATACGATTTTTATGGGACGTTTATTGATACTATAAGTTATGCTAGAGCTAGGCTGCCAAACAATTTAAATAATCTATAGTAGATTCACATCGGTCTATGATATAGACCAGGATCCATTACAACCTACCCAGTCAATACAGGTATCTTCAGTCAAGATCGACCAGAACCTATAACCAGTCTAGACTGGCATCCATTACAACCTCCTCAGTCTAGATCGGCATCCATAACTGGCATCCATTTGAACCCCCATAGATCCTGAAACAGAAGATCCAACCATCCTATCTCACGGACTACAAGACACACAATAGAAGATGACGGTTTTGAATGGGTCTAGAAAAAGAGTGGAGCTTAACATAAACCATTAAAAAAAAAAAAAATACTAAAAATAAACAAAAAACAGGATGGCTATAACATAAAACTAGAGGGCCAAAACGAAGATCAAGTATAGATAACTTCATATACCTTTAGAGTTTGGTTAATGTGTCTGGAGGAACAGAATAGCTTCATATACCTTGAGAGAGTGGTCAATGTGTCTGCAGGAACAGAATAGCTTCATATACCTTGAGAGAGTGGTCAATGTGTCTGCAGGAACAGAATAGCTTCATATACCTTGAGAGAGTGGTCAATGTGTCTGCAGGAACAGAATAGCTTCATATACCTTGAGAGAGTGGTCAATGTGTCTGCAGGAACAGAATAGCTTCATATACCTTGAGAGAGGGGTCAATGTGTCTGCAGGAACAGAATAGCTTCACATACCTTGAGAGCGCGGCCAATGTGTCTGATGCACCAGACGAAAACATCAAACATCAAACATCGAACAAACTTAGCACAACAGACATCAGCCCACATAAAATCAGTTTGGAAATTATCCCACATCTCTACCAAATCAAAAGTAAGAATTTCTAACTCCAATGTGAAAGCAGTTCTACTGAACGGGTCTGAAACATGGAAAACAGGAGACACTATAACAAACAGACTACAGACCATCGTCAACAGATGACTGAGATATATATTGAGAATACAATGGTGCATGTTGTACGGTTGAAAACATCAAGTTGTGGGAGATGTGTGGATGTAAAACAAAAGAGAAACAAATCTTGGAAGGGAAATAGAGAGGGATAGTACACACCCTTAGGAAATACACCAGATCTAGACAGTCCTTAGAGTGGAACAGTCCCAGGGTAAAAGATGCAAAGGAAGACCCAAAGAAAAGTAGACGCGCAGTGTGCTTGATGAGGCTGGGAGAACAGGCAAGAGCCGGGAAGAACTAAAAAATACTGGCAAGAGACCGTGAAAAGCGGCGTGCTTTGACAGATGCACTATGCTCTACTTTGACAAAGCCCTTGGTTCCACTTTGACAGAGGCCTTATGTTCCACCTTGACAGCAACTTTGACAGTGATCCTATGTTCCACATCGACAGAGTCCCTATATGTTCCACAAGGAGCTCAAAGGACGAATGATGAGATCCTCGAACAAAAACAGTCATGCATATTTTAAGAAATGGAGTTTTTTTTCTCCTAAACGTTTCAGTTTAGTGACATTGTTCCCAACAGCAATGTTTAGTACGCGAACAACCCACTGGAAGTATGACATGATTTTTGTGCGTGCGCCCGTAACAACAGATCTTTGCCTCATTTAAATACGTCAACCTGCGATCGTCCTACAGTCGACATATTTCATCTATATTGCATGGAACTCTTCCTTTCTGGAATGGACTTTGGTATTGCAGAGAGAGAGAAATGAGTGTACGTCACGGATATTGTTCCCCCCAAAGCTTTATAGAAAGTCTCTTGTCAATTTGAGAGAGTATTTTCTGCCACCAATTGTGAACGTTGCGGCGATTTGATTAGTGGGGCATACTCACAAATGTTTGATTCCTTATGATGAACCGTGGCCAGGGTTTCAATTAGAATGTTATATGAATCATGGCTAAGGTTTCAAGTAGAATTTTATATGACCCATGGGCCAGAAACAAACAAGGGTAATGTACAAATGAAGATAAAAATGCATTAGGAAAAGATATTGTTGATAATGATGAAGTCAAGTCGAGTTTGGCGGGAGAATATTTTTTCTATTAAAGTATTTATGACATTTTAACACTGATTAAAATTCATAATTTGTATAATACTTGATGTTTCAGAAACTAAATATCCCCCCCCCCCCCCCCAACAAATTTTAATTTAAATTTGCCCTATGTGTTTGGAAACACTGTCTAATGCTAAACTATAAATGATTTCTATTTACCTTAAACCCGCCTGGGCTGATACACCTGTGACCTCACATAATCTTGTCTCAATTTAGAGTAATATGATTATAATTTTGCTAATGTTTCAGGTCTATATAGCCATGGCATATGCATGATTCATTCGAACCCTCTTGGAATTCTGGGTCCCAAGGCCTCCTCTGAACAACTATGCATGTTTCTATTTTAATCTTTAGGTATTAAGGATGATATCATCTACTCTGGTATAGATATCATCTAGTCTGGTATAGATATCATCTACTCTGGTATAGATATCATCTACTCTGGTATACATTTGAGTTTTCCGGGATGGTATCATTAAAAAGGTCGTTTTCTTTTCTATTAAAAAATTAAGAAACTCCAATAACAGGGACGCTAGGGGAATTTTTTGAATATGATATTTCTATTTTTCTAGAGATCTTGGCAGTATCAGCCTCATGTCTGGTTTCAAGTGGCGAAGTTGACCGGAAAGGGTCCATTAATTATGGGCTTTATAAAAATATTTGTTTATTTATTATTATTATTTTTTTTTAAATGTTTGTGTTTTTGATACATCACAATACTTGCTTTTATAGTATAGATGAGGATTTAAATAGTTCTAATATTTTTTTTAAAATAGATAGGCTAATTTACAATAATATTAATTTTTTATTAATTATTAGTGTTACCATTATGAATATAATTAATAAAATAGAACTAACGCTTTAAAGCCAATATTAATTGAACCCCAAGAGAAGAAACGAAACAATGAAATATACATTAAAAAAAAAAAAAACAGCTTAATAGACTTCTGCGCTAATACGCCGTTCAAACAAAGCCAGCGACCGGCAGAGAATTGAGCAGAACTTCTTAAAATTATCCCCCAAATTTATCCAGCGAAAAGCGGAGCGTTATCTCTGCCGTTGGATTGATCAAAATCATCCTTTGGAAAACTCTCCGCCGATCGCTGACACTTGCAACTGCCTTGGGAGCTGGGACGGACAGATCTCTGAGGCAGTGCGCTAGTTGAACAGATGGTTACCCCACAAAGACTGACATGGGAGCGCATCATTAGACCAGCCAAGGGGCCCCCCTTCTTGTGTGTCCCTATGGCCCCCCGCGGACGGCGCTACCCTTAGCCACAGGGCAAAAATTCTCCGTCCCGATACCCTTCCTCCCCCGTCGAGTGGGTGACTTCGGAGACGCGCGATGAGATCGGAAGTTGTCGCCCTTCTTTCAGACGCGGGGGGGGGGGGGGGGGGGGAATGAAATAGATGGCGCTGACAAACAGGTCTGATCAAAGGTTTCCTCGTAAATTGCAGTGCGGAAAGGTCGTCAAGATTTATTTAACTCTTGTCGCGCCGGATTTAAGAATTTCTCCTGTTACGTCTATACATTGACTCAGATTATAGCATCTGTTTTAACCAGATACATTACTGCCAAAATAAATGTGAAAGATGAGGTTTTAAAAAACAAGAAAAGTATTCATTGAACCTAATATATTTTTTAAACAAAGAAAAGCAATCCAAGATAACCATTACAGCGTTTTAAAGCTTAAAAGCTTTCATAACTCATTAAGATAAAATAAAAATGTGTTATAAAAATTATATAAAAAAATTATAATTCTTTGCAATTGAAGTCTTCGCTTATTGTCATAAGCCATGTAACTCAAAACTGCGAAAAGTTATGACGCAATCACATGTTTCATTCTTGTAACTCTCTCAACCATTGTGCTATATCTGCATTATGTTGAAACAGAACTACTGCAGAGCCTTTCGTTAATATACAACGACCACTATACAAATTATCACCTTTCATTTCATAGTTAACAATCTACATATATCAACATTTGCACCCCCCCACACACACACACATAGATGGGACAGTCGTTTATGTTGTCATGGTGACATCGATTATCTTTATTACATACGGGTATTTACACAAAGTTATAAACTGCAATGATCTGTCCCAGGTTTACATTGACAACCTTTGTTGTAATGTATCACCAGATGAGCACAATTCAAATAGTCAACTCCTGATCTAAAACAAAGCTGATTCAAATATAAAGAGATCAAATCACACCCCCCACACACACCTTTTTCTTTTTCAAATAATCTGGACTGAAGTTCGGATTAAGATCAGAAATGTATTAAGTATATTGGTAACCTTATCGAAAACACCTCTCACTGGATTCGTAATCATGTTATAAGGCATCGGGAGATTTCGTAAAGCTAAAATGTACCGAATATCACAATAGGGTCACAATAGGATCACGATAGGGTCACAATAGGATCGTAATATGGTCACAATATGACCAAAATATAGGACCCCAATAGGGTCACAATAGGATCACGATAGGGTCACAGTAGGATCACAATAGGGTCACAATAGGATCACGATAGGTTCACAATAGGACCAAAATATAGGACCCCAATAGGGTCAAAGTAGGGTCCCAGTAGGGTCACAATAGGATCACGATAGGGTCAAAGTAGGGTCCCGGTAGGGTCACAATAGGATCACGATAGGGTCAAATTAGGATCGTAATATGGTCACAATATGACCAAAATATAGGACCCCAATAGGGTCAAAGTAGGGTCCCAGTAGGGTCACAATAGGATCACGATAGGGTCAAATTAGGATCGTAATATGGTCACAATAGGACCAAAATATAGGACCCCAATAGTGTCAAAGTAGGGTCCCAGTAGGGTCACAATAGGATCACGATAGGGTTAAATTAGGATCGTAATATGGTCACAATAGGACCAAAATATAGGACCCCAATAGGGTCAAAGTAGGGTCCCAGTAGGGTCACAATAGGGTCACAATAGGATCACAATAGGGTCACAATAGGACCACAATAAGATCACAATACGACCGCAATAAGATCACAATAGGAGTCGTGATGCATACGCGAATGTGAGGACGCTAGGACGTTAGTGGGTAGAATGTGAGACGTTAGGACATTAGTGGGTAGTATGGGAGGACGTTAGGACATTATTGGGTAGCATGTGAGGACGTTAGGACATTAGTGGGTATTATGTGAAGACGTTAGGACATTAGTGGGTAGTATGTGAGGACGTTAGGACATTAGTGTATAATGGGTGTTTTACTTTGCCGACCTGGGGGGGGGAGGGGGAATTGCTTCGGCTCAATATTCGTGACGTGATACCATAAAGTCTCACAATCTGTGCACGGCAGCTTACCAATGGTTGAGTTAGTGAAAAAGGGCCAACGAGCGATCAGGGCATACCCGTGATTAACGCATACCGTTCAAACTCAAAGTTAAGCTTTGATTCGAAGATCCACAAATACGCTTTATGGCCCAAGATCTTACTTTTAATTAGATAGAATTGCTTTTTTTCTTCCTGCATCCATAATTAATTATGTATTTTATTAGTGTTAGGGTTAGTGTTAGGGTTAGGGTTAGGGTTAGTGTTAGGGTTAGGGTTAGTGTTAGGGTTAGGGTTAGGGTTAGTGTTAGGGTTAGGGTTAGTGTTAGGGTTAGTGAATGAGAATGGGAGAGAGGGTGAGAGAGAGAAAGAGAGAGAGAGAGAAAGAGAGAGAGAGAGGGGGAGAAAGAGGGAGAGAGAGAGAAAAAGATAGAGAAAGAGAGAGAGAGAAAGAGAGAGAGAGAGAAAGAGAGAGAGAGAGAGAGAAATAGAGGGAGAAAGAGAACGAGATAGACGACCATTGGTAACTTAAGATGGGGGGGGGGGAAGGAAACATTTTTGTTGGATTACTGTAGAAGCAATATTTGCCTATCATATTAATGCATATTAGTTAAATATTTCCTAAAATAAATTTTAAAAAATAAAACAAACAATGAATTATTCATTTTATATAATAACATTTTACCATTGAATGCAACACCCACACACACATACACACAAATACACACTAAAGTTAAGCTGGAAGTTGAATATTAAAAAAAAAATTAATAGTTTTAAAACCAAAATCAGAGACAAGTTAATTTCTCGAAATTAATATCCCCCCCCCCCCCAACACCGTATTTCGTCTCGCAATGTCTGATCCCCCCCAACCCACACACTTTTTTACCCATTAAAAAAATTACAAACATCCGCCGATGGTGCCAGAAATTGAATCGTGCATCAAACGACTTCCGGGACAGAGATTGTTTTAACAACTGGGCGTACAACAGTTTGTCAGTTTTCAAAATAAACGCCCGTCGGGGGCGCGGCGAGAAATTCAAGAAAGACGCCCCCGGACATTGCGATTGCCGGAGAGCTGTATCAGACATGATCATTAAATTGATCAATGGGACATTTATACATACATTTATACATACATTTATATATATACATCTTTTTTTTTCATTTTTCAATCTATTTATGCAAGTTTTATGAGCATGTTAACAGGCTACTGGGTATGTCATAACAATGTCAACATGATATGTCAATATTACCAGAGACTGAACATCGAAGACAAGACTGAGTCAAGCATTGACGTGCCTTGCTCAAATATAGACTCGGCAACAAGTGGCGCCTGCATCACATCCCTCGAATATCTTATTAGGAAATGGCGTCAGCGGGCCGTCGAGCTTACGCTCCTAATGCCCTCCCCGGCGTCCACCCGCACCTGCCAGCCGCCTCGGCGGCAGGCCGTGCGGAAGGGCGTCAGAGACCTCCCCGGACGTGGAGCGTCCCCGCCCGAAACCGCTCGATCGGGTTCGCCGACGGAGACCCTCCCCGCCCGGAGACATCTGGTCGACCGAAGACGCTGTGTTTCAAGCGTCCGTAGTCCACTCTCCTAGGGGCCGGGACGGTAAATTAACGTCCTAATATCTCCCCCCACCCGTCCCGGGGAAGCATCGGACGCCCTCTAAGAGGGATTCTACAGTGGGTTTCCACCCCGCAACTAATTTGCGAGATAGCTGGGACGAAACGGAGCAGCTTTCTCAGGGCTGCATATTTAGAATCACTGGCGATAGGCTTCCACCACAGCCTACCGCCTCATATCCCTTAACGGCAACTTGTAATCATGATCCCTACCCTGTGTTTGCCTTTTCTTCCCCCTGTGAAGCATCACAGGTGGCAGCCCTGTAGGAGCTGTTTATTCCAGCAACTACCATGCATGGCCGTGTCTGCCACGCGGGACACGCAATGGTTGTATTGTGCCCCGGGTTAACGCCGAGGGGGTCGGTGGCCAGCGCTTCCAAATCGGCAAGTCACTACAGACTTGTCAACCGGAATCCCGGGGGGATCCCTCGAATACGAATGAATCGTCCATATAAATATATACACATTAACGAATTGAAAAGAAATAAATAAATAACTTACGAGTGCGGCCGATGTGACGATACCGAATAAGGACACCTTTGATTGGTTTACGATGGCAACACTTTCGAAAGATGAATTAGATATTTTAATGGAATAAATGAACGCTCAAAAAATTGTGAATCGTTCGAAAGTCAATTTTTTTTTTAACCCGAAGAATACCAATATTTGCATCTTATCATTAGAAAATAATAATATGAGTATGAGTGATTAGAACTTTAAGATACTAGTTTTAAATGGAAAAAAAAATTAAAAGGAGGTTGTAACAGATAAGGGGGGTAAGGCCAGGCAACAAAGTGACTCCTGCCATGTCACTGCGGCCGGCCCACTGGTTTTTTTCGAAGAAAGGTAGGCTACTCTTGACTACAAAACGGACAGCTATCACCTCCCCATAGGAGGAGCCAGGCAAAGGGTTTATGTCAAGCTGCCCGAAGATTAACGATATTTACCGGCCTCTCTGCCTGCTCAAGGGATTTACTGCCCTCGCAACATGTCCACCCACAAGGAGGTTGATTCATTGCACGGCCATCTCTTAACTCTCAGCCTGGACCGCCAGGGCCGCCGGTCTATAATATATGTAGGCAGTCACACGAACCGCAGCGGTTATGCTGATTGGGGACACAGATTATGTGGTCTAGAAAGTATTTGAAATTATTTTGTAAAAAACAACCTTCAAAACGTTATTTTTACGTAACAAACAAGGCAGAACCGTTGACTGACATCTGGAGGCTCCTTGACACTTTGTGTGGGGGGGGGGGGGGCTTGTCCCCTCTTCATATAAATTCAAAGTTGGTAATTTATATTTATTTTGATCCAAATAACAACGTAAAGCACCCTAACTGTCCGCTGCCCCTTATCGTTGCAGGGGCTGCAGGCGCCACACGATGGCTCTGCTGCTAATGACGTACACATTGTAATATTTCAATCTCTGACAATAAATCTGGGGATTTCCCCATCGGAAACGCCCAAATTGTACAAGTTAAATATCACAAGGTTGTATTGAAATGACATGCCCTTTTATAACAACTGATTCCCCTCGCCGCTTCCGCCCCCACACCCCATCCCCCACCACACCATGTTAATCTCCGTGCCCCCTCCACTCATTTTTTTTTCCAAGATACGCCTCTGGCTACTTTAAGCGCATGCAGTTCTTAAAAACTTACCTATTTTTTAAAAAAATGCAACTTTTAACTTATTGATACCTTGGCCACACTCTGTGTTTTTATATTCTCTTTGATGTTAAATGAATCGTTTGTAGATGCCTGTAATCTTCACTTACCACAGCTGGGACCATACGTGTTGGTCCAATACATGTTTTATTATGACCAAGTAAGCTGTACTTCTATTCAGTAACGGAAAATCCAATATTGCTACATTCATAAATTTAAAAAAAAAAAGAAACATAATATATTCATTGGTAATAAGGAATTTGATAAATAAACTTGAGAATATATGTGTTTAAAAACGAAATATTTTATTTTTTAAAATAATGGCGTATGTTTAAGAAATTTTATCAAAAAGAAGAAAGATTTCTGGAAATGTATTCCTTCTGAAGTGTCACTTCAGATTTGTGTACTTCTTGATCTACGTTACGGTAATTCATGATTTAAAATATTAGAATATTTTTTTTTTTAAATCCTCTTGATGTTCATATTTGTAAACAGTAAATGTTCAAATAAATTCGTTGATCAATGCACTCATTACTGGTTTTTTTAGATGAGTTGTTTTGTTTTTCAAAATGAATACGCCCGCAGCTACTCATCAGATTTCAACCCCCTCCGCCATCTTCCCCTCTCAACCCACCCCTCTTCCACCTCATCCCCTCTGGCACCATTCACCCCCAATCGTCATCCCATCATTACACTATCTTAATCTTCTATGAATATGCATGCTCCTGGCCAGCACCAACCCCCCCCCCCCCCAACCCTCTCCCCTCTCCGGAACTTCCCGATACTGCCATTAAGATGGGCTACTCTCACGCCAACATACTTTACAAACACTCCAATGTCGTAGCCGGGACATGCATAGAAGAAAGCCGTGTTGCTGTGAGCATGTACTGACTTGTTGACATGGATCTTTGTGTGTTCAAACACCTTCAGGGCATGAGATATCCAATAAATAACCAGAACCTGTCTTTCCGTTTTCGTAAATCACCGAGACGCAGACACGACTATGCACGCACTCACTTAAGATATGTAGGCCTACGCCTCGGTACCCCCCGCGCCCCCGCCCCCAGCTTACTCCGCCACTGCCCAACCCTAACCGTAATCCCTGAATTCTTGCCTGTGTCCATTTCACGCCATAAAGCCTTACATACAAATTTCTCTCCAACCCCCACCCACCCCCACGCAAACCAAATTAACATGGCTTTGTCCTAATTTACGATTCTTCACCCCCTTCCCACCATTCCCCTCCCCCACCCTCCACGGCATGTAAACCCCCCCCACCCCTACCCCCCTCCCCCGGTCTCCGCACAAACAGAACTTACCCTGAGGCAATTTTCACCATGCACATAACACCGACCAACCACTCGGACACGACACCGTTTACACTACAGCCATATCAAACCGGACACTGCAGCCATATCAAACCGGACACTGCAGCCATATCTCACCGGACACCGCAGCATGAGGTATTTTCATTCCGCAGCCAAATTCCCGAGACATTTTTTAAAATTTTCAGCCCTATTTTTTTTTTGTTACCACGAGTTGGTAACTGATGGCTCGCTGGAGTTGACTACGAGCCACGCTTACATCGCCGTCTGTGTTTCGCGGTCGTAGTAGGACATCAGCTAGCGATTTGTGTAACATGCCTGGTCATTATTTTAACGTGTGCTCAATCGGTGTCATATGTTTATTTTGAAGACTTGTGAAATTCGTAAAAAAAAAAATGTCAAACTTAAATTAAAAACGAAATAGTTTTGTTGCAAAATTAATAACGTGTGGTTTTCAACATATAATTCCGTTAAAATATATTCTCAACTAAATTTAAAAAAAAAAAAAAAGGATATTTTGGAATACTTTCTATAGATTTAGGATAATTTAAAATATTAGAATTTAGAAATATTTAATAACTTCTATTTTAAAAAAAAGACGTAGAGCTGTGTTGAGCCGTTGTCAGCGATACTTTAGGCAACCAACAGGTCATGCTAAAATATCGTACCGCCACCTTCTGCCAGTGACAAAGTCTTTTAATTAATGTCTCTGTAGAACCAAACATCTCAGGTTTGGGTCACTGAAAAACTGTCACTCCGTGTTTTTTTTTTTAAAAACCGGTTTTCGTTTTCACGGATCAATTCATCATCGAAGCTCGGAGTCAAAATAAGTCACCGGCTCGCCGGAGTTGTGCCGACTGCAGGGGGTGGGAAAGTAACATGGAGGACTACAAGCGGACACTTGTGAGTGACATCCATATCCAGACTGTGATGGATACGCGGGGCTATTCGTACAAACAAATCCACAGTGTGCGTGGGGGCGATTCTTCTGTTCGGGGATTTTTCTTGGATTATCATGAAGTGACGTCACTTTTTGAGTGGGTGTGTGTGTGTCTCTATGTGTCAACCAATTCACAATGAGGTGAGATATCTGAAGAGTTATCTAAAAGTCTCGGAGATGGAAGTGTGTTATAATGTTGTGATGTACAGATAAGAAAGTTAAATTTTGGAGACAGTCTCACGTATTGAGATTAACATAAGATGTACGCTTACGTGAAATGACGTCATATTTAAAAAAAATTGAATTATGTAAAATTTAAGACTGGATTGCTCTTTTGACACAATTTTTTTTTCTCTAGATTTGAATATTCAACGGATGGCTAAATAAATATTGTTATTCAGTTATTGAAATGAACAAATTTCGTACTAAATATTGATATTAAAAAACCAGGGGGGAAATAATGGAATCTGGCAGCAGTTTAAGGAGGTATGAAAATGTTGATACATTTAGACGGAACAATTTACATACTTTAAGATATGAGCCACTTTAAGGTATGAGCCACTTTAAGATATGAGCTACTTTAAGATATGAGCCACGTTAAGATATGAGCCACTTTAAGATATGAGCCACTTTAAGATATGAGCCACTTTAAGATATGAGCCACTTTAAGATATGAGCCACTTTAAGATATGAGCTACTTTAAGATATGAGCCACTTTAAGATATGAGCTACTTTAAGATATGAGCCACTTTAAGATATGAGCCACTTTAAGATTTTAGCCAATTTAAGATATGAGCCATCCAGCATAAACCAAGACACTTAAATAAATTAATCTAAAGCCCAGGTGACGATGGGGAGCCGTTACAACGCACAAAACGCAAATAGATACAACACACATAGATGTGTGTTAAAAAAACAACATATTTTTTGTACATATATTGTAATAAAATTATTTTACCTTAACGGTTTATTCAAATTTGCGTACAAAATACAGTGTTGCCTGATAGTTATAGTCCAGCGAGGAGTAACTACAATGGACTCACATATGATAATATGTACTTCACGTATGCTTTGCGCGAGGCACTTAAATATAAACATGCGTATGCATAATTATAGCTAACATATAGATTTATAATTATAAATATCAATACATTTACGTATATGTATGTTAACGCTTACTTGTACCGACATACGTTTTATGTGCCTAATTGATACTCACGCTTTTACACATGTACACATTTCATGATCGTTTTCATACCTACTTATGTACATCAAGCTCCCGTGTACAAAGTTTATTCAACCACATACTCTGCTTCCCCCCCCCCCGGCTCCCCAGTTCTATTCAAACACTTACAATATGGCCCAGTGTGTAATATGAATGAGACTTTGAAGACAACCACAGTTGGCCGGCTTTTTGTCTCAAATTTTCATAATTGTTTGATTATTAAACATTTTTTTGTTGGTTTCTTATAAAAATAAAAGTCATTATAATAGGTGATAATGAGCTTTATATTATTGAATCGTCACACATCACATACTGGTATATAATTGAATCATAACACTTCACATACTAGTATATCATTGAATCATAATACTTCACATACTAGTATCTCATGGAATCATAACATATAACATACTAGTATATCATTGAATCATAAACACCTCACATACTAGTATGTTTCAGATATCAATAGAAAAAAAGAAGTTTAAAAAAAAATCAACAATAATTTTTGGAGTCAAATAAATTATTATTTTTTATTTTTAAAAATCCAACTTAAATTATTTATATATAAAAATACAGCTAGCGTCAACGAGAAACGCGCAGGAAAAAAACCAACAACTCAACCAAACAAAAAAAACAAACAAACAAACATCTACAATCTATGAGAAAACACACAGGAAGTAAACCAAAGGGGGTTAATTTTCGCTTTTATCCACCAATTTTATGCGTGTATTTTGTGTGTATCAAAGTGAGCCAGCAACTAAGGCCTGACATGAAAGCATTGCAGTGTTCTGTGGCGCTGTACCGAATCGTAAAAGATGTAGCTGCAGTGACATGACTGATTAGGCCCGAGACAATAAAGTGCCGTCGGTCCGCCACCGGACAGAGGAGAGACATTTTGAGAAGCCCTGGACTACACAAGACCGCTGTGTCTTAAGTCTTAATTATAACCACAAAAATAAGTCTGGCAATTTTCTCTGAGGTGACCTCCCGACAAGCCGATTGTGTCTGCCACGTCATTGATTGGTTGGGAGCTAAGGAGGAAAAGAAGAGGAGGCGCGGATCACGAAAGAGGGACTAAGAATGGTATGAATCTGAGGTGTTTGAAGATGGATTTAGAAAAAGTACGTGAAGATGGAATAAGAATTTGGGAGTGATGGGTGTTACTAAAGAAAGAGTGAATGAGGATGGAAAAAGATGGTAAAAGTCATGTGCACAAGGGCTGGAACTTGGGAGTGTGTGATATTGGAAGAAGATGGGAAGGGCAGCATTAGATGAACAATCGGACGGTGAATGCTCCGGAGGAAAAGTCTTTTAACAGAAAAAGAGCAAGGATGTTTAATGTGGTTCTGATCAGTTTGGTGACTGGTGTGTGTTGCAAAGGCAATTTATCGGTAGAATGTACAAAAATCAATTTTTAAATTACATGTCCGTCCAGCGTAAAAGCTACCCTTTTATTTAAAATACTGAAACATTTTGCATATAAATACATAATAATAATAAAAATAATAATGATACAATAAAGGAGTAATTCAATTCATTCGTACCAATCTCGTCAAATCGAACATATTAGTAATAAAAGATTGGGTTAACTTTGTATTTAAAATAAAATGGACAGGCGCAGATGACTATATAAGTTACTATTTAATTATTGTAGGCTATACGAAAAACGCAATATTTAGACGTAATTTAGAGGACTGATAACACATGATGAGAGATCCTTTAACTTAAATTCTTAACTTTAAAACGAAGAATCATGAAATGCTCATTTTGAATGTCCTCAAACTGATCTGGAAAGACCCATTTCATTTTGTGCATGGCTATGTATTTAGATATAGAGTAATTTAATTGTGTATTATTTTGACTTATCTGTTCATTAATGGTTTCGCTTGCTGATTTTTTCTTAGAAAAATGTTAGCCCTTACGTTAAATTTTGATTTGTCGACATTTTATCATTGCCAATACATTCGCGGGGAGCACAGAATTTTGTTATAAACTGTAAATGTAACATACATATTTTCATTTAATAGGTTTTATCTTTGCATGGTCAGTCCAATTCAGTGCTATAGGTCTATATACAATTTCAAATAGCCCCCTGTTACGACGATGCAGGCCTTATAACTTGTTTTTGTGTTAAGATATTTAATGATACTTAAACATATTTATGATAACACTTAATAATACTCAGTGCTGGAAACCTACGCTGTATAACAAATTAGCTGGAGAAAATACTGTCCATCCTTCTGAGAAGAAAATTTACCTATGTTACATTTTAGGCCTACGTGTTAACATAAGAGGCCATGAGTTAACATATTAGGTATAGTTGTTAACATAGTAGGCCCATATGTATTAAAATAGTAGGCCCATAAGTTAACATAGTAGGTATATATGTGTTAACATATTAGCCCCATAAGTTAACATTATAGTAGGTAGGTATATGTGTTAACATAGTAGGTCCATGAGTTAACCTAGTAGGCCTATATGTGTTAACATAGTAGGCCCATGAGTTAACCTAGTAGGCCTATATGTGTTAACATAGTAGGCCCATGAGTTAACCTAGTAGGCCTATATGTGTTAACATAGTAGGCCTATATGTGTTAACCTAGTAGGCCTATATGTGTTAATCTAGTAGGCCTATATGTGTTAACCTAGTAGGCCTATATGTGTTAACCTAGTATGCCTATATGTGTTAACCTAGTAGGCCTATATGTGTTAACCTAGTAGGCCTATACGTGTTAACCTAGTAGGCCTATATGTGTTAACCTAGTAGGCCTATGTGTTCATGTTTTATCTTTCAAATGGCAAAGGGAGGAATTTCATGCTTTCCCTCTCGCAATATTTGCAACAACTTTACGCTATAAATAGCATCCTTCCATTTTGGAGCGTGTTATGATGTCTCGGCACACATTTTTTTTTTAAATCCCACTTTCCTTTTGTTAACTGATGCCTTAAAATGAAATATCTATTAAATGGACTTTTAAAGTGAATGACTAAAATGTCACAAACTTCAAAACAGAACTAATATGAAGGTACATTGAAATATGAACATGGGAAATGATACACATTTTTTTTTGTGTACTGTTACTTATTATGTTTAAAATTAAAAAAAAAAAAACAACATATTTTTTAAATGTTCAAAGAATTGTGGTCGTGGTCCGCCACGTCTAGAGGATTACAAACTCGAAGTTCAAAGAAATTTAAATCTAAACATTTACATGTGACACCACCTGTCACCAACTGCGGTCGAAAAAAAAAAAGGGGGGGGGGGATTTCAACCCCATTTTCCACTAAAAACCCACCCGTGTATTTGCGATGTATAAAAAGCAGAAATATTGCAATTTCAAAATAAAAACACCATATAATATTATTCAATAATAACATTTAAAAATATGAATTATTGTAATTAAACAAATTTCATAGGTAAATCGAGGCATTATAAAAAAATATATAATATAAATTTAGCACTTCCCATGCACTAGACGTCAAATTAATAACCACATCTGCCTGGGGCTTACACTTACACATAACTTTAGTACTCAGACCGAGATGTACGAAGCAAAATGTTTTCAAAGATACCATCATTCAACTCCTGTAATCGGCTTTGGTGTGTTCAAGGTTTGAACTCTACAACCTCACTTGAATAAAATTATTTCTTTTTTTTTTTGTGTGCGTGTATGGCCATGAATTAAAAAAAAAAATACAATTGATTTATTATGATTAATGAGAATTGCCAGTAAATAAGAGCACCGTCGAGATGGGGACAAGAGCAGAATTGAGAGGGGGGACAAGAGCAGAGTTGAGAGGGGGGACAAGAGCAGAGTTGAGAGGGGGGAATGATTAAGATCTATAATTATGAGTTTACGTTTCGAGAGCAAAGTAAATTTAAAAAAAAATAATTATTAAGATTTTAATTCTCTGAAAATGAATATTTATAAGAATCTGAAAACGATCATAAAATGAAAATATGTTGCTTGAAAGTCGACATTAAGATGGGGGAAAAAAAGGATGGGGCGGGGAGGGGGTAATCTAATGTAGATTAATCTAATGTAGACATAACTCGATTTTTTTCATTTTTATAAGCGTAGAAGATCATTGCAAAAAGCCTTGACCATTGACGGTTTCGAAGGAAAATCTTTTAGGAAAGAGACTTTGACCCCCAACCCCCTCCCTTTTTTTTTTTGGCAATAAAATTTTTGATATCACTGTTCACTGTTCTGTGTTTTACTTGAAATACCCGACTCCCATTCATAATTATTTATTTGTTCTCTGGATTCACCCCGTTCCACCCACCTCAACTGTTAAAATTAATACATACAATTTATAAAATTAACTTTTTGAACTAATTTAATCCCTTGCTCACTTGAAAACAGAGCATTCCGTTGAAAAGATTTGTTTAATCCACAAATGAAGGGCTCAAAATTGTACTTAGTATATTAGTGAAGGTTATTCGTACTATATATGGTTATATATATATATACACACACACACATATATATATATATATACATATCTTAAGATATACAGACAGACAGAGATAGAGAGAGAGAGAGAGAGAAAGAGAGTTTGGGATGGGTGGATGAATGGATGTGTGCGTGGGTGGATGGATAAATATATATATATAGATGGATAGATAGTTGTACATTACTGGAAACAAAATACTTGGGATTTTAGACCGCGTTGTACTATTAGCTTAAGACCAATTAACGTAAACATGTACATGCCGACAGCTGGACTGCAGACAACTTAATAAATATTGTGGCTAATTATTTGTCAGACTAAAAAAGGTGTTATGTTTTGTTGCACTTAAAACATCCGCACATTTGTTTTACACACGAAGAAAAAAAACTTGATTTTTTCTCTTTTTTTTTCCCCTTATGGAATGTGTTTTGTTTTCTGAAACATCGAAGTGATTACCTTGTAAGCAACATTTTAGATATATATCCAAGTTAGTATACAAGTCATCAACATTGAAACATTCCCCACTGCACCAACTTTAGAACACCACCCAGTGAATCAACATTAGAACACCCCCCACTTCATCAACATTGGAACATCCCCCAATGCATTAACATTAGAAGATCCACCACTTGCATCAACATTAGAACATCTACCACTTGCATCAACATTAGAACATCCACCACTTGCATCAACATTGGAACATCCGCCTCCACTTGCATCAACATTAGAACATCCACCACTGCATCAACATTAGAAAATCCGCCTCCACTTGCATCAACATTAGAACATCCACCACTTGCATCAACATTTGAACATCCGCCTCCACTTGCATCAACATTAGAACATCCACCACTGCATCAACATTGGAGCAACCGAAATGAATCAACATGAGAACGCCCCCCCCCCCCCCCAAATTGCATCAACATTGGACCCTCCCCCCACTGCAGTGGATGCATCTATCGATAGAGAATCCAGTTTTCCTATGACTCCACCCGGACCTACAGACAGGTGCTGGTTGTATGCAAAAGGCCATTTCTTTGACGTATTCCCTGATTTATTGACTGGTTTTATATTGCGCTTTTACTTCTCCCATATATTCCCCCCCCCCCTTTTTTTTATCTTGTTGTCTCGAGACGAGATTGCCCGTGCTGGTGTCCATAGGATTTTCTCTCCTCCGGGCAGTCTTGGATATTGCTAATTATACACGAGCCTGGCTATTATAGGTTAGTAGACTAGACTTGGAAGAGAGATGTTGTCTGGAAAGTATGCAGTAAACATAGGAGGGTGCCTTATTGATATTATGTTTTAGAAAACTCAGCATCTGCTTGATACATTTTTTTGCACCTCAAGAGCAAAATGGAATCCGTACCTAATAATTGCAAACACCATTTGAAAACAGGACAATTTTCTTCATTTTTCAACTTATTATTCTACTAGTTCCTATTGAATCATATTGAGACCCCAGTGACATTTTGAATTAAAATTGGTAAATTAAAAATCCTGCATGACAATATGCACGAAACAAAGACACAACAAATGCTTTTACCTTGTCTACGCTGTCAAACCATTGTGCCTATTGTATAACTAAATTAATGTGGTGTAAAGAATGTGTTTCAAATATATTATTTTTCTTGTTTTATTTGCTTGTTTGTTTAAAAAATTTTTTTTTTTTTAAAATAATATTTTTGCACTTTGTTCAGGATATTATTAATGCTATCCCAACAGTATGTCAGACGCCACCTTCTATATTTTTACAACACCCAGACAACCTGACATCAATTCTATTGTCTTCTATTTTTCTCACTCCAGGTCCAAGTTTAAGACGCATCTGAATGTGCGTGTCCTCTCAAGACAGTCCCCCACGCACTTCTGAAAAGAGGACACTTTCATCTTCATAACTCAACCACACATGGCAGTGCGGCCAGGTCCAAACTAACACCCCACCTATAGGCACAGTGCCATGAACACTGTCAGTGCCCCGGGAGAAAAACAAGTCAATCCTTTTTTGATAAATTCATCCTCTCGGTAAGGATAACACCAACAGAGTTGGGATATCACCCGCACAGCTGGGCTAGCGACCGCAGATTTTGGGGATACCGCCTGCAAGAGTTGAGAAACTCCTCGTCTAGTCAGCTCTGGAATCCTTCCAGTTTTTTCCGTTTTCATCTGTCCACCCTTCCAAGAGCCCCATCGCTCCACCCGCAGTGGGTTTTCGGAGCAGAGCAAGGAGCGTAGTTGGGGAAGTTGCTTTTGAGAGGAAGGCCACCAATGGTGGTGGCTTCCATAACGCCTCTGTGGATTTTATAACTTCTGCTGACAATAAGCTGGATATTAAACTGTTTAACATGCCGGCAAAGGGTAAGCATGGGTTACTTGTTTTGTTTCTAAATTCTAGGATAAGTTATACTTGTTTTGTTTCTAAATTCTAGGATAAGTTACTTGTTTTGTTTCTAAATTCTAGGATAAGTTACTTGTTTTGTTTCTAAATTCTAGGATAAGTTATTTGCTCATTTCTAAAATTTTAGGATATTTTTTGTTGATAAATTTTGGGATACTTTGCTTTTAGTCAATTCTAGGATTAGAGTTGTTTGTACATTCTGGGATATTTATATTTGCCGCTAATAGTCTGAATACATTTTTTTACGGTACAAGAAATTTTTTGGTATTATCAATATAGTATTGGACCAGTATAACAAAGTTACACGGATATAAGTATTTTTAACATAAGTTGTTAGGGAATCATATTGGTCTTAGTTATATTTTTTAAAATCCGATGACGCGACGTAAAATAATTTCATTCCCAGCCATGGCGCTGATAGAATGGAGATGAATCATCTTTTTAAAAATGGCGCTCTGCGCTGATAGGAATCATCTTAAATATTTCGGTGTCAAATGATGTTTTAAAATGTTTGTTCAAACAGATATTGCTAACTCATTACTCTTGCTAAGTGAGATTTGTTTTTAAACAAGCTCTGTTTCTGTAGTTGGCTTTCTTAGTCTATTTCAGCGGAGAAGACAACAACAGCAAGAGTTTACCGTACATTTTCAAGTAGAAACTGACATTATTTAAGTTTTATTTTAATAGTCCTCGGACTTCATCCAGGAATCCGAAGCCATTCGAAGAGTCATTGTCCATTTCTACTGAGGCTATCCATTATTTAATATTCACAAGTTACCTCGATTATTCAACAACATTAAGTTCTGAAACAACTTCAAATAGCTATCAATTCCAACATATCCATCAATTCCAACATATCCATCAATTCCAACATATCCATCAGTTCCAACATATGCATCAATTCCAACATATCCATCAGTTCCAACATATCCATCAGTTCCAACATATCCATCAGTTCCAATATATCCATCAATTCCAACATATCCATCAGTTCCAACATATCCATCAATTCCAACATATCCATCAATTCCAACATATCCATCAATTCCAACATATCCATCAATTCCAACATATCCATCAGTTCCAACATATCCATCAGTTCCAAAATATCCATCAATTCCAACATATCCATCAATTCCAACATATCCATCAATTCCAACATATCATCAGTTTCATCAATAAAAAAAAAAGGTTCTAACAAATCCAGATATTCAATAGTCAAATAATGTCAATCATTCTTAAGACCCTCTGCTCCATTCATTCATATTTTGAAACTTTAAACAGAAATATAAAAAAAACTTGACACACATGCATCTCTATCCTAGCTAGCACTCGTACAAATTTTCATTATCAATCCAACACACAAATCCCAACACCCTACATCCATAATGCAACATACAAATCCCAACACCCTACATCCATTATCCAACATACAAATATCAACACGCTGATTCAACATCCAACAATGGTCAAAGAGTCGTCAAAGGATCACATCTCCACCACATTAAACACCCGAACGAACTACATAAACGTCACTCATACAACATTTAACAAGCAAAATAACACCCATCCAACAATCAAATAACCAACATCCAGTTATCCAACTATAAGCTAACAAACTTACAGCATCCACCATCCAGCAATCAAATAGCCAACATCCAGTCATCCAACTATAAACTAACAAACTTACAGCATCCACCATCCAACAATCAAATAACCAACATCCCACATCCCCACTATCCAACATCCAAAATAAACAAACATAAAAATATCCAACATCCAGCAATCAAACAAACACCGCCCAACAACCAACAATCATCGCTATAACCGGCCCAGGCCGCCATTAGCACGTCTCCCACAGGCCGAGGAGACTCTGTTCATAAAAGCGTCGGCAAATCTCTTCGAGATTGCAATCTCACGAGAGTTCACCTCTTCTGACCGCTTCCGAATCTGGGAACACGGTATCGGTCAATTTCCGGTTCCGCTTACAAGGTATACGGTTATAGGCAAGATGACATGTCCACACAATTCGATGGTGGTGGTGAAAGTACGGGAATTTTTTAGGGAGTTTGGCTAATATTTGTCATCACACAAAAATCATGTATTATGGTGCTAAATGGGTCTTGTATTTTGGTGCTTTAGGGGTCTTGTGTTATGGTGCTTTAGGAGCCTATGTGCACATAGTCCTGGATTTAATGCATTTTGCTCGGAATTGGGAGTGGCTTTTCAGATCAACAGCAACAACAGCTACAACAACAGCAACAACAGCAACAACAGCAACAACAGCAACAAACAAAAAAGTAGAGGTTTGCTAATGAGAACTTTGTCATTTCATTACGGAATGTTACATGATGAAGATGCGCTTATAAACATTTCGCGCTCATTGTTCGCAACAGTTCGTGGTAAATTCTTGGTTTTCACGTGAGTTCTTTGACTCAGCAGACTCTTGGCCGTAGAACCCCCATCCCCCCCCCCCCCCCAACCTGGACTCCAGGTTTAAGACGTCACCACATGCTCACCCAAACACGTGTTAAATGTGTTTTTTCCCAGAGTCGAAGCTCGGGAGACTCTAACTCTGCAATGCTGACACAAAACACAGAAAACTTGCACACCACATCACGCCTTCTGATCTACACGTTATGTACCGCACGCATCTGATAACACTCCTCACTTCTAAACGCAGTGAACAAACGCAACAAAAACAAGGAACGACGATGACCACGGAAAATATCTTATACCCAAAGCATGAGCGAGTGAATAATCTGTGTCCCGCCGTTGTCGTTAATTTGACGCAGCCAATCCGTGGCTTTTTTCTTTCCCCCCTTTTCACCAATTCCTCGATGCGCGCCCCCCCCCACCTCCATCTCATACATTTTCAACGTTTTCATGGCTAAGTCCTCTGTAATGATCGCCAAAGCCGCCACGTAATTAAGATAGCTGTCTCTGCGTGGAGCGTGGTGACTTAAACTGCCTTAACCTCTTTGCCGGATACAACGAGGGGAGGAGGACCTGGACGCAGGGTGTTGTGTGGGAAACGTGTGAGGGAATGATGCTGTGGGTGGAAAGCATGGAGTTAAACACACGTCGTGTGAATAAATAAGGACGGGTGTTGTGCTATGAGGGAATAAGTGTAGTGCTAGTATTGTTTTGTGGATAAAAAAAATATTATTGAAATTTATAGAGTGGTTAAATTATGATGTGTTTGTGTAGTGTGTGGTGTTTGTGTGGTGTTGTGCAAGATTGCATGGTGTTATTGGCAAATATAGATCGTTGAATAGAAAATATTCCAAATTGTTATTCTGTTTCTTTGAGAATAGCAAATATTCCGCCCTTATCTCTATTTTTTTTAAAATATTATAAGTCTAGGAAATTGTTTAAATAAAGATGGAACCACCATTCGTTTAAAACTAACTGGCAAAAAAGTAAAATAAAAAAATGAATTAACAGATACTAAGTAAACGAACCACAGTTCAATAAACGCAGAACTTCGTGTTTAAAATAGTGCGTCTTCACTTACAACAACAGTGCACGCCGTGTCCATCCTCCTCTCTTATCTTCCCACACAAATCGACTCAGTATTCATACGCCCCATCAATCGGGAATCCCCCCTAAAGCCGGGACCGCTCGGCCACCAGACAATAAAATCTCATGCATCGATACAGACAAAGTCGTTGGGATTTCTTTATGATTTCAACAGTTGACACAAATCTCAGCTCTTCGCTACATATTTACCAAGATCTTTAGCATTCACTAGGATTTATTTAATACATTTTTTATTTTTTTTAATTCCAACGTACGCTTTTGAACAATTTTGGCTTTGGATGGTGGAAACGCCAATAAAGGCCAAGAGATATTGATGCTTTTTAAAAACAAATTATCCACAGACTTACATAACATTACGCACCCCGCAGACGCCTTAGAACAGTGGTTCTCAACCTTCCTAATGCCGCGACCCTTGAATACAATTCCCCATGTTGTGGCGACCCCCAACCACAAACTTATTTTCGTTACTACTTCATAACTGTAGAGTATATGTGTTTTCCGTTGGTCTTAGGCGAACCCCCCCCCCCCCCCCCCCGGTAGAGGGTCATTCGACCACCCAAGGGGTCGCGACCCACAGATTGAGAACCGTTGCTTTAGAATCTCACTACATTTCTCACGCTTGCTATTATTTGAGTTATTGATGCACGTGTGTATATTTAAGCGGAAGCTGAGCTGGAGTTTGGGAGTCACCATTGGAAACTCTTCGGTCTGAGCTGGAGGCAGTTTTTTTTTTCAAAACGTCTCCCAAATGTTATATTCAATTTACCTTTGCTATTTCATCGCTGTTCACAGTGATATTATGTACGTTCAAGAGATATGCATTACTATATGGCACTTAATCCCACTGGGTGATATAGGTATTTTATATAAATATATGGCATTTAATCCCACTGGGTGATATAGGTATTTATATAAATATATGGCATTTAATCCCACTGGGTGATATAGGCATTTCATATCAATATATGGCATTTAATCCCACTGGGTGATATAGGCATTTCATATCAATATATGGCACTTAAGCCCACTGGGTGATATAGGCATTTCATATCAATATATGGCACTTAAGCACACTGGGTGATATATAGGCATTTCATATCAATATATGGCACTTAAGCCCACGGGGTGATATAGGCATTTCATATCAATATATGGCACTTAAGCCCACTGGGTGATATAGGCATTTTATATAAATATATGGCATTTAATCCCACTGGGTGATATAGGCATTTCATATCAATATATGGCACTTAAGCCCACTGGGTGATATAGGCATTTCATATCAATATATGGCACTTAAGCACACTGGGTGATATATAGGCATTTCATATCAATATATGGCACTTAAGCCCACTGGGTGATATAGGCATTTCATATCAATATTTGGCACTTAAGCCCACTGGCTGATATAGGCATTTCATATAAATGTATGGCACTTAAGCCCACTGGGTGATGTAGGCATTTCGTATTATGTACCGCCATTGATAATGAAAAGCCAAAGGAAATATTTAATTAAAAGTGTCAATTGTAGGCTATACGCAAAGTGTAACATCTCAATAGTTCATTAATGAATAGCACACGTACCCAGAAGACGTATCGAGAAGACGTACCGAGAAGACGTACCGAGAGGACGTACAGAGAAGAACCCCAAATGTCTTTTGTTTAATTAATGACCTATTGTGATAGTACATTTCGTATACAATTTCAACTTTTAAATGACAATTCACTTTCGTAATTCACATTATTTGCATACCATTTGCATATAGTTCAACAGGAACCACGACTATAATTTGGGTTGGATTTCTAGGATGCCTGGTAATCTACAAAAAGTTATTGATCTACGGGGGAAATGGGATTGGAGGCTGGGCTTGGGGGGGGGGGGCGCATTTGTATATGACATGGAAAGTATAAATCACAATCGTTGTGAATTTTTAAAAAAAAAAGTTTTTTTCTATTGTATAGCAAATATATGAAATACTTATAAAAAATATATTAGAATCTTGCTTTCTTATTATTGTAATTACTTGAAGTCTCAAGTTTGTTACAACTTTATTCCACCCAATGCCATCCTTTCATTAGTACAATAATAATAATAATAATAATAATGAAAGTGGAAAAACGTATTATTTGTTTGGAATTATTTGCGATACTGACTTAGTAAAATATTTTCACTCTAATTTAATTTTAAATACGAGATAATTGGAATATATTAGAATAACTTAATCTCAATTTCATTGAATTTTATTTTTGATATTATGGTACAGATATGCCAAAACAGAGTTCTTATCTTTAACATAGGTACAGATATGCCAAAGCAATATCTATTTGAATTTCAATACTTATCTGAGCCCAGATGAATGATAAATTTTCACCCGTTTGGGGAGCCCCCCCCCCCCCCCCACTTTCCTCAGTCAAACCTCCCCCCCATAGCACACGATTACCGGATACAGTGACAGCTAAGTTGCGAGCAGTAGAGGTGAGCAACGTATTTGTTGCGGTGATTGAGCTGCATGGCAATGCCAGGGGGACTGGCTGGCTGGTGACGAGCGGTGACCATGAGCACACGCGGGGGGCGGGGGTTGAGGGGGGAGAGAGCGGGGCCGAGGGGGGGGAGCACCTCGATTGAATATGGCGTGTACATCAAAGGGCTATTACTCAGAGAGGGATTTTTTTTTCTCCCCGCGGTTTGAATGGAACCCAGGAAAGTTATTTGAGCGGTGCAAGGGGTAACGTCAGGACGGGTAGCCGTAACGGAAAGCAGGGGAAAGAGGAGCTTGAGAGGAAAATGGGGTGCGATTATATTATAAGGTAGGGTCGTGGGGTGTTTGTGGAAGAGACGGAGGTGTTGGTGGGGGTGGAGGGTTTAAAAAAAGACAAGTGGCTATCCAATGTCAGACGGATGACAGGATGTTTTTGAAGAATAGGTTTAAGGGTAAAGTGAAATGGAGGAGCCATGCAATCCGCGACTTCTAAAAAACAAAAAAAATGGTGTAATTATATTACAGAGGGTGAGAGGACAACTAGACATCATGTTTGCCTGTTAACAAATCTACAAATGCACTTAAATATAAGGGCACGTGGCCCAAGGATGCCTTAAGCCAAAACTCTCTCATCATCTGCTCAATATTATTAGCTCGGCTTCTGATCCTCCGTTTTTAGTTATATTGTCAGCTTTTTTTCGATAAGTAAAGACGGGTATATTTTTTTTTTTTTAAATATTTATTTGATAGTAAATATAGATTTTGCTGTAGAACAGCAAAGACACCTTAGTCCAGCACGGCAACTCATCAAAATATGACTTTAATGCGACAAAAGATAACAAGAGTATACAAAGACATACAAATAGTCACAAGATGTGCTCACAACATTCTAATCCATTCATTCGATGTTTTTCCCCACAATGAGACACACAACCCAAGAATATAACACGCCAAACATGGCCGCCAACACACACTATCTAGCACACCTAACGTTTGTGATGGTCGAAACATCAACAAACAGGCAATCCACTTCAGCGCTCTCGTGAGAAGACTTTTCAAAAAACATGGAGCACGTTACAATAAAAAGACTTTATAAAAAGAAACGAAAGAAAGAAAAGAACAATAATAGCACCAAACAAAAAAAAAAAGGCATGTTGTTATAGTTCGACCCCCCCGATCAACGTCCGTTCATAGCAACGCCCAATCGATTGGTCCGTGAGAACGAAGAGTCTAGCGAACGGGAGAAGGAAAATTGAGCGTGAAGGATAGAAGGAAAGTTGAAGGGGGGTGGTGGTTGGGGGGAAGTAGCAATAAAAAAAAAAAAAAGCACGAGTATAAAAGGGTTAAGACTTATATTAGTGTGGGTCGTAGTGAACCGTGTAGCGGGCACAGAATGGCCGAGGGGATAGTCAGGGTTTGACGTGGTGACCTTGACATTCAAGTCCGAGAGAGTAGTAGTTGGGTACTGGGGCCAACTTTTACCATTATTTTTCTTAGACAGACATCTTTAATAAATGATTCCCTTATGGAAAAATAAATGATAAATGTTGGAATAATGGATACTGTTTGTCGTCTGCCAGGCACGTTCGTGTAGCGATGAATTCAATCTGAACACATAACCAAACATTTTGCACAAAACAGTCAATTCTTTAAGCATATTATTAATTAGTAGCACTATGCTGGTTTTCGTTGATAACCTGATAAGTGCCTATGACAGTTTTACAACCGGACCTTCGTTAAGGATACAGTTTAAACAGAAACAAAATGCAGTTTAAATATTAAAAGAAGAAAGGTGTTAAAAATATGTTTTTAAAACAAGTTCTCGAGCGTTATCACAATGTCTCGGCCCAGAAGCCCATGCAGTAATGGGCCCAGAAGCCCATGCAGTAATGGGTCCAGAAGCCCATGCAGTAATAGGCCCAGAAGCCAATGCAGTAATGGGTCCAGAAGCCCATGCAGTAATGGGCCCAGAAGCCCATGCAGTGATGGGCCCAGAAGCCCATGCAGTAATGGGCCCAGAAGCCCATGCAGTAATGGGCCCAGAAGCCCATGCAGTAATGGGCCCAGAAGCCCATGCAGTAATGGGCCCAGAAGCCCATGCAGTAATGGGCCCAGAAGCCCATGCAGTAATGGGCCCAGAAGCCCATGCAGTAATGGGCCCAGAAGCCCATGCAGTAATGGGCCCAGAAGCCCATGCAGTAATGGGCCCAGAAGCCCATGCAGTAATGGGCCCAGAAGCCCATGCAGTAATGGGCCCAGAAGCCCATGCAGTAATGGGCCCAGAAGCCCATGCAGTGATGGGCCCAGAAGCCCATGCAGTAATGGGCCCAGAAGCCCATGCAGTAATGGGCCCAGAAGCCCATGCAGTAATGGGCCCAGAAGCCCATGCAGTAATGGGCCCAGAAGCCCATGCAGTAATGGGCCCAGAAGCCCATGCAGTAATGGGCCCAGAAGCCCATGCAGTAATGGGCCCAGAAGCCCATGCAGTAATGGGCCCAGAAGCCCATGCAGTAATGGGCCCAGAAGCCCATGCAGTAATGGGCCCAGAAGCCCATGCAGTAATGGGCCCAGAAGCCCATGCAGTAATGGGCCCAGAAGCCCATGCAGTGATGGGCCCAGAAGCCCATGCAGTAATGGGCCCAGAAGCCCATGCAGTAATGGGCCCAGAAGCCCATGCAGTAATGGGCCCAGAAGCCCATGCAGTAATGGGCCCAGAAGCCCATGCAGTAATGGGCCCAGAAGCCCATGCAGTAATGGGCCCAGAAGCCCATGCAGTAATGGGCCCAGAAGCCCATGCAGTAATGGGCCCAGAAGCCCATGCAGTAATGGGCCCAGAAGCCCATGCAGTAATGGGCCCAGAAGCCCATGCAGTAATGGGCCCAGAAGCCCATGCAGTAATGGGCCCAGAAGCCCATGCAGTAATGGGCCCAGAAGCCCATGCAGTAATGGGCCCAGAAGCCCATGCAGTAATGGGCCCAGAAGCCCATGCAGTAATGGGCCCAGAA